>JAWWLW010000111.1:4276197-4303246 GCA_035041385.1 Myiothlypis coronata | reverse complement strand
CTGGACTGGTTCTGGTCCTCCTCCTCATCCTTGCTGTCCTGGTCCTGGTCCTGGTCCTGGTCCTATTCCTGGTCCTTGTCCTAGTCCTGATCCTGGTGCTGGTTCTGGTCCTGGACTGGTTCTGGTCCTCCTCCTCATCCTTGCTGTCCTGGTCCTGGTCCTGGTCCTATTCCTGGTCCTTTTCCTGGTCCGGTCCTGGTGCTGGTCCTGGACTGGTTCTGGTCCTCCTCCTCATCCTTGCTGTCCTGGTCCTGGTCCTGGTCCTGGTCCTATTCCTGGTCCTTTTCCTAGTCCTGATCCTGGTGCTGGTTCTGGTCCTGGACTGGTTCTGGTCCTCCTCCTCATCTTTGCTCTCCTGGTCCTGGTCCTCTTCCTGGTCCTATTCCTGATCCTGGCCCTGGTCCTGGTCCTTTTCCTGGCCCTGGCCCTGGTCTTGGTCCTAGTTCTGGTCCTGGTCCTCCTTGTCCTCTCCTGCTCCCTATGACCCGGCTGTGCCCATGTCCTGTCCCCACAGAACAACAACATCCAGACGATGCACGAGGACACGTTCTGTGACAGCCAGGAGCAGGGCCAGATCCGCCGGGCGCTCGAGGACATCCGCCTGGACGGGAACCCCATCAACCTCAGCCTCTTCCCCAACGCCTTCTCCTGCCTGCCCCGCCTGCCCACCGGCCGCTTCTCCTGAGCCCCCAGAGCTGCAAACGCAGGAAAGTGTTCCCAGATCCCGTCCCAGAGAGCTCAGACCCTGCTGCTCCATGGAAAATGTGATTAAAGTGGAGGTGTTCCACCCCAGGGTGAGCTCGGCGCTGGGGCAAACGCATAAAATAAAAATAAAATGAAATGAAAGTTTGAAAATGCATTCAAAGCATTTGACAGTGAGAGCAGCTGGGAGCACTCACCCAGCCCAGCAGTTTTGCTTGGATTTGCAAAGATGGGATTTCCCTGCGTCCCGTTTCTTCCTCCATTCCCTCCAGAGCCTCAGGGAGATCCTGAGATCTTGGCCAGGGACCAGGAGCTGCACTGCCCCCGAGAGGTGACACTTTGGCCACCTCAGGTGTGATCTGTCCCCTGGGCTGTGCCTGTGCAGCTCCAGGGGGGTGTGACACATCCAGGTGTGGTGGATTTGGGATGGCATCCATGGATCTGGGATGGTATTCATGGATTTGGGATAGTATAAAAGGATTTGGGATGGTATCCATGGATTTAGGAGGGAATCCCTGGATTTGGGATGATGTCCATGGATTTGGGATGGTATAAATGGATTTAGGATGGCATCTGTGGATTCAGAAGTATATCCATGGATTTGGGAGGGTATAAAGGGATTTGGGATGGTATTCATGGATTTGGGATAATATAAATGGATTTGGGAAAGTATCTGTGGATTTGGGATGGCGTCCATGGATTTGGGACAGTATCCATGTATTTGGGAGGGGAATCCCTGGATTTGGGGTGGTTTCCATGGATTTGGGATGGCATCCGTGGATTTGGGATGATGTCCATGGATTTGGGATGGCATCTGTGGATTTGGGATGTTATCCATGGATTTAGGATGTTGTCCATGGATTTGGGATGTTATCCATGGATTTAGGATGGTGTCCATTGATTTGGGAAGGCATCCACAGATTTGGGACAGTATCCATGAATTTGGAGCTGCAGAGAGCCCTGAGCCCACCAGCCCCACCAGGATCTCCCTGGGCTGGAGCTGAAATCCCCAGGCCCATCCCAGTTTTCCTTGGCCAGCGGGAGCTGCCCAGCGCTGTGGGATATTTTCCATCTCTGATGGATTCATCCCTTATATTTTTATCCACGTGTAAGGAACACCATGAGGGGGATGACACATCCCTGGAGAATCCAGAGCCCTGAACTGAAACCACGGAGCTCAGCCCACATCCTCAGAGCCCGGGGAGGCATCCGAAGGCGGCTGGAGAAAACCTGGGAAGAGGATCCGGCTCCTCATCCACGGGGATGGTGTGGGCACCTCCTCTCACCCCTTTTCCGTGCAAAACCCAACCCGGGCATGGATTGCTGACCCAAAATCCTTGGGAAAATGGGGATTTGGAGTTGTTTCATCCAGAATTGCAGGATTTATTGCCGCTGCTGTTGTGTCACCCTTCAGCCTACGGATCTGCTGCCTCCTCATCCTCACCCATCCCACCCACCCTTCCAACACCTTCCCACCAGCCTTTATCTCGCTGATCCCATGGGATGGAGCTCCCAGCGCCCCCCTCCCCAAATCCAGCCCCACCTCTGCCCCTGCAGAGCTCTGGAAAAGGTGGAACCCCTCCCTGTCCCCTCCTGTCCCATCCTGTCCCCTCCTGTCCCATCCTCCCCGGGGCTCAGGGGACCCCAAAGCCACCCAACGCCCCTAAATCTCAACTCTCCTGCAGCAAATCCCTTTCAGAGCTGCTCATTTCTTTTGGAAAAATTGGAATTTCTGCAATTCGGGCTCCAGCAGGATGGAATTGGCCGGATTTTCCCCACCGGTCCCTTCGCGTTGGTCCCGCTAGAGGGCAAAGGCAGCGCCGGGAATGTCGGACCTTCCCTTCGAACCGCGTTCTCTCCCTCCTGGAGCCTTCGGGGATCCCGGGAATGCCCGGCGGGGTCGGGAACAGCCCGGGAATGATCCGGGGAAGGGCTCGGAGGAGCTGCAGGGGCTGGGATGCGGCAGGAGGGTGAGGGCAGTGCGGGGATGGCGCCCGGATTTACAGAAATCCCAAATTTCCGAGAGCAGTGGGGGCTCTGGGGGCTCTGCTGGGGCAAAGCTGAGGCTCAGGGCGGGTGAAGGTCCCTGCCTTGTGTCGCTTTTGTGTCCCTGTCACCCCCAGAGAGGCGGGACCAGGATGGGGCCGAGCTGGGGCTGTTTTGGAGCTCAATTATTGATTATTGGGGCAGTTATTGATCACGCCCTCGTGTCCTCGCTGGGAACCGCCACCCCTTCGTGCCACTCGGGACTGTCCCCAGGGCAGGGACTGTCCCCAGGGGCTGCTCGGGCTCCGGGATCCTGTCCTGGAGCAGCCAGGAGGGCACAGAGCCCTTCCCGGCGCTGCCATCGGGGCTCTGCATCCATGTCCTCGCCTCCATCCCCGCTGCCTCGCCCGGGGAGCGTTTCCGTGCGGATTCCTGGCTCTGCCTCCCTCGTCCCTTGTCGCTGTGCCGCTCAAGGTCACCTTCCCTCGGCGGGGCTGGGCTGTCACACATTGATCGCTCGGCTCTGGCAGCGCCGGCTCGCAGAGCCCCCGCCAGCTCAGCATCCGGCGGCTGCTCCAGATGGCCCCCGCCCCTTTCTCTCCTCCTCCTCCTCCTCCTCCCCCGTGCTGCCCTCCCAGCCCCGAAACAGAGACAGAATTTGGGGAATTCTCCAAATGTCCCCGCAGAGCGGGAGCCGCTCCCTCGCTGCCCCTGCGGGAGGTGGCACCAGCACGGGCCGTGCCCGGGGGTGTGGGGCAGCTGGGACAGAGGGCGACATCCCTGGGGACTCTGTGCGACATCCCTGGGGACTCTGTGCGACATCCCTGGGGACTCTGTGTGACATCCCTGGGGGACAGCGTGTGGCATCCTTGGGGGCTCAATGTGACACCCCCGGAGAACTCTGTGTGACATCCCTGGGGGACACGGGGACTGCGTGTGACATCCCTGGGGCTCAGTGTGACATCCTTGGGGGCTGAGTGTGACACCCCTGGGGACACAGGGATTGCGTGTGACACCGCCGGGGGCACAGTGTGTGACATCCCTGGGGTCACAGTGTGACATCCCTGGGGGGCTCAGTGTGACATCCCTGGGGGCTCTGTGTGACATCCCTGGGGGACAGCGTGTGACACCTCTGGGGTCTGCGTGTGACATCCTTGGGGACACAGGGACTGCGTGTGACATCCCTGGGGTCTGAGAGTGACACCCCTGGGGGCTATGTGTGACACCCCCGGGGGCACAGTATGTGACATCCCTGGGGACACAGGGACTGCGTGTGACATCCCTAGGGGGTTCAGTGTGTGACATCCCCGGGGGCACAGTATGTGATATCCCTGGGGACACAGGGACTGTGTGTGACACCCCTGAGGGCTCTGTGTGACACCCCTGGGGACCCTGTGTGTGTCCAGGAGTTCCCTCCAGCAGTTTCCACCTCCAGCTCCCCATTCCCAACTCCTTCTCCTCACCCAAATTTCCTCTCCTTGTCCCCACCAGGAGGGGTCCGGTGTCCTTTGGCCACCACGTGGGGACAGAGCTGTCCCCTGGTGTCCCTTTGCAGCTCAGGGATGTGACACTGCAATCAGGGAAGGACCATGGGACTTTTCAGCCTCCTGGAGCCCAGAAAAGTTGGGAAGATCCCTCAGAATGACCAAACCCTCATTTTCCTGCCCCAATCCCAATGGGGTCATTGCTGGAGTCATTAGTTCCCCTTGGGATTAACAAATTATTCTGATTATTAAAGGTGCTGCTCCAATTCTGGACTTTTCCCCTTTTTTTCCCCAGAAAATCCCAGAGCTGGGATTGATTAGGTTGGAGCAGGGGAAGAAAGGGACGCCCATGAATTATCCCTGAGGTGTGGACAGCTCTGGGGTCCCTCCAGGGAAACTCAACAATGGGAATGAGAACGGGATGGGGGGAACAGCCTGAGCTTTTCTTCTCCCCATTTTCCCCTTCACCACTGGAAAAACAACCAAAAAAAACCCCAAAAAACCCAACAAAACAAAAAGAAAAGAAGGAGGAAAAAAACAGCAGCAAAACGCAGCAAACACATCCCTTGTTTTTTTCCACATCCCCCTCCCCCTCGAACTGTATAAAAATAATCCGTAAAAAATTCCGATTTCTCCGGCTCAGCCGCCTCCCTGCTGCACTCCCAAGGGATTGGGGGTTCCTGCAGCATCCCGGGGCTTTCCTGCCTTTCTCTGGGATCGGGATCCCGCGCCCCGAGCGCCTCGGGGTGGGATCCGTGATTGCCACACCGCTATTTATAGCGGCCACGCGTTAGGTGCTGTCAACAGGAGCCCTGACAAAGCCTGGGAAAAGCTCCGCGATGGGAAGCGTGAATTGCCGGGAATGTGGGAACGGCTCCGAGGGGCCAAGGGGAGGTTTGGGGGGCTGCGATGGGATGGGGATGCCCGGGATGGGGAGGTGGTGGCAGCCAGGAGTGGCGGTGTCACCTCCCTGTGGGGTGACAGCAGCGTGGCTCCCCAAAACGGGAATGGGCTCCTGGATCCCACCCTCCTGGAGCAGGAGAAATTCCCTCCAGCCCCATTCCCAGGGGATCATCTCCCACCTGGGCATGGAAAAGTGACAGAATGGAGGAAAACTCCATCAGGATTGGCTTTTCCAGGCCTCAACCCCAGATTTTCCAAGGATCTCATCCAGCACCTGATGGGCACCAGGCTCTCCCCACTGGCAATTCAGAGTTCCCCCATTTTCGTTTGTGGGGTTTTTGTAAATTTTGGACCTAAATCCGAGCTCTTCCAAGTGGGATTTGGGTGGGTTTGGGGGGGATGCTGTGCTCAGGAGGGGTTGGAGGAGCTGAGGATGAGGATGGGAGGAAGGGAGCTCTGATTGACGAGGATGAGGACGGGAGGAGGGGAGCTCTGATTGATCGGCGTCTTTTAAAATAACCACGCCGAGCCTGGATCTTCCCCGGCTGTGGGATGTGGAAAACCTGGAGAGGGGGAAGAGAGAAACAGCTCCGAGTGTGCGAGCGTCGCTAATTTATGATCAGAGAAATGTTGGAGCTGCAGGATTGCAGGGAAAGGACCCGGCTGAGCTGAGCAGGAATCCAGGGCGCTCTCCAGGGCTCGGGAAAAGCTTCCCCACAGGGAAAACTGGGAATGCAGAGCACGCTCGGCCCAAATTGCTGCTCGAGGAGTTGAAATTATTTCCCTTCCTTGGTGTTTTCAGCTCCTTTTTTCTGGTCCTGCTCGTTGGGATGAAATTCCCTGCAAGGATTTGGGGGAAATTCCTCTTTTTCTGGTTTTTTTAAATTTTTTTTAGGGGGTGTTCCTTTGTGCAGCCAGAGCAGGGTGGGGGAATTTGAATTCCCACATCCCAGAGGAATTTCTTTCCTTTCCTATTTTATTTCTCTTTTTTTCCCTTGTTTTTCCCCTTGGGGTGTGTGACCCGGGGGTGGCCGCTGGTGGCACCGCTGTGGTGGCACCGCTGTCGCCGTCCCCGCGGCTCCTCCCTCCCTGGGGACACGGAGATTCCTGGGAGATGCCTTCGATCCCTTCAGGAAAGCGGCACGTGGAGCAAATTGTTTCTAAATTCTGGAAATCCTGAAATCGAGCCGGGACTTGGGACAAACAGGGAGAAAAATAAGGAAAAAAAAGGGGGGAAATAGGAATAAAAGGGAGGGAAATAAAGGAAAAAAGAGGGATAAAATAAGGGGGAAAAGGGGAAAAAAAAGGAAAAAAAGAGGAATAAAATAAGAAAAACTGGGGAATAAAATAAGGAAAAAAGGGGAATAAATAAGGAAAAAAAGAGGACTAAAATAAGGGAAAAGGGGGAATAAAATAAGGAAAAAAGGGGAATAAATAAGGGAAAAAACAGGAATAAAATAAGGGAAAAGGGGGAATAAAATAAGGAAAAAAGGGGAATAAATAAGGAAAAAAAAAGATAAATAAAATAAGAAAAAATGGGGAATAAAAAAAGGGAAAAAAGGGGAATAAATAAGGAAAACAAAAAGAGGAATAAAATAAGGAAAAAAGGGGAATAAAATAAAGGGAAAGAGAGTGGTGTGGGCAAATGAATGCCAGTGAAAATAAACACCCAGGCAGCCTGGACTGGTGAGGGATGGGGATGCTGGGAAGGGTCTGGATCAGGAAATGTCTCCAAAGGGGCTTTTCCAAAGGTTCTCAGTGTCCCAGGGCTGTGGGATGGGGCCGGTGAGATCCCCCAGACCCAAACCCTGCTGATTTTCAAGCCCCACATCCCCTCTGCCCATACTGGGGACACCCACGGCTGGGTGACATCCCTCGGATTGATGGCCTCAAACCCCTCCGATTGTTGAGGTCACTTTGTCACCACCACCCCGAGCACCAGCGGGGCCAGGTGACACCGCCAGCAGCAGGGGACAGTCCAGGTGCCACCAGCTGCTCCCACACCCCGCGATTTTCCCACTTCCACGCAGCTCCAGGGTTGATTCCCTGCTGTGGGATGGCCAAACGTCCCTTTTCTGTCACCCTCTTGGGTTATTTTGAGCCTTTTCCCACCTCGTGCTGCCACGGGACTCTGAGGGAGCCCACGGTGTCCCCGTGTGTCCCTGGCCACCCCCAGCCCATCCCTGAACTTTCAGCAGCTCCGGGAAGCGGCTCCATAAATCAGAGGAGAGCCAGGAAATGAAAATCGTTCGGGTGATAAATGGGGTTGATTTCGCTTTTAAGGAGCAGGATCGTGGAAAAGAGCAGGGCAGGAGCAGGGAAGGGAGGTGCTGAGTTTCCCATTTGGGAAAAATTGTGGGATAAAGGTGGTGGGAGGGGGAGAACCGAGGGAATGTTGAGGATTCCTTGCAGGGATGGAGGGAATATGGGAAGGGTTTTCCAGGTGGCTCCGTGTTTTTGGGGTGCTGTGCTGCACTGCTCGGGGTGTGCTCACCCCACAGGGGTTTCCTGGCTGTGGAATGGTCCAAATCCACAAGGATTATCCTTGGATCCAGGTGGGAGTGATTATCCACTGGACTTAACAGTGCCCACAGCACCCATGTCCTGTGGCGCCCAAATCCTGCAGAACCCAAATCCAGCAGAACCAAATCCTGCAGGATCCAAATCCTTCAGGATCCAAATCCTGCAGAACCAAATCCTGCAGCACCCAAATCCTGCAGGATCCAAATCCTGCAGGATCCAAATCCTGCAGAACCCAAATCCTGCAGAACCCAAAGCCTACAGAACCCTAATCCTGCAGAACCAATTTCTGCAGGGTCCAAATCCTGCAGCACCCAGATCCTGCAGGATCCAAATCTTGCAGAACCTAAATCCCGTAAGATCCACATCCTGCAGAACCCAAATCCTGTAGCACACAGATCCTGCAGAACCCAAATCCTGTAGCACCCACATCCTGCAGAACCCAAATCCTGTAGCACCCACATCCTGCAGAACCCAAATCCCACAGGATGCACATCCTCAGCACCCAAATCCCACAGGATCAACATTCTGCAGAACCCAAATCCTACAGAAAGTAAATCCTGCAGAACCCAAATCCTACAGAAACTGAATCCTGCAGACCCCAAATCCTGCAGAACCCAAATCCCACAGGATCCACATCCTCAGTGCCCAAATCCTGCAGAAGTCAAATCCTGCAGAGCCCAAATCCCACAGTATCCATGTCCTGCAGAACCCACATTGTGCAGAACCCAAATCCCACAGGATCCATGTCCTGCAGAACCCACATTGTGCAGAACCCAAATCCTGCAGAGCCCAAATCCTACAGAACAAAAATCCTGCAGAACTGATATCCTGCAGCACCCAAATCCCACATGATCCATGTCCTGCAGAACCCAATCCCACACAATCCAAATCCTGCAGCTCCCAAATCTTGCAGAACCCAAATCCTGCAGCACCCATACCCTGCACCCCCCTCACCCCTCAGCCCCAGCCTGGCCCCGCAGCAGCTCCCTCAGCCAGGGGCAGCTGTGCACGGGATGATTTCAGGATTTGGCCCCAGGCTGGCAGGGATGGGAGCCTGCATTAATAAATCAGCACTGCCCCGAGTCACAGGGCATTTCCTGGGATTAATGATTTGGGATGAGGCCAAAAATCCCATTTACCCCACCCGGTGCCGAGTCCCTTTGTGCCAAGGTCAGCAACGCCTTTTCCAGCCAATTTTTAAAATTATTATTAACAAGAATAATCAAGTGTTGGAAATGGATTTTCATTCCCAGCACGGCGAAGCCTCCAGGTTCCTGCAGAGAGAGGGGGGATGGACACCCCTCAGACTAAAAATGGAAATGGAAACAGCATCCCTGTCCCCCAGGAGCTTTTTCCTGGCTCTCCCAGGGACAGGAAGGCGTTGGGGACATTCCTTGGCCTCTCCTGGAATTCCCACGGGGATTTGACACCCTGGGATGGCCGGGAAGGGATGGGAAAAGGAGCAGGTTGCGGGCCTTGGGCGATTTCCCGATGGATGTTTGCGGGTTGCTGTGGCAACGGGAGAGCCGCACTGGTCCTCGGCTTCCCTTTCCTCAAAGGGGAGAAAGTTTTGGGGTCCTGGCCGAGGCCGGGAGCGGGGCGGGGGGAATGGGGTGGGATCGGAGCTGCGGGATGCGGTGGGAATGCAGGATCAGAAACGTGGGATACGGTGGGAATAGGGTGGGATCAGAGCTGTGGGATGTGGTGGGATCAGAGCTGCGGGATGCACTGGGAATGCAGGAACAGCCCCGTGGGATGTGGTGGGATCAGAGCTGCGGGATGCACTGGGAATGCAGGAACAGCCCCGTGGGATGTGGTGGCAATGGGGTGGGATCAGAGATGTGGAATGCACTGGGATCAAAGCCATGGGATACAGTGGGATCAGCGCCATGGGATGCACCGGGAACGCGGGAACAGCCCCGTGGGATGTGGTGGGAATGGGGTGGGATCAGAACTGTGGGATACACTGGGATCAAAGCCATGGGATACATTGGGATCAAAGCCATGGGATACAGTGGGATAAAAGCCATGGGATACACTGGGATCAAAGCCATGGGATACAGTGGGATCAGAGCTGTGGGATACACTGGGATCAAAGCCATGGGATACACTGGGATCAGAGCTGTGGGATGCACTGGGAATGCAGGAACAGCCCCGTGGGATGTGGTGGGATCAGAGTTGTGGGATCCAGTGGGAATGCCAGAGCAGCCCAGCCTCACCCTCGTCTGCCAGGCTGGCAGAGGGGACAGAGCGGTGACCCGGGGCCACCAGCAGAGACGGCAGCGATGGCAGCAGGGGACAGAAAAGGCCGCCCTACTTAGCAGGGTTTATATAAGGAGCCGTCTCCGAGCAGGATGGGAAAACAGACGGGAACGGGAAAAGCTGCTGGGAGCAGGGGAATCCCTGCTGGAGGGTGAGGTGACACCCGCGGTGTCACTCTCGAGGGGCGCAGCCACCCCCTGCTTTGTCCCAGCTCCCACCCCTCTTTATCGCTAATTAACACTCATTCATTAATTCACGGCCTCTCACATTCTGTCCCCAGCGCGTCCTTCCTGCGTTTGGGGTGGGGACTGGAGATATCCCAAAATCTTCCCGCTGCCGTCGGGTGACTTTGGGGACATCCCCAAAATTCGGGATGTGCCGGAGCCTTTCCCTGCTGACCGCGGGGCTGGAAAGGAGCCGGGAGAGCGGCACCTCGGCCAGCAGGTTCGCTCCCCTTATGGAAAGGCATTTGGGATGTGTTTATTCCTGTCGGAGCCCTTGGCCCGTGGCGGGGAGCGGGATTAATCCGGGAGGAGCTGCCAAGTTCCCCCGAGAGGCACAAGAGGCTGATTTGGGGGGAGAATTGGGGGTCCCGTTGGAGCAGGGGGGTGATGAGTGGGTGTTCCCCCTTCTCTCAGGGACCCCAGGAGGAGCAGCCACAGGGGGGAATGGAAGTGGAGGAAAGGGGAGAGAAATCCGCGGAATCGCTTCGGGCTCCGGAGCGGAGTTTTGGGACAGATTCTGTGCCAGCCTGGCTGCTCCTCGCTCCGGGCTGGGGAGTTGGGAGAGGATGTCCTTAAAGCCGCATTGCCAGCGGGATCTCCTGCAGGGACACGCGGGTGACACCCGAGCGGGGCACGGAGCGCCGCTGGAACCCTGCCCCGGGTGCCTCGGCCGGAGCCAGGCGCTGCCACCCCCGGCCGGGCTGCGGGAGCTGCTCCGTGTCACTCCGAGCCGCTGGTGACAAAGCCGGTTGATGTCGCCGTGGCCCCGGGGCTGGCGGGAAGGGCTGCACCGACCTCGCTCGCTGAGCTTGTTAATTATCCCAATTCATGATTATCATCCATCACCGATACGATGACAATTATCATAGTCACAATTATCATTGGGAATAGGTGACAATTATCATCATCATCGCCTCCTCGGGGACGTTGGCACCTTCTGCCCGTGCTGCTGCCCTGGCACCTCCACATCCATCACCGCCCTCTCCAGCTGTGCCCGTTATCCATGGATTCTCTCACATTTATCCCTCTCGCTGCTCCCATCCACCTGCCCAGGTGCTGCCTCAGGGCTCGAAGGGATCTTTAGGGAATTTCTCCCTCTCCAGAGTTATCCTCACCCTCCTCAGGAGGGCAGGAACCGCGAAAATTTGGAACCTTGGGAGGATTCCAGGACGGCCTGCAGAGCCCGGAGGGTATTTTCTGACCCCCCCAACCCGGCTGGAAAACCAGGATATTACTGGGAAAACACAATTTTGTGAGGATGGCGCTGTCTCACGCAGAAATCTGTCCCCTCGAGGAGCGGGGGGCTGTCACCGAGCCCACGCTGGGCTCTGAGCACGCAGCCTGGAGCAGCACCAGTCCCCGGGAGAGCCGGGACCAGTTTGGCCGAGCCCAGCGTGAGTCACGGCGGCCCCGCCGCCATCCAGCCATAAACATCCCGGCTTAGGAGCCGCGTCCCAGTTTCTCGTGCTGTTTGCATTGATCTGCCTTCCAGGGCTCTGCTTTGCTCCAGTTTTTAATGTAATTTCACCAGCCATTAGCCCAGAACGCAGCTCTGCTCCCTCCCTCACTTCACAGCGGTGTTTTTGCCTAACTTTTCCCTAATTTTTTTTCTCGTTTTTTACCCCCTAAGTGTCTCGATTTGAGATCGCCTTGGTAGAAAAATCCTCACTGGTTTTGGGACCCTCGCCACGACCCGACAAAAGCGGCGGGAGCCCAGGGTTTGTGCCTCCCCAAACCAGCCCAATTATGGTCAAAATGCTGCAAAAACAGCCCCGAGAGCCTCCTTGACCTTCTGCAAGCTGCTCCAAACCCCCGGGAATGACCCTGAGCTTCACCCAGATGATTTCAGCCGTGATTTCCTGGGGGGGTCTGGCAATGTGTGGGGTGTTACTTTGGTTTTTTTTTCCACGCTGAGGGAAAATGAAAATGCTGAGGCACAGAAAGACTCTCACTTCCCTAAATCCTAATTATAGCACCCAGAGCTTTCGGGCTCAGCGGGTGCCCCGAGCCTCGTGCAGCCTGCGGGGGTGGGAAACTGAGGCACAGGAATGCTGAGATGGATTTAAGGAGGTTTGGGAAAAGGTTGAGCTCCTCTTGAGCTTGCTTTGAGGGCGGTGCCACAGGATGGGGAATATTCCCTGTCCTTCCCCAGGTTTGCAGAGGGAAAAATCACGGGGAAAACTGGAGAAAATGGGATTTTGCTGCCTTCAAGGCTCGCGGCGCCTGCAGAGGAATCAGAGCCGCCCGTTCCAGCTCCAGCCGCGGCTCCCTCGGGGCTCGGTGACAAGGAGCGGGCAGGCGGGGACACGGGGCCGGGGCGAGCGGGGACACCGGAGCTGTGGCACGCCAAGCGACAGCCCCTGGGGCTGCCAGCGCCCACGAGCAGCGGCTCCGCAGCACCGCCAGAGCCGGGGAAAAAAATGCCCAAATCCCGTTTGTCCCAAAGCCAACTTTCCGCTGGAAGCCACCAGCTGTCCCCCGGCCAGGTACAGAGACTTTGCCACGGGTTTGGCACCGCTCATTAGTTATCGCCTGATTAATTACCCTGCTGCCTCCTTCCCAAACAGATCTGGGTATCCAGGCGCTAACGAACAACTCCAGCAATTAATTGCAGGGGTGAGTACGCTCCTAATTAGGAGCAGATTTAGGGATGAGCGCTGGGAGGGCTCTGGTTGTGCCTCTGCTCGAGCGCGGGCTCAGGATTCCAACCTGGGGCTTTTAATGAGTAATTGAGGAGTTGATTAAGCCCGAGCTCGTGCTGGAGATGCCATCGGGGAATCGGGCTGGATCCAGCCCTGATCCAACAGGGATCCAGCCGGGATCCAGCCCTGCTGGGAGCGGTTCTGCTGCCAGGAAAGGAGGTGTGAATGTGGCCGGGTGTCCAGCTCTGCTGGGCAGCTCCAGCGAGGCTCTCCATGGCTGGGAAGCTTTTTACAGCTGCTTCCAGGTTCCCAAAATATGCTCAAATATCGGAATTTTCCACTGTGTTATCAGTGTCATCTGGAGGGGGGACAGAGCTGTTCTTTTTGGATGTTTGGGCGCCCCAGGCTGAGCTCTGCCTGTCCCCTTGGGCAGCAGCTTCACCTCTGCTGCTCCTGAGAAATCCCAAAGAAAAGGGGATGCTGTTCCAGCTTTCCCTGAGAAATCCCAAAGAAAAGGGGATGCTGTTCCAGCTTTCCCTGAGAAATCCCAAAGAAAAGGGGAATGCAGCTCTCCCTAGGCAATCCCAAAGAAAAGAGGGATGCTGTTCCTAGCTGTCCCTGAGAAATCCCAAAGAAAAGGGGATGCTGCATCCATGTCCCCTCCCTGTCCCTGGCCAGGCTGGGCCCAGTCCCCAGTCACGGTGGGGTCTGCTTAGGGCTGCTCCCCCTTTGTGGGGATTCCCAATGGAGCTGGGAACGGGAATTTTCTGCTTTTCCCTGCAGATCTCCCCTGCTCGGAGCAGAACTGGGTGAGCCCCGCGCTGTGCCAGTGCCAGAGGTGATGCTTTGTCCTCCAAGGGTCAGTCAGGGCTGGGGGGGCAGCTGGAAATTAAAAAAAAAAATAAAAAACAACACCCGAACACCCTGGAGAAGAAAAGGCCACAGAGCAGCTGAGTTTCCATCAGCGCTGGGTCACTGGAAAATCTGAGTGGGGAGCGAGAGGGAAGGAGCGAACTTCTGCTTCCTGAGGGAGGGAGGGGCCATCGCGGGCTGAGAGCTCTGCCGCAGCTCGGGCCCTTCCCCGGGCTCCCCTTCCCTGGAAAACGCCGCTGGAATGAGGAGCCCGGCCCGGCCCGCGGGGCTGCTGCTCCGCTGAGAACGGGGCACAAAAGGGAGCTGATGTGTCTGCAGGGTGGACGGGGTGTGTCCACAGGATGGACAGGGGTGTGTCTGTGGGATGGACACTGATCTGTCCATGGGATGGACAGTGGTGTGTCCACAGGATGGACAGGGGTGTGTCCACAGGATGGACAGGGGTGTGTCCACAGGATGGACACTGATCTGTCCGTGGGATGGACACTGGTGTGTCCGCAGGATGGACAGGGGTGTGTCCACAGGATGGACAGTGGTGTGTTTGAAGGATGGACAGGGGTGTGCCCACAGGATGGACACTGATCTGTCCATGGGATGGACAGTGGTGTGTCCGCAGGATGGACAGGGGTGTGTCCACAGGATGGACACTGATCTGTCTGTGGGATGGACACTGGTGTGCCTGAAGGATGGACACTGGTGTGTCCATGGGATGGACACTGATCTGTCCATAGGATGGATAATGATGTGCCCACAGGCTGGAGAAGTGTCCACAGGCTGGACACTGATGCGCCCACAAACTGGACACTGATGACACTGATGTGCCCACAAACTAGACATAGATCTGTCCACAGGATGGACATTGATGTGCTCACTGGATGGACATTGATGACACTGATGTGCCCACAAACTGGACACTGCTCTGTCCCCAGGCTGGACACTGATGACACCGATGTGCCCACAGGATGGATGCTGATGTGCCCACAAACTGGACACAGATCTGTCCACAGGATGGGCATTGATGACACTGATGTGCCCGCAGGCTGGACACTGTTCTGCCAGGCTGCAGCTGCTCGGTCTCCTCCAGGATCTGGGTTGGAAAACCTCAATCCCAATCCCAGCCCAGCACAAACTGGGATTTCAGGGAGAATGGGAGGAAGGATATTCGTCACAAGGGGATGGAGACAAAGGACGGCTGGAGGGGGTGTGTGGCAGGGCTGGAGGGTTCAATCCCTCCTGGATGGTTCAGGTTTGGCTTTGGAGCACACCTGGACTCAGGTTTGGCTTTGGAGCACACCTGGACTCAGGTTTGGCTCTGGAGCACACCTGGACAGGGGTTTGGCTCTGGAGCACACCTGGACTCAGGTTTGGCTCTGGTGCACACCTGGACTCAAGTTTGCATTCCTACCTCCAACACCTACCCTGGATCTTTGCCCCATCCACCCCCAACCCTCAGCACCTCAATCCTGCAGAGATCCTCCATCCCTCATCCCCTGGGCTGCACCATCCCCTTCCCGGACTTTGGGGATGGATTGTCCCTCCCCTCCTTCCCTTCCTTGGTTGCTTTATTTTTTTTCCCGGAGCTCAGCCTCATCCATCCCCATCCTTTATGGATGAGATGTGTCATTCCTGACCCGGGTTCACCGTGAGCTGCCAGGGACGCTGCCAGCCCAGCCCGTGGCCCTCGTTAGTTTAATTACTCCTCGGGAGGCCGGGACGTGCCAAGCCCGGGGCCTGCCGATGCTCCATCACCGCCTGTCACATCCCGTGTGGAGCGGAGCGGGGCTTGGAGGGGGGAAAAAAAAGGGAGAAAACAGCTCGGTGGCACTGGAAATGAAGGGCAGGTTCCCACGTCAGAGCCGGGAGCTGGCATCGGCTGTCGCGGCAGTCAGCGGGGACAGGAGCTGCTGGCGTCACCGCTGATGTGCGACACAGGCACAGCACGGAGCGAAGGAGGGAGGGAGGGAGGGACATCTGTGCCAGAGCCGCAGCGCGGACCCTCCCGCCGGTGATTCCTGCAGCCCCGACGTGTTCCCGGAATCCCAGCGAGGCTGCAGAGTCCCTCCAGGATCCTGGAGTCCGAGCAGTGGCCGGTCCCCGCGTTGTCACCAGGAGTGTCAGATCCACGCCTTCCTTGGGCACCTCCAGGGGTGGGGACTCCAAAGCTCCCCGGGCTGTTCCAGTCCTGCCTTTTCCAGGAAAAATTCCTCCTGAGCCTCTCCTGTGTGAGGGCAGTGCCTCACCCAGCAGGTGGCTGGGATGTCCCTGTCACCTTCCCAAGAAAGGCAGGGGTCTGCTTTTCCAACCTGGATTTCCTGCGTGCCAAAAACTCGGTGTCCACAGGGAAAACCCTGCAGGGAAAAATCCTGCAGGGAAAAATCCCACAGGGAAAAATCCTGCAGGTAAAAATCCCTCAGGGAAAATCCTGGAGGGAAAATCCCACCCTCAGTGTGACAGTGGCCGTGTCCCAAATTTCCAGCTGCACCAGGTGTCCCATGCCATGGCTGTTCCCAGAGAATTCCCATCTCTTTTTCTGGCATGTCCAAGCCCTGCTGCTGCCTCTGCTTCCTCCTGCTGCCGTGAGCTCCCTCTCCTCTCCCTCTCTCCCTGCCGTGACTCATTTCTCTCTGGCCAAGAGAAATTATTGGATTTTTAAAGAAGCCCTGGGAGGGTTTCGTACCTGCAGAGGCTCCCAGCAGGTGCCATGGAAATTTTCCAGGTTGGATAAAGGGATGGGGGAGGAGGGAGGGATGGATGGATGGATGGATGGATGGATGGATGGATGGATGGATGGATGGATGGATGGAGGGATGGATGGATGGATGGATGGATGGATGGATGGATGGATGGATGGATGGATGGATGGATGGATGGATGGATGGATGGGGATCAAGGAGCTCTCAGCACCCAGGACCCGGCAGATGGAGCCAGGTTTGGAGCTGGGAATGGGATCCCACACCAGAAATAGGATTCTGGTGCAGGATTGTCCCTGTGATCAGCCTGGATGGAGCAAGGATGGGATGTTCCAGCTGCTGCAAAGTCCTTGGGAAGCACAACCAAAGCACTGGGAGGGAAAAGGAAAATATTCCAGCCTCAGAAAGATCCTTGCAGGTTGTGAGGAGCCCCAGCCTCCCCCTGCTCCAGGGATGGAGCTCTTTGTGGAGGATGGGAACGGCTCCAGCTCCACAAACCCGGAGCACTGCCCCATCTCTGGAAGTGTCCCCGGCCAGCTTGGAGCAACCTGGGACAGTGAAAGGTGTCCCTGTGCCAGGGATGAGCTGTAAGGTCCCTTCCCACCCAAACCATTCCAGGATCCCATGAGATGGCCTTGGCTTCCCTCTGCTCCTCTGCTGCTCTCCAGGGAGGCACAGGACACTCCCCTCCCTGCCAGGGACACTGCTGTCCCCATCCCAGGTGACATTTCCTGCAGCTCATTCCCTGCTCCCTTCCAGCTGGGGGTGAGGGGGAGCTGCCACCCTAACCCTGAGCCCATCTGGACAGTGACAGAACTTTGGGATCTGGGATTATCTCATTCCCCAGGATCCCACCACCCTGAGATGGGAATTCTGGAGTGTCTGAGAGGCCCCAAATCCCGTATCACCCCCTCCTGCCTCAGCGTGGCTTTCCCAGCCCTTATCCACCAGCTTTTCCTGGTCAATATTTACACTCCGCCTTTCCCAAGGAATTCTCGGTGCCTCCTCCATGCCCCAGCGCGCTGCCAAGGGCAGGGAGGGCATCACCACCGGGTCACATCTGCACCTCCCAGAGCAAACTCCAAACTTTCCCTGGCAGCAGGGGCCCCTCGGGAGCCGTGGGTGCGGCCACGTGCTCCTGGAGGAAAGTTTCTCCTCCGTTTTTGTGATTAATTCCTTCCTCCCACCACAGCCACCCGCAATCCCATCTATATCCATGGCTCCCCACTCCTCCTCAGCTGTAAAATATTTATAAATCCCTACATTAGGGCTCTTTTTCTTTTCTTTTTTTTCTTTTTCTGCCTTTTTTTTTCCCTTTCTCCCCTGCCGGGCTCCCCGGCTCTGCCGAGCTTCAGGAATTGCTTCATTTCCATAAATCTCGGGGAAGCTGTGAGGAATAATTTCGGTTTTTGCTCGGGGAATGCGCTGCTTTTTTTAATTGCACTCATCTGCAGCTCCTTAGCAATGCATTATTGATGGTTATTATTCCAATAAAGGAGCCGTTCTTGGTTTGTTGCACTTGGAAATGTGTCTGGTTTTCCCTATTCCCTCTTTCTTCCTGTTTTGGGGAGAGGTCACCTTTGCAGCCAAGATTTTTCCACTCATTTTCACCCCTTTTTTGGGTATTTCATGTTTTTTTTTTTTTTTTTTTATATTTCACCCCTCTTTTGGGTATTTTACTCCTCTTTTGGGTATTTCACCCTTTTTTTGGTATTTCATCCCTTGTGGGTATTTCACCTCTCTTTTGGATATTTCACCCCCTTTTTCTTTTAGTTTTTCTCTTGTCTTTTGAGTATTTCATCCCTTTTTTGGGTATTTCACCTCTCTTTTGGCTATTTCACCCCCCTTTTCTTTTAGTATTTCTCTCCTCTTTTAGTATTTCATCCCCTTTTTGGGTATTTCATCCCCTTTATGGATATTTCACCCTTCTTTTGGGTATTTCGCCCCTCTTTCGGGTATTTCTCTCCTTTCTTTTTGGTATTTCACCCCTCTTTCGGGTATTTCCCCTCTCTTTTGGGTGGCACCACAGCTTTGCCCTGCGTCATCAACACCCATGATGTCCCCTCATTGTCACCCAGCCTCTCCAAGCACCTGAAGGTGGGGTTAGAGGGCAAATCGACCTTTCTGGAAGCAGGAATCTGGAGAATGGGAGTATCTGGAAGCTCCTGGTGGCTTTGCCGGAGCTCCACGTGTGGCACAGGGCCTGCCCCGCTGGTTCGGCCTCCAAAATTTGGATTTTGGGAATCTCTTGAGGCTTTGAAAAAGCTGCTCCGGACCCCACAACTTGGTGAAGGTGACAAAATTGACCCTGCTGGGGTCACCCCTGCCCTTGGAGGATTTCACCTCCACTCTCTGTGGGGTCACCAAGATCCAGGTGGGACCAAGAGCATCTCCAGCTCTTCCAGCGCCTTCTCCCCGCATCCCCGGAGGGAAGAGCGGTCCCAAAGTAGGGCTCGGGAGCTCCCCCGCCTCCCCGGCTCGGGGCTGACAGCTCGGGAGTGACGGGCAGAGCGTTTTTCTCCCTCTCCCTCGCTGTCACTTCGCTCCCCTCCCTTTCAGCACCGCCCACCGCGCTGTCACCGCCGGCAGCGGGGACTTTCCTCGGGCCCACGAAGGTCCCCGAGCTGTTACCGCGCTGCAAACACCGAGTACAAGGTTCCTCCTTGATGTGAGGAATGAAACGAGGTCGGAACTGGAGGGATAAAATGTTCATTTCGGGATCTCGGGGGGTTTTCCCTGGAGTTGTTTCCCTGGGAGTTGCTGGGGAGGGGAATGGGGGGATCCATGGAAAAGCACGGATCCAGCATCTCGGAATTTCCCTTCATCCCGCCCAGAGGTTCCTCCTGAGCTGTCACAAATTTGGGGGGTTTAATGAGGGGCCCTAAACAAATTTAAATCCTGCCGCGCTTCCAACCGGGGATGTGCAGGATAGGGAAGGGAAAGGCTCCGAGGCACTCTGGTGATGAATTCTGTAGGTGAGCAAACAATTTCATCTCCTAATTACAGCCATAAAGCAAAAATCCCTCCCAATCCCCAAATTCCTCCTCTGGCGTTTTCCCTTCTCCTTTCAAGGCTCTTTTCCCTGATGAAGGAGCTGCTTAATTAGGAATTAACGGGGCTGTTGGAGTAATTGGGAGCAGGAATGGGCTAGGAGAGGTTCATTAGTGCGGTGATGGGTAATTAGCAGTTCCGTGGCTGCGGGAATTTTTTTTGTTTTTTTGAGGGGGGGTCTCCAAAGGCCTTGGAGTGAGAGGAAAGCCGGGAGCAGAGCAGGGAATTGCTGTGGATGCCATGGGACCAGGATGGGACCTTTTCCATTGGCATCCCAAACTCCAGGCAAGAATCCAAGCCTTGAACAGGCACCTCTGGGTGCTGCAGCTCAGGGATGAGCAGGGAGAGGGAAACGAGGGAGAAAAAGCAGAAAAAATCCCTTCCATCCCCTTTGTAGCAGCTGTGGGAGCATCTCCAGCTCCGTGGTCCCTGCAGTGCCCCCAGGACCCCGCGGCATTCCCGGCAGAGCCTCTCCAGGGTTTATTTATCCCCGAGCAGTCACAGCGCTGCTGCTCCTCTCCCTATATTTAGCCCTTGAGTGGAGAGAGATTTCACAGACGCCTGACTCTGCCTTGTGCTCCAAAGTCACTCAGTGTTTCCATGAGAAACCCGGGGGGTCCAATCCGCAGCTCCGTGACAAAATCCTTCCCAAAATCTTTCCCCAAAATCCTTCCCAAAATCCTTCCCAAAATCCTTCCCAAAATCTTTCCCCAAAATCCTTCCCAAAATCCTTCCCAAAATCTTTCCCCAAAATCCTTCCCAAAATTCTTCCCAAAATCTTTCCCCAAAATCCTTCCCCGTGTATTCCAGCAGCGCTGGATTTACCCCGTCCGCCCCCTCCGGGGATGAGATCAGGATCTGGCCCCGGGTTTTGATGGGTTTGTAACTTGGCTGATACAACTCGGCTGATTTAATTCATTTTTCGGGCTAAAAAACTCCACCTACAAGTTCCCAGCCTGGGAGGCATTAAAAGCAAATTAATCCAAATATTAGAGGCTGGGTTTAAAGGGAAATCATCAGGGAAGACAGATTTCATTTTTCTTTTTTCATTCTTGTTTTTAGGGAAGAGCCTGGGGGAGAAGTTTTCTGGTTTGGGGTTATTTATTTTACCTTGGTGCTGCTGGATCTCTTCGAGGCCTGGCACTGCCCACTGCTCTGCTTTGCCTCCAGAGCAGCCAGAAAAGCACTGGGAGAAGGAAAGAGGTGGCAAAAATTGGGATAACAGCTGAGATTCCCATGGGGATTTAGGGCCTTGATGGAGAACTTGGGTGCTGCTTGTCATTGTGGGGGTTTGGCTGATTTTCCAGAGAATGGGGAGGGAGAGGCCTTTGGGATGTGGTGGGGATCCAGAGGAGCCTGCAACAGGTGCTGGGTGCAAGGAATGAGAGAAATCCATCCAGGAATCCACTCAGAAATCCACTCAGGAATCCATCTGGGAATTCACCTAGGAATCCACTCAGGAATCCACCCAGGAATTCACCTGGGAATTCACCCAGGAATCCATCTGGGAATTCACCTAGGAATTCACCTGGGAATCCACCCAGGAATCCATCTGGGAATTCACCCAGGAACCCATCTAGGAATCTTTTCAGGAATCCACCCAAGAATCCCTCCTGCACCCAGGAGAGAGCTCCTGGCTGGATCCCAGCTGGGAAAGGAGATTTGATCCCTGCATGCATGGCCAGAGCCATGGAAAAAAAAGGGAATTAATCCCAATCCAGCCGTGATCCGAGGTGGATGAGGAGAACAAAGGCTCAGCCTGGCCCTGCAGGGGCTTCCCAGTGGGATCCAGAATCTCCCTCAGAGCTCTCCTGTGAGCTCCTGACAAGAGCCCCAAAATCCAGCCTGTCCCCATTGTCACCCCAAATCCAGCTTGTCTCCATTGTCACCCCAAATCCAGCCTGTCCTCACTGCCACTCCAAAATCCAGCTTGTCTCCATTGTCACCCCAAATCCAGCTTGTCCCCACTGTCATCCCAAATCAGTCTGTTCCCACTGCCATTCAAAAATCCAGCTTGTCCCCATTGTCACCCCAAATCCAGCCTGTCCCCACTGTCATCCCAAATCAGTCTGTCCCCACTGCCACTCCAAATCCAGCCTGTCCCCATTGTCATCCCCGTGCTCAGGGGTTGTGTCCTTCTCTCCTGCTCCGGGTGCACTGTGGGGACACCTCTGTCACCACCCCGGGGGCGGCCAAGCCACCAGGAGGAGCAGGTGGCCTGTGGCTGAAGGGAGTGGAAGCAGAGACACACACAGAGGGTCCCAAAATATTCTGTGAAGGAATTTTTCCCATCTGCAGCTTGTGGGGACAGCTCGGTGCTGGCTTGGAGGTGACACTCCTGCTCCTGCCAGGATTTTCCCTTTTTCCTCCATGTGCTTTTCCTTAAACATGGCCTGGAAGAAGCTCTGGGGCTGTTCATGGTTCTGTTCAGGAATCACCACACAGGAATCACATTTCCCACACGAATTTTGGCTGCTCCTTCCTGCAGCCACTGCCCCAGGTGGAAAATCTGCTTTCCCTCCACTTCAACCCAAACCCAGGAGCCCGAGGAGGCTTCAAATTCCCAGCATAGCCGAGCTGCCCTGCTCACACGGCTTCCCTGAGGCAGGAAGGTTGATTTCCTTCCAGGAGCCAGAATCCAGATGGTCAGAGATTCCTTCCAAGCGTCCAGAACCTGTTGGAAAAGGCCATTATGTCTCAATAGCAGTTTTGCATTGGAAGTGGTGGCTGCCAGCTGCTCCAGCACCTCTTTTCCAAGCTGTTCCTTGCTCATGGAGAACCAGTCTGGTCAGGGCTGGCAGATTTTGGTGGAGGAATAAAATCCCTGGGTTTATTCCCATTTTCTTGTGTCAGGCAAATGTGGAGCGGTTCAGTGGAAGAGGCCTGAGTTTGGTTTTTGAGACTTGTTTGTCCTTGTCATGAGAATCCCCAGCCCTGAAATATTTTATTTTCGGTAGGAATATTTTATTTTATTTTTAGTAAGAATAACCCTGTGAACTCCCAAGGAGGAATTGAGGAGCAATTCCAAGCCCAGGGCATTTTCCTCTTCCCAAAGCTCCCATGGATGCGGAGATGGAATTAAATCCAACATGGGCAGCTCTGATGTCATTTAGATGACTCCAAACAACATTCCCTGCTCCAAAACAACCCCTGGATCAGCTCAGCTGAGCGGGAAGGTCCATCCCGGTCAGCTGAGGGAGGGATTTTACTGGAAAATGTTATGGAAATTAATTCCCAGGCCTGGCCTCCACATCCAGGCCTGGCTCAGGCCTGTGCAGCACCTCAGGGCCTGGGGGCCTTGGGATGTGGAATTATGGAGGTTCAGGCCCTCAAGGGGGGAAAAAACCCTTGGGAGCGCTAATGAGGGGTTAATGAGGGGTTAATTAGGGGCTGTGGGTGTTCCACTGGTTTAACTGGAAGGCCTGGAGCCCAAACTGGGCCTCGGGAGGGGATTCTGGCAGGCGCACCCTCCCAGCCCTGCTGGGCCCGAGGCCACCGCCTGTGGGCAGCAGGGCCAGAGCTTTTCCTGCTTTGGGAAGGATTCCATGAGGGATTTTATCCCGGTTCCTTCAAAAAAAGGGGTGAGGGTGGGATTTGGGACAAGGGGGGTTGGTCATGCTGGACCCTGGTGGCTCTCAGGGTGATGGTGGCCCATGAGGGGACATGGTGGGTCAGACCAGGGGATCAACACCAAAACCGCTCGCTAAAAGCCCACAAAGAGCCCAAATTTTGCCGCAGGTCGCAAAGTTCCACACCTGGAGTGGGGAAGGGGTTGGACATGAGGGTGCCCTCGCATTTTGGGGTGCCCACACTGCCCGTGGGGGTCCCCACATTATTTGGGGTCGCACCCCCTGCCTTGCCTGTGGGATCCTCCCACTGTTTGGGGTGCAAACATTCTCTTGTCCTGGGGGTCCCTAAACTTTCTGGGGGTGCATCCCCCCCACTCTTCCCTGGGGGTGCCCACATTGCCTGGCGGTGCAAGTATGGGGATACTGGGGGTGTCCCCACCCTTTCTGGGAGTGCACCCATTGCCCTGTCCAGTGTGTCTCCACCCAACCTGGGGGTCCCCATACTTCCTGGGGGTGACCCCACTCTTCCCAGGGGTGTTCCCACATTGCCTGGGATGTCCTCACCCTACCTGGGGATCCCCATATTGCCTGGGGGTCCCCATATTACCTGGGAGTGTCCGCATTCTTCCCGGGGGTGTCCCCACCCTGCCTGGGGATCCCCATTCTTCCCGGGGTGTCCCCACCCTGCCTGGGGGTCCCCATTCTTCCCGGGGGTGTCCCCAACCTGACCGGGGGTCCCATATTACCAGGGGGGTGTCCCCCCCATTCTTCCCAGGGGTGTCCCCCCATTACCCAGGGGTGTCCCCACCCTTTCCAGCCGTGCCCCCCCCCCCACTCTGCCCACGGGCTCCTGCCCCAGTTTGGGGTCCCCCCACCCCGCTGTCCCCCCTGGCCGTGCCCTTCACCCCGCTCCTCTCCCCGTCCCCCTTAAGCAGCCGTCGGGGCGTGCAGCCACCTTAAGGGAGCCCCTCCCCCGGCGGGCTGGGACGAGCCCTCCCCCTCCCTGCCCGCCGTCCCCTCCCTCGCCGGCCCGGCCCCGCACGGCCCCGCACGGCACGGGGGTTGCCATGACAAGCATTTTCTCCCGTTAGCTCCGGGACCGCTCCCCCTCCATCCCATGGCCAGTCGCGGGGGCTCCGCCGCCAACCGGGCGCCGTGGGACCGGAGCCGGTGAGTGCGCGGGGGGACCCCGCCAGCGGGGTACGGAGGTCCCCAGGGGGGGTTGGAGGTGTTGGGGACACTGCGGGGACACACGGGAGTGGCGTGGGGTGGCCGTGGAGGGGGTTCTTTGTAGGAGCGGGGGGCGCGGCTGGGTGGGAGCATCGCTGTCCCCGCTGTGCCGGGCGGGTGGGGCGCGGGCAGCGGGGATTTCACCGCCCCGCTCCGTCCCAGTGCAGCAGGTGGGATGGGGGGGACTCACCGTGGGGTCCTACATCACGGGGGGGCTCGGTGTGGGACCCCCCCGACCCCAATCCCAATGTGGGAGTGGTGGGGTGATGGGGTGAGCGCGGTCCGGCCGCTCCGGGGCGTGGGCGGCTGCGGGGCGTGCAGCCCCCAAACATCTTGTGGGGGACAAGCCCGGCAGCCCCCCCGGTATTTGGGGTTGGGGAGGACGCTCCGGTCGGATCCTACAACTTGTTGCCCGCCCTTGAGACGGCTGGTGGGGGGCGCGGGGGTTCCCGGTCGCGCGTGTTGCTGGATTTTTTGGGAGGCAGCGAGTTGTGGCATTGCGGGGAGGAGGAGGAGGATGAGGATGATGGAGGAAGGAAGAGGCGGGGGAAAGGGAGGGGAGGGGGGTTTGCGGCAGCCCAAGGACAGAGCGGGGAAGGTGCTGCGTGGGTGGGTTTGGGGTGGTTTTTCCCCACCTGTGGGGTAGAAAAGGGGGCTGCTCCCTGCTTGGAGTGGGGTGACTCGGGTGGGGGGCGGTGGGGAGGTGCGTGGGGGTTGCCCACGCCACGGCTGGGCACGTCCCCCCTCCTGCCTGCACCAATCCAGCTGGGCAGAGCCACGGCAGAGAAAACAGGAGTGGGGAGGCGGAAAATAAATTAAAAAATAAATCAGGAAATCTATTGGAAGCCCGGCCAGGCTCTGGCCTCGTCCGCCTCCTCCTGCTTCTGCTCTCAGCACTCTCCCTGCATCCCAGCCCCGGCTCCGGAGCCTCCCAGCATCCCTGGCCTGGCTCGGTGGGTCCGTGCCCCCCGTGGGCTGCCCGGCGGCGGGGGCGGGGGGGCTGTGCGGAGCTGGGTGGTCCCTCCCTGCTTCGCCAGAGGCGAGTGGAGATGTTGGGAGGGGAGGAGGGACAATAGGTTATTGTGCTCTTATCTCTGGAGACCTGAGCTTGGGTGGGGGTTTGCATTGCGAAGCTCAAACCAGTGCAGCCAGTTTCTGCCCGTGGCCGTGGACCGGCAGCCCTGGACGTGGGTGGACGGGCAGGAGCAGAGGGCAGCGAGCTGGGGTGGAGGTGAGTGCTCGGAGCTCGCCAAGGCCACCCAGAGCCATCCTGGGGCCGGGGGGACCCCGAGCTGAGCCCCCACCACCCCAAACTCCCTGGGCTGCGTGGGCAAGGCAGGGGCTGCACCGGTGCCTGCGCCCTGCTTGGCTCCAGACACTGCCCTCAATCTTTCGCTTCTCTGAGCACTGAAACGCACCTAAATTATTAAATCATGAGCGAGAGAGGCTGACGCCCCCGCGCTCCGCCAGCCCCACCCCGCCGCGCCCTGGGGATCCCTGCCCGGCCCTGGGCTTCCCTCCCCGGCTGCCCCCTCGGGTGACCCTCCCGGAACCCTCCCCACGGGCTGCCTGGCGGCTCAGGGGGGCTGAAGGTGCCCCTCGGATCTGAGGGGTGCAGGACCCTTCCTCAATGATGGGCGCTGGGTGGGCTTGGAGGCCAAATTGCCCCCTGCGACTCCCTGGGCCGGGCTGGATCACCTCGGGTGCGGGGATGGCCGTGGCACGGGGAAGGTGCCAGTGCTGGGATGGGGCAGGTGGAGCTGGGCAGGAGGCAGCGCTTCCCCATTCCTGATTCCTGCCCTGGCACCGCGCATTCCCCGCGGGCTCCGGCCCCGTCCCGCCCTGGCCGCCGGCTGCCGCTCCTCGCCCGAGCCCCGGCTCCTTCCCCGCTTCCTTCCCGCCTGGAAAAGCGCTGGGAAGTGCTGCGGGCGCTGCAGGTAGAGAGGTTTGAGAGGGCGCAGGCTGTTGTTGGGTGTTGGTTTCTTTTTTTTTTTTCCTTTCTTTTTTTTTTTTTTCCGCTGGCGATGATGACGGAGGGAATTCCCTGCGCTGCCGGCTCGCCGCTCGCGTGCCGTGGGTCCGCATCTCTTCCCGGGGGAAATCTGTCGCTGTCACCCGAGCCTTGCGGGAGCCTCCGGAGCCGCCGTGCCCGAGCCCCCGGGCAGAGGCCGGGCAGGGCGGGGGCAGCCGAAGGGTGGCACAGGTCCTTGGGCAGGATGAGTAAGAGCAGGGAGGGACGGCTGCTCCTCTCCACTATTGTTTAGCAGTCGAAAGCGCCGGGGTGGAGCTGAGCCTGGAGTTTCCCCTTGTCCCCAAGCCCTGAGAGACGAGCCCGCTCCTTCCCCGCCCGCCCCTCTCCGGGGCCGCGGGTTCTCCGCGCGTTCCCCGCTCCTCTCTCGGGTTATGTTGGGGGGTTTTTCTTCCCCCTTTTTCCTGTTTCTCCTCCCTGCTAGGCCACGAGCGGAGTTTTCCCGCAGTGGCCACACGCGTCCGTTCCAGCCTGCGGGGATTTGGGGACCCCAAATCCCTGCGGTGGGGAGGACTCGCAGCCGCCGCCCGTTTTCCGCTGCTGCTGCTGCTGCTGCTGCTGCTCCCCGTGCAGGGCCCGGCGAGGGGCTGGCAGCTCTGGCTTCCTCCTCGCCCACGGCTCCTCCCCGCCGGGCACGGCTGCGCCCTGCTGGGAAAGGAGCCGGCGGAAAACCTGCGGTGAGAGCCCGGGGATCCCGCTGGGCTCCGGGACAGGCCGGGCAGGGACAGCGAGCCCCGGATGGGAGGCGCAGGGTGAGTGTGGAAATGGGTGCGGGTCCTTTGGGAGGTGACCGATGCCGTGGTGATGGGATGCAGGTCCTTTGGGAGGTGACCAGTGGACAGTGTGAACATGGCAATGGGATGCAGGTCCTTTGGGAGGTG
>JAWWLW010000111.1:4260664-4276097 GCA_035041385.1 Myiothlypis coronata | reverse complement strand
GTCAGTGTGAACATGGCAATGGGATGCAGGTCCTTTGGGAGGTGACCAGTGGTCAGTGTGAACATGGCAATGGGATGCAGGTCCTTTGGGAGGTGACCAGTGGTCAGTGTGAACATGGCAATGGGATGCAGGTCCTTTGGGAGGTGACCAGTGGTCAGTGTGAACATGGCAATGGGATGCAGGTCCTTTGGGAGGTGACCAGTGGTCAGTGTGAACATGGCAATGGGATGTATGTCCTTTGGGAGGTGACCGATGGTCAGTGTGGCCGTGGTGATGGGATGCAGATCCTTGGATGGGAAGTGACCCATGCTCCATATGACCATGGCAATGTGACCATGGCAGTGGAAGTGACCAGAGTGACCAGTGCTTGGTGTGACCATGGCAGTGGAAGTGACCAGTGCTCAGTGTGAGGTGACCAGTGCTTGGTGTGACCATGGCAGTGGAAGTGACCAGAGTGACCAGTGCTCAGTGTGACCATGGTGATGGATGCAGGCCCTTCGATGGGAAGTGGCCACAAGTGGTGCCACTTCCCTGGTGTCCCCCATGTCCTGTGGCCTGCTGGAAACTCCCAGATCCAGGGATGCTGCAGCATTCCCAGTAAGGAATGGCTGTTCTCACACACCAGAGGGGATCTGGTGTGCAGAGCTGGGAATTTGAACCCATCCTTGTCCCCCTCCTGTTGTGCTGGGTGGGAGAGGGGGCTGGAGATGCTCCTGAGGTAAGCAGCTTTGATGGCAAAGGTGGCAGAGCTATCCCAAACCTCCCTCCTCTCCACACTGGTGCAGGCAAAGGTGACCAGCTGGGGGACAGGGACAGGCAGGTGACAGGATCCTGCCCAGCCCAGTGATTTTCCAGTGGAAGCCACTGGTTTTCCCAGTGACACGGGGACAGGGAATGTGTTTTGGGGTGCAGGGCCAGCCTTGGGGTCCCTGGGAACAGTCGGGTGACAGCCACAATCCCTGTCACCTCCTACTGGCGCCAAGGCCAAGCTAATGAACCCTGCGACTTTGATGTTTTAATTAGTTGCTTTTGGCTTTAATGCACAGGGATAATAGAGTTTCTATGGACTTATAAACCCTGCCCCTCTGCTGGATCATTAGGAAAAGTGAAAAACCACACAAGGTAAGCCTGGGTAGGGACAGGAGGGAAGCTGGAGCCCTGTGGAGTGCATGACACCCGCTGGGGTGTCACCCACCCAGCTGGTGACTCTTTTAAACCGCTAATTAAGCACCTTAAATCCTGGGAGAGCTCTCTGTGAGTAAGAGCTGAGTTCAGAGTCCTCCTGCGTTTGTGAGCTTCTGGGAGGGGTCTCACATTTGAACGTGGGAAGCTGATGCACAGCAAGGCCCCTGGAATCAGGGATTGGGGTTGTGGGATTCCCTTTTGGGGCTGGGGGGTGACCAGGCCACTGTGGCCCAGGCTGGTGGCAAGGGACATGGGGACATTCATGGGGTGCTCCTGGGCAGCTTCCTGAGATTTCTGGATTGTGGTAACAAGTCCTACATGGGGACCTAAATATGGATCAGGAGGCTGCAGGCTGGGGAGGGGACACAGCTGTGACACCAGCAGCCCTCTGCCCAAATCCTGCAGCTTCAGAGCAAATGGGATCGATCATCCATTGTGGGATTGATCATCATGGGATCCATCATCCATTGTGGAATTGACCATCATGGGATCGATCATCCATTGTGGGATTGATCATCATGGGATCAATCATCCATTGTGGGATTGACCATCATGGGATCGATCATCCATTGCCCAGTGCCCATGGGAGAGCTCCTGGCTTCAGGAATCCCTCCCTTCCCTCCGGCACAGGGGCTGTGGCAGCCCCCAGGGCCACATCAGTTGCACACCAGTGCCACACTGCAGGGACTGGGTCACACCAGTGCCACACTGCAGGGACCAGGCCACAACAGTGCCACACCAATGCCACACTTCAAGGATCAGGCCACACCAGTGCCACACTGCAGGGACCAGGCCATACCAGTGCCACACTGCAGGGACCAGGCCATACCAGTGCCACAACAGTGCCACACTGCAGGGACTGGGCCACACCTGTGCCATACTGCAAGGACTGGGCCACACCAGTGCCACACCAATGCCACACCAGTGCCACACTGCAAGGACCAGGCCACACCAGTGCCACCCTGCAGGGACTGGGCCACACCAGTGCCACCCTGCAAGGACCAGGCCTGTCCCTTGCCACCCCCGCCCACTGCAGCCACCCGAGGCCTGGCCCTGGCGTGTCCCCAGCGGGGGGAACTCCTGGCCAGGGCAGCAGCAGCCAAGGGGAAACTTCGGCCAAGTGTCGGCGTTTTGTGCTGACGGGGAAACTTTTCCTTCGACGCTTCCACGGCAGGGATGAGTCGGCAGCTGGGCTGAGCCGAGCGGGGCGCCGGGGGCGAGGAGCAGCTCCGATTTTGCCATTCCTTGCCGTATCCCCCGCGTTTGCCGCCGCCGAGGCCGCCGTGGGCTGCGGGAAGGAGCAGCGAGCCGTGCCTGGGCAGAGCGCGGCGCGTAGGAGTCCCCACCCGGAAGAGTTTGTCCGGCGGGGCCGGGGAGGGAGGAATCCGATCCCTCCTTTTCCCAGGCTGGGATCCCAGCGCGCTTGGCTCTCCGTGGCCTTGGCCGGCTCCCCGCTGCCGAGCCCCCCTCAGCGTGGCTCTGGCCCCCCGCTCATCCCGCCGGGCCGGGAAGGGTCCCGCAGCAACAGCGATTCCCGACATCTCCTCCTCTTTGTCTGCGGCTCGGAAAGGTCAGCCCTGCCTCGCTCCGTTAAGGAGCTGTAAATAATCCCGCTCCTTGTGCCGCGGGGCCGGCTCCAGGGCTGAGCCCAGCATCCTCCTCCTCCTGCCCGGGCCCAGGAGCCGTGCCAGGGGAGGTGATGCCAGCCCGGGGGGGACGCAGCGCTGCAGAGCCGGGGGGCAGCGGGGTGCGGGCGGCCCGGGGGGGACAGCGGCGTGTCCCATGCCAAGGGCAAGACTCGGGATGGCTGTTCCCGGCTCCTGCCTTCTCCAGGCTAAAAATAAGCCGCTGGCCCTCACCGTGCTGCCTCTGCTGGGTCTGGGGGGGGCTGGCGGTGGGCAGGGGGTGAATCCGGGCTCCGGGGGGACCGCGGGGCAGTGCAGCGCCGAGGGGCGGTGGCAGGGCCTGCGTGGGGTTGGAAGTGACCTTTGCTCTTTGAGCATCGGGGTCGGTGATCGGATTTTCAGGTCCGGGCTCGGATTTCGGGCAGAAGGTGTCTGATTTTCGGCGCCGTTTCTCGAGATGCTAATTAAGGACCCTGCTGCAGCAGCTGGAGCTTTACTGTCCCTTCGCCACCCCTTGCTCAGCCGGGAGCTGCCCGTGGCCCCTGGAATGCCCCGTGGCCCCTGGGCTGCCCTCGGCTTTTCGCTTCTCGCCTTTTGTTCCTGCTTGGGAATGCCGATGCCTCGCCTCTCTGGGGCTCCAGCTTTTCCAGAGGCTTAGTGGCGTGGCCCTTGTGGCATTCCAGCTCCTTGCCTCCCTTCCCACCTTCTCGCCAGCTTCTTAAAAATAACCCCGTGTTGCTGTAGTGCTGCTGGGTGCACAGCCCAGGATGCGGTGGAAAAGCTGCTTTCCCACTCCTGCCATTCCACAGGCAGCCCAGGGACACTGGGACAAGCCAGGAGATGGCTCAGTCCTCCAGCACTGTCCCCTCTCATCCTTGCTCTGTCGAAGCCCCCTGATTTTGGGGCAAGCCAGGAGATGGCTCAGTCCTCCAGCAGTCCCCTCTCATCCTTGCTCTGTCAAAACCCCCTGATTTTGGGGTGATCCCGGGGAGATGGGATGGCTCCGAGCGGGATCTGCCGGCTGTGGGATCCTCGTGGCACCTGCAGAGCTCAGCCCGGCTGCGTCCCAGCCCCGGCGTGACGGATGGCTGCAGCTGGCAGCCGAGAGCTTCCCGGAGATTCCTGCTCCAGAGGGGCTTCCTGACGGAGCCGGGCACGTGGCTGTGCCAGCAGCAGGGATCCAGCATGGCCTCGGTGATGGGGACACGCCTGGGGCTGACCCGGGCTGGGAGGGAGCTCGTGCTCCGGCGTGAACCTGAGTTAAACATTATTCCTGCCTCTGGAGCAGGGAGGGATTAGTGCAAGGAGGGAGAGCTCGGTGCAAGGAGGGGGAGTGCAGGGAAATGAGGGCAGGCTGGATTTGTGGCCGTGCTGGCAGCTGGGAATGCCAGGCTGGCACTGGAGGAGCCTCGGGATGGCCGGAGCGAGGCTGGAAGGGGTCACAGTGTGGGTGACAACCTCTGGAACAGCGGGAATGACAACCAGGATTCAAGGCCTGGCTGCCTTCACCCAGGGCTGAATCAGCTGCAGGGAGCTGGGATCAGAGACTTGGCTGGGCTGGGAGAAGCTGGGAAGCGTGGCTGGGATCTTTCCTGGGTGTCCCTCTCTGCAGACGTGGCTCTGAGTCACCACATCCTGCCTGGGAAAGTTTTGGGTCCCCACACTTTGATGGGAGCAGCCGGGGCAGGGCTCTGGGATGGGCCTCAGAGGGTCCTGCTGGATCCCCTGTGGGAGCCAGGCCACCCCTAGGGACAAACCTGTGGGGCTGGGGGCCACAAACCCCCGTGTGCAGGCTGGAGCTGGGAGAGGGTGAAGTTCCACATCCTGCATTTTCCAGTGTGACTGGTGCTGGCTATTTTTAGTTGTCCAAATTAAGCTCGCCTTAAATGCTGTCTTTTGAGGTTTCTTTGAGGGAGGAGGCCTGGAGTGGTGTTATTTCCCAAGTGACTGATTGCTCTCCAATCTGACCCCAACTGGACTGGCCAAAAAAACGAAAGGAAGGAGCAAAGCTGTGGCTGGGAAGTGTCTCCTCTCTGCAGAGCTGTGCCTGAGGGTGTTTCCTGAGTCAGCAAGAGATTTCCTGGGGGAAGGAGAAAGTAAACAGCATCCCCATAGGGAAATCCAGCTGGAAAACCTCATCCTGCTACCTGCTTTGGCATCCCCAGGGTGTGCTGTGCCCCTGGGAGCCAGCCTGGCTGTTCAACAGGGTGTTAAATCCACATGTTTCTCACCTCAGGGACATTTTGGATTTATTGGAGTGTGCTGGGTGCTGGTTGGGGCTCGTAGAGGAGGTGGAAAAGGCTGGAACCATGGGCGGGGTGCTGAGATACTGCTCCATGTTTTGGGGGAGGCTCATCCAGAGGGGGCTGTCCTGCTATCCATGGATTCTCCAGAGTGGCTACAGCCCATTCCATGGGCTCCAAACCCATCCATGCCGTGCTCCAGCTCCGTATCCACCACTGGATTCTGTTGTGCCAGCCCCTTGTTGTGTCTCAGCCCCTGGGACCTGGCTGGGATCTGTTCCCTCCGGGAATAGGGTCGTTGGGAAGGGATCCAGGAAAAGCCAGCAGGGAGCAGAGGATCCCTTGTGCCTTTCATCCCTTCCCATTCCCCGCTTCCCTTCTTGGCGCCGTGTTCCCACCTCTCCCCATCCCTGGGTGCGCTCCGTGCCTGTCTCACCTCACCGGGCACCTGCTGGAGCATCCCCTGCCCAGAGCTGGCTGCAGGAATGGCCTTTCCTCGCCCTGCTTCCCCTCCTCAGCAGCAGCAGCAGCAGCAGCAGCAGCAGCCGGGCGTTTCCGTGCAGGTCAGCAGCCAGGGGATCCTCGGCTCCTGCAGTCGGACGTGAAGTGCATGGAATCCCGGGAAGCTGCTGCAGATGGAGTTTCTGCAGCGCCGGGGGGACGGGGCCCTGCGGCCCCAGGGGCTGGAGTGAGGAGCTGGAAGTGTTTCCTGGTGCTTCCAGGCTCGGGACTGTCCCTTTTCCCTCTGGGAAGGACAATGAGGGAGCCTCCCTTCCTCCTCCCGCTCCCCCGGACGCAGCTGCCTGCACGGCCCGGCCTTGTTGTGGCTCAGTCCCTGGGACCTGGCTGGGATCTGTCCCCTCTCGGGGTGATCCTTTGGGAACAGGGTCGCTGGGAAGGGATCCAGGAAAAGCCAGCAGGGAGCAGAGGGATTTTCCCAAATCTCAGCCTTCTCACCCAAGACCTGCCTCCCCTCGAGTGTGGGAGCAGCCAAGGTGGTGCTGGGGGACCCCAACCAGTTCTGGGGGACCCCAGACAATTCTCAGGGACCCCAAACAGTGCTGGGAGATCCCAAATAGTTTTGAGGGAATCCACACAGTTCTGGAGGATCCCAAACAGTGCTGGGGGACCCCAAACAGTGCTGGACAGCCCAAATCTGAGCTCCCACCCTGCATTCCCACTCTTGTTATTCCAGGAGCAAACCCCCCTGCCCAGCCCCTGCCTGAGCTCTGTGGGAGGTGATGGAGAGGATGAGGAAGGCCCCTGATACTGCAGGGAAGATGCTGGGGAAGGGAAGAGGAGCCAAAGCCTTGGGGATGGAGGGGATTCCGGCAGGCAGAGCAGTCCCGGGCGGGACAGCTGGGCTGGAGGGGAATCCTGCCCGTGGGTTTGGCATTTTTCCATTGGGATGGGGAGTGGGAATCACACCCTGAGCCACGGGTGTGTGTGTCTGTGCTGGGTGCCAGTGTCCGGGGAGATCCCTCTCTGTGTTTCTGGGATCCCTCTCTGTGTTCCCACAGTTCCCTCGCTGTATTCCTGGGATCCCTCACTGTATTTTCATGGATCCCTTGCTGTACTCCCATGGATCCCTCACTGTATTCCTGGGATCCCTTGCTGTATTCCTGGGATCTCTCACTATGTTCCCGCAGATCTCTTGCTGAATCCCATGGATCTCTCGCTGTATTCCCAGGATCCCTTACTGTCTTCCTGGGATCCCTTGCTGTATTCCTGTAGATCCCTTGCTGCATTCCCAGGATCCCTCACTGTACTCCCGTGGATCCCTCTCTGTATCCCACAAATCCCTCATTGTATTCCTGCAGATCCCTCGTTGTATCCCCGTAGATCCCTTGCCCTGCAGATCCCATGGATTTCTTGCTGTATTTCTGGGATCCCTTGCTGTATCCCATGGATCCCTCATTCTATTCCTGGGATCCCTCACTGTATTCCACAGATCTTTCACTCTATTCCTGGGATCCCTCGCTCTATTCCTGGGATCTCTCATTATATTCCCACAGATCCCTCTCTGTATCCCATGGATTCCTGGGATCTTTCACTGTATTCCACAGATCCTTCACTCCATTCCCATGGATCTCTCACTGTATTCCACAGACCCTTCACTCCATTCCTGGGATCCCTTGCTCTATTCCCATGGATCTCTCACTGTATTCCACAGATCCCTCTCTCTATTCCCATGGATCTCTCACTGTTCCACAGATCCCTCTCTCTATTCCACAGATCCCTCACTCCATTCCTGGGATCCCTCACTCTATTCCCATGGATCTCTCACTGTATTCCACAGATCCTTCACTCTATTCCCATGGATCCTTTGCTATATTCCCACAGATCCCTCTCTCTATTCCCAGGATCCCTCTCTCCCTTGGCTCCGTGGCCGCTCGGTGCCAGCTCCGGGACTAACACCGGGATTTCCCCGCTAATCTGGGCCCTATCGCTGCTAAAGCCGCAATTATCCCGGGATTAGCGCGGCCGCTTAGAGCCCCACCTGGGGCAGGGCCGGGCCGTGCCAGAGCCTCCCACAGCCCCAGCTCCCGCCAGGACACAGGGAATGTGGCCCCTGTCACCTCGGGTGACCCCAGGGCTGCTTTGTTTGGAGGCTGGGCGGGGGCCGTGGGGTTTTGGGGGAGTTATTTGGGGTGTGAGCCCCCCCGGCAGCACAGTCCCTGTTGTGTCTGAGGTTGAGCTCATCCAAGCAAGGCCAGGTTGGGCTTGGAGCAGCCTGGGATAGTGGGAGGTGTCCCTGCCCATGGATTGGGATGAGCTTTAAGGTCTGTTCATCCCAAACGGTGCTGCCAGGGGGGCTCACACCCCAAAAAACTCCCCTAAAACCCCATATTCTGGGATTGCATCCCAGCATCATTGCAGGTGGGATTTTTTGGGGAGCTGGGATTTATGGCAAAGGGCCATGGAAGGCCCCAGTCCCTCCTTGCAGGGATGTGATGTGTCTGTCCAAGGGAAGGGATATCCCAGTTTGCCGGGGTTACTGGTGCAGCTGGGAGGTGCTGGGAGGAGGGAACACGTGGGGTTGGATGTGGCATAAACAGGATGGCAGGTCAGGACCGTGCCGGGCTGCAGGGCGGGGTGTGGAGGTGGGGCTGGGAATGTCGGGGTTGGGAATGACTGACAGGGCTGGGAATGCCAGGGCTGTGAATGCCAGAATTGGGAATTATGGGGCTGGGAATGCCAGGGCTGGGAATGTCACGGTTGGGCATGACTGACAGGGCTGGGAATGACTGACAGGGCTGGGAATGTCAGGGTTGGGAATGACAGGCCTGGGAATGATGGAGCTGGGAATGACTGACAGGGAATGTCATGGTTGGGAATGACAGAATTGGGAATGATGGGGCTGGGAGTGTCAGGGTTGGGAATGTCAGGGCTGGGAATGACGGGGTTGGGAATGCCAGGGTTGGGAATGCCAGGGCTGGGAATATCAGGGTTGGGAATGAGTGACAGGGCTGGGAATGATGGGGCTGGGAATGACTGACAGGGAATGTCAGAGTTGGGAATGACAGAATTGGGAATGACGGGTTTGAGAATGTCAGGGTTGGGAGTGCCAGGGCTGTGAACGTCAGGGCTGGGAGTGACAGGGTTGGGAATGACTGACAGGGCTGGGAATGATTGACAGGGCTGGGAATGACAGGGCTGGGAATGATGGGGTTGGGAATGTCAAGGTTGGGAATGTCAGGGTTAGGAATGACTGACAGGGCTGGGAATGACACCCCAAACTCCACAGGTGACTGCAGAGTGGCAGCAGGACAAAGTGCAATTTGAGGGAGCAAAGGGCCCCATCCAGTTGGAATCATCACCCATGATAATGATGATGATGATGATGATGACGATGGTGGTGGTGGTGCCTCTCCCCAGCTCATATAATCAGCACTTAATTAAAGCCCTCTAACGGTTTTTAATTACTCTGACTCCCCCCAAACCGGGAGTGCAGTGCCTGCTGTGGATTGGGGCAGTGCCTGGCGCTGGTGGGAAGCAGAGCACGAACAAAGCTCCTCTCAAAAGCACATCCAGGGTTTTTCCAAGGTTTTTTCCATCCCTCACAGACAGTTCCTCCAAAACACCGGTGGGGTTCAGTTGGGGTGGGTGAGACCCTGTGGGTCACCCCTTTATGGGGGTGTGCCCAGCGTGGTGCCCCTTCCCTCCCACCCTGGGTCCCTCACGGTGCCTCCAGGCATTTCCCACCCCCAGCCCCTTCCTGCCCGCCCAGATTCCCGTTCATATTTATTTTCCAAGCTGATTCCTGCTGTTTGCTCAAATCCTCGCTTCTCCCACCTCGGGGGGCCGGGGCAGGAGGACCCTGAGAGGCTCCGGGGGTGGCTGTGCCCCCTCCCAGCTCATCCCAGCTCAGAGGAGCTTTCTCTCCCCTGTGCCCTGCCCCTCCCCATGCTCTCCTGGCCCATCTGGCTCTCCCCTCCTATTTCTCCATATTTTCCAAGCTCTGATTTGCCTCTCCCGCCTGTTTTTTTTTTTTTTTTTTTCCTTTCCCTTCCTTTTTTTTTTTTTTTTAATATTTTTCTAATCCCCACACCACCACCACGGAACTTTTTATTATTTTTCTTTTCCCCTTACTGGCCGATGGGTGGGGGGTCTCCATTTAGGATTTTGAGGATGGGGGTTTCTTTTCTCCGGGATAAATATCGCCTTCCCCTGCTCGCCTGGCTCCCTTTAATTAGACTTCTTACTGCATGGAACAGTTCGCAGTTATATATGGAAAACAGCCCACACTTTCCCAGGAGCAGGGCATGTTGGGAAGGGAAACGGGAGCAGCCGGCGCGCTCTTCCCTGGGAGCCGCGTGTGTTTTTCCTATCGCTTTTCCCGACTTTATTTTTTTAACCCTTTGCAGCAGCGAAAAGCGTTCGCAGCCTTTTTTTTTTTTTTATTTAATCGAATTTTTTTGTACCTTTCTCCTATCCCTTGTTGCTGGTTTGTCCCTTAGGAAATCCCCGCTAGGCTTGGGGGTTTTTTTTAATGGGAAAATATGGATTTAAGGCTGGAGGAGAGTGGGGAGAGGGATCTGAGCTAGCTGGGCTGGCAGGAGTTACAGGGTGGCCGGCAGGGATGTGATCCAGAGCGGGAATTCTCGGAGCTGGGAGCAGGGACTCCCATCCCGGCTCACGTGGTGGCGGTGGCAGGAGGGGCATTGCTGTCCCCAGCCCTTCCCCGTGTCCCCAGGGCTGCTGCCACCCTCGGGAGCTGAGTGCTGGGGCACTCTGGAATTGTCGGGGTTCCCCTACAGCACATCTGGAATTGTCGGGGTTCCCCTACAGCACATCTGGAATTGTTGGGGATCCCCTACTGGCACATCTGGAATTGTTGGGGATCCCCTACTGGCACATCCCCAGCTTTAGGGGAATCCCAATTTCCCTGTGCTGTCCCACCAGCTCTGCCTCTCCTGCCTCAGTTTCCCCTGAGTGGATTTTTGGGAGGGATTGCTGCCAGTTTGGGGTTTTTTATTTGTTTTTTTCCACGGGATTCTTCACGGAGCAGGGAAGAGGAAGCGGCTCCGGCGGTGACCAGGTGAGCCACCAGGTGTCCCCCGCTGTCCTGGGGTGTCCTGGGCACCCCAAAACCCTCGGGCTGCCCCTCTCCTGCTGCTGCCTGCCCCGAGCAGCAGATGCTTCCCTGGAGGAAGTGACGGCTCCTATTTTCATCCCCCAGGGATCTTCGGGGTAGGAATCCCCTGTTCCTGTGTAATCCTGCTAAAAATACCGTGCCTGTGTCCTCCTGTCCTGCCCGGTGGCTCTCCTGTCCCCCGAGTGTTGTTTTGCCTCTCAGACTGCCCTGTGCTCTGGGTTTGATTTAATTTAAGCTGAGTTTAAAATTCAAATGGGATGTGGGGAGGTGGGATTTGGGATTGGTGGGATCTCTGCTGTTTGGGGCTGTGCTCAGGTGTGTGGGGTGGTGAGCTGGACACCAACTGCTCCCAGTGCTCCTGGGCTGCCCCATCCCGTGGGAGAGCTGGGAATGGCAGGAGCATCCCTGCCCTGGGCTGGGATAACCCAGGATCTGCCCCAGCTCCTGCTTAAGGACTGTCCTGGGATCCTAAAACCCAAAATCCAGGTTGGGGAGAGCTGGGAATGGTGGGATAACCCAGGCTCTGCCCCAGCTCCTGCCTAAGGATTGTCCTGGGATCCAAAACCCCAAAATCCTGGTTGGGGCTGTGCCCAGGAGCAGTTCTGGAGCAGAGGGCTCCGGGCTCCTCCCTCCTGCCCTGGGCACCATCCCAGCCCTGTGGCCTCTGCTCCAGCCTGGCCAGCTCAGACACTGCCCCAGCCCTTCCCTGGCCTCTCCTGCTCCTCAGGGGCCTCCCAGGACAGTCCCCAAGCTGGGGCTGCAGCATCTCCCTGGGAATGGGGTCCCCATCCTGCCAGGATTCTCGGTGTCACCTCCCTGCTGCCCAGGTGTGACAGGGGCTGTGACAGGGCTGGGATGTGGCCACTGCTCCGTGTCCATGCTGGAGTGCTGCCAGAGCAGCCCCAGGGCCTGCTGTGCTGCCTTGTTTTTATCTTTCACTCCTGCTCCACGATTCCAAGCTGCCCAAATCCCAAAGCTCGGCTTTGCACTCGCTCTGGGCTGTGAATCAGAGCTAAGCCAAGCCCAGGATGGGTCTGGAGGAGGGAGGAGAGGTGGAAAGGGCAGTGGGATGGGAGATGCTGCTCTGGACACTCCCTGCAGCAGATCCACCTGGAGGGAAGGGAAAGGAGGAGAGAAGGGTCACCCACTGTGTGCCAGCTGCTGCCACATCACCCCGTGGTGGCACACAGTGCTCCCAGGCTGGGAAGAGCCCATTTCCTGCTGCCAGGTGGGATGGAGGAGTGGACAAACCTCGTGCTGGCATCCAGGACAATCCTCCCAAGGGCTGTGCCACTGTCACCTCCAGGCAGCAGGTGAATTTGGGGAGAGAGGGACAGATGCAGAGCAAAGAGTGAGACAGCCCAGCACCTCCCTACCTGAGGGCTGCTGTGTGGAATCACGGAACTGCTGAGGCTGGAAAAGATCTTTAAGATTGTCAAGTCCAATCTTTAAGCCAGCAGTGCCAAATCCAGCACTACAGCACGTCCCTAAGCACCACATCTACATGTCTTTGAATGTCCTCTAGATGTTACACTCAGGTGTGACATCCACTTTCTCTGATTTTGAAAGCCATATTCTCTGATTTTGAAAGCCATATTCTCTGATTTTGAAAGCCACATTCTCTGATTTTGAAAGCCATATTCTCTGATTTTGAAAGCCACATTCTCTGATTTCAAAAGCCATATTCTGTGATTTTAAAAGCCATACTCTCTGGTTTTAAAAGCCGTACTCTCTGATTTTAAAAGCCACATTCTCTGATTTTAAAAGCCACATTCTCTGATTTTAAAAGCCGTATTCTCTGATTTCGAAAGCCATATTCTCTGATTTCGATAATCAGACAATCACAAACAAAACCATTTGGTGTTAAAAGCACCAGAGCTGCTGGGGAGGTGTCAGAGGGGCTGCCCAGTGGATGCTGTGCCCCTGCAGAGGGTGAGGCCTGCAGGTGTTTGCTGCTGCAGGAGAGGGCTGGCTTTGCTCCCCATCCTCCCGCATTCCTGCACCGGCCGTGCTACCTTGTAAAGCACGAGAGAATAATGAGAGGAGCGGCGCTGATTTAGTGCAGGCGCCGCCAGAGAAATACCAAGGCCTTAGATGGAAACATTCCCCCTGACAGCTCGCCTGGAGGCTCCCTGCTTTTCCTTTGCTTCCACCCCCATGGAATTCCTGGGCTGCTGCACCCTGAGGCTCGGGGAAGCCCCGGCTGGCCGGGGGCGAGGGCAGATTCCTGAGCCCCAGCACCCGGTGGCTTTGGCGCGTGGATGTGACAATTTTGGAGGCCTGGACAGCACAAACCGAGGCTGTCACAGCCCCTGGTGGCAGCAGGCTCAGAGCTGTGGGGTTTGGGGTTCAGGGCTGTGGGTTTGGGGGCTCAGGGTGTGAATTTTGGGGCTCAGGGTGTGAGTTTTGGGGCTCAGGGCAGAGGGATTTGAGGAGCCGCATCGTGGAGCGCCGCATCCATGCCAAGGCCGTGCCCAGCGTTCCGCCTCCAGCCTCTTCCCTGCCCTTTGCAGGAGTTAATTGCTGCCTTGGGCACGCCAAAACCCAGCAGTTTTCCAACGTCAATTAGCAGGAGGCAAAATAGGAGCAAAATGGGAGCCAGAGCAGCTGGAATGAGCGGGGTGGTGGCGGCCGCGTGAGTGCCCTGCAGGGTGGCGGCAGGGACATTGCAGGGACATTCATTTTGGGGAATGTCACCTCCTCCTGCCTTTTCCTTCTGCTTTCACTGTGACCTTGGCCCTGCTGCCATCCCTCCTCTTGGCCTGGCAGGAGGAAGGAGAGGAGGAGGAGGATGGTGTGACACAGCCGGGCGTGGGACAATGTTCTGGTGGCCTCACCATCCTTAGTGTCATCTGTGTGGGGACGTGAGTCTGTGACCAAGGGGGTGACAGCTGGTTTGGGGACAGGTCCCAGCCTTGTGCCCTGCACGTGGCAGCCCCGTGGCTGCGCTGCTGGCACTGGGAATGGTGTGCCTGGCACAGCCGTGTGGGAGGAAATACTACAGGGCTGTCACCGTGGGTGACGGTGACATCGCCAGTGACAGTGACACCGCGGGCACAGCGGCTCTTGTGGCACCCTGAGCTGGTGGCTTGTGGCCTGTCCCCTCTCTCATCCCCAGCCCGATGTCGTGGACGGTGAGGTGTGGAAGAGCCGCTTGGGAAACGGGAATTGTCACTCGTGGGGACAGGAATTGTCACTCGTGGAGATGGGAATTGTCACTCGTGGAGACGGGAATTGTCCCTTGTCGAAGTCGGGAATTGTCACTCGTGGGAATTGGGAATTGTCACTCGTGGAGATGGGAATTGTCACTCGTGGGAATTGGGAATTGTCACTCATGGGAGTCGGGAATTGTCACCCGCGGGGACCCGCAGGGATGTGGGACATGGGGACCCTGCCCTGTCCGTGGGGGCTGGCGAGGAGCAGCCTCAGGGGCCGGATCTCAGCAGCGAATTCCCGCAGGAATTCCCGGCTGCAGCTCCAGCCCCACGCCCTGGCTCTGTCAGCTCTGTCAAACCAGGCTGCGTGCCTGGTTTGTCACTCGCTTTGTCACCGGGCTGGTGACTGGGTTGGTGACTCAGTTTCCCTGGCACAGCGCTGCTGCTGCCGCACTCCATGAGGCCCCAGCGCTTCCTGGGCGTTTTCCTGCTCCTTTTTCCAGGACATTCCCCCCACTTTTATCCCCTCATTTTTATTCCCCGCACGTTTTTCCCCCCCCATCTCGCCGGATGGAGCCTGCGGGCTCCTTCCCCCTCTGCCCCTCCAGGAGCGAGGGGCTCTGGCTGTCCCCGGGCTGTCCCCTGCGGCTCTGGAGTGTCCCCAAGGTGTGGCACTGCGGGGTGCGGGGGCCCCTCCGGGCAGGGCACTGTCGCTGTCCCCACCCCTGGCGGAGGAAGCGGATGCTGCTGCGGGAGGAGGGGACATCCCGCGGGTGCCACAGGTGGCTGTCCCCGGGTGCCACCGCTTCTGCTTTCGGCACCTGCAGCCTCCCTGGGCAAGGATGGGACCGAGGGGACACCAGCGTGACCGGGGGAAGGGGACAGGTCCTCCTGAGCTGTCACACGGTCCCTGAGTGCCCGGGGGTCTATCCGGGCTGTCGCAGCCTGGCCTTGTCCCCTTCACCTCTCCGTGGCACCAGGATGGAGGTTCCGCCAGCGTGACCTTCTGCCACCCCGCCCCTCCTCGCCGAGGGTGACAATCCCGGCTGGGATGTGCCCTGCCCCTCCGAGCCAGCCCCGAGCGTGAGCTTCGTCCCCGTGTGCGCGCCACCTCCTCGTCTCCTCCCCCGCCGCAGGAGGTGACACCGCCCCCGCGGTGTCCCCTGCGGGTGGCCTCGCCCGGCGCCGCAGGGGTTAAGGAGGGAAGGCTTCCCTTGCCAGGGGTGTTGCTGGGAACAGGCAGGAGCAGGAGCGGGAGCCGCTGCCATCTGCACATTGCGATTTGGTGAGTGTGCAGGGGAGGGGCCCCCAGCGCCGCCGGGGCCCCCCCGCTGCCCCACAGTGGCTCCGGGGGGACACCGGGGACCCCCCGAACCCCTCCGGAGCCGCTGTCACCGCGGGCCGGGCACCGCGTGCTCCACGTGGCCCTGTCCCACCAGCGCAGGGACCCGGCTCAGCCCCGCTATGGGGGTCGTGCCCACTCCCTCCGTGCCCTCCCTGTCCCCAAGGTGTCACCTGTGCGCAGTGCCAGTGCAGAGCCCGGTCCCGCATTCCCGCTGGGAAGGTGTTTCCCCCTGCTCTGAGGGGCTGCAGGGGGGTCTGGTGCCCTCCCCCGGGGGGCGGGGG
>JAWWLW010000111.1:4247295-4260564 GCA_035041385.1 Myiothlypis coronata | reverse complement strand
TCCTGCCTGGATTCAGCCATTCCAGAGGATTTTCACCTCCCTGTGCCCTCCCCAGCCCCCTCAGTCATGACTGCACCCCATGGTCTCACCCCATGGGTCTCTCCTGGGGGTCTCTCCCTGGATTCAGCCGTTCCAGAGGATTTTCACATCCCCGTGCCCTCCCCCTGGTGATGGCAGCACCCCAAGGGTCCCACCCCATGATTCCTGCCTGGATTCAGCCATTCCAGAGGATTTTCACCTCCCCGTGCCCTCCCCAGCCCCCCTGGTGATGGCAGCACCCCATGGGTCTCACCCCATGGGTCTCTCCCTGGATTCAGCCATTCCAGAGGATTTTCACTTCCTGGTGCCCTCCGGATGGTGATGGCAGCACCCCATGGGTGTCTCCCCATGATTCCTGCCTGGATTCAGCCATTCCAGAGGATTCTCACCTCCCGGTGCCCCCCCAGCCCCGCTCCCGTTGGTGTGAGTGGGGTCTGAGGTGGGGCGGGAGCAGTGCAGCCTCTGCAGGGGCCGTTCCAGCCGCCAGGGCAGGACAGGTGCTCCAAGGCCGTTTTTCTGCTTTCATTGGCTGCTTTGGCTCCGTTTGTCCATCTGTCCGTGCAGCCTCTCTCATCCCACTGTAGATGCAGCTTCAGATTCCCAACGAGAAAAAAATCTCAAACCCAAGCCAAGGAAGGGTAATTTTGAGGGAGTTGATTTTTTTTTCTTTTTTTTTTAATTATTTTTTTTCCCTTCCTCCCCACTTGGCAACATAAACAGCATCCCTGACAGCTTTACATTGAGTTTGCCATGGCAACCTCCGGCAGCTAAGTGTTCCCAACACCCCATTCCCAAACTGGCAGAGGAGATGGACCCTGGTGGGTGCTGCTGAGAGGGGCAGAGTGTGGGGCTGGGATCCAGGTGCTTGGGGAAGGTGATGCCACCTTGATCCACCTGATCCCAGCTGGGATTTGTGGCTCTGGGCAGGGAATGTGGTGGCTGGTGATGCTTCTCCTTGGCCTGGTGGTGGGAGATGTCCTAGCTGGGGCACGGATTTCATCAGTGGAAGAACCTCCTGAGCTTGGGCAGGGTTTGCTGATCATCCGTGGGAGGATGGAGCAGTGCTCCCATCTGGGGTCTCATCTGATATCCTGAGGCAGGAAGATCCTTGTCCTTACCCAGGGATGCAGCCATGGCTGCTGCTGGTGTGTGCCAGTCTCCTGGTGCCATCAGCAGTGCCACCAGCATGGCAGCAGGGCCACCCACGCCGTGGCTGAAGTTGTCACTTGTGGCATCTCCAGCTGATAAATTTTTCCTTGTCTCTTTTCTCCAAGGTTGAATCCAGCAGGTGCTGGGGCTGGGGTGGGCACAGGCCACGCTGGGGTGGTGGCCCTGGCCCTGGGCACTGTCCCTGGCAGGACAGAGGTGTCCCTGGCAGGACAGAGGTGCCCCTGGCAGGACAGAGGTGCCGTGCTGCCGTTTATTATTCCGGGCAGGTTCAGCTGCAGCACCGGCTCCGTCACTCCTCGCCAGCTTCTCCTGCCTGGAGCCCGCTCGCTCCTTCCTCCCCTCACACTCCTTTCCTGCTCCTTCCTCCCCTCACACTCCTCTTCTTCCTCCCCTCACATCCCTCTCCTTCCTCTCCTCATATCCTGCTCCTTCATCCCCTCACACCCCTCTTCTTCCTCCTCTCACACCGTACTCCTGTGCTCCTTCCTCCCCTCACATCCCTCTTCTTCCTCCCCTCACACCCCTCTCCTTCCTCCCCTCACACCCCGCCAGGCTCCAGGTGGGTCCCCAGCTCAGGGATGGCATTTGGAGGGTGACACACACACAGAGTTGGTGTCAGCACAGGGAGCTCAGGTCCTCTCCCACCTGGGCTGTTTTCTTCCCTCAGGGAGAGTTTGTTCCTCTCCAGGGCCTGGGGGCTTGGGTAATGGATTCCCAGAGTGAAGGACAGAACGTGCTGGGGTCACTGGGGCTCCTCAGAGCGATGGCTCTGATCCGGGTGGATCCCCTGGGAATGGGGCTGTGATCCCAAAAGGGCTGGGGGAGGACGCTCAGAGCAGACAGGAGCCATCCCACATCTTGGTCCCAGGCTAGGATTGCAGGGTGGGACACAGGGATGGTGCTGGGTCCCTCCTTTCCCCTGAGAGCAGAACGAATTCCAGGCTGGAATCTCACAGTGGGACACAGGGATGCTGCTGGGTCCCTCCTTGTCCCCAGGACAGAGCAAATTCCAGGCTGGAATCACACAGAGATGGGACACAGGGATGGTGCTGATCGCTGCCCCCTGAGCTCTGTCAGGGGTAATTAAGGGCTAGGCCGTTACAGTATTAATTAACTGTCTCCCTCTTAACCTCCGAGCGCTCCTCAGACAGCGCCGGTTGCTATGAAAGAGGAGGAAATGAGCGTGGTGGGGTGGGGGGAATTAGCGTTTTTTTTCTTAATCAGCAGGAGCCTGCTTAATTGGGCCTGCCACCTCCTGCTTCCCGCTGCTGGGAGCTGCTGCCTTGCAGGGATGGATGAGCTCAGCTCCAGGAGGAGCCGTGGGATAACGGGGCTGGGGATGGGCAGGGATCCCTGCTGGATGGGGCAGCAGAAACGCTCTGGGTGGGAGCTTGGGTGTCCCAGGAGCTGCAGTGTCCCCATCCCTGTGTCCCTATTCCTGTGTCCCATCCTTGTGTCCCATCCCTGTGTCCTTCCATTCCTGTGTCCCATCTCTGTGTTCTTCCATCCCTGTGTCCCTGTTCCTGTGTCCCATCCTTGTGTCCCATCCCTGTGTCCTTTCATCCCTGTGTCCCATCTCTCTGTCCTTTTATTCCTGTGTCACATCCCTGTGTTCTTTCATCCCTGTGTCCCTATTCCTGTATCCTATCCTTGTGTCTCATCCCTGTGTCCCCATCCCTGTGTTCTTCCATCCCTGTGTCCCATCTCTGTGTGTCCCCATCCCTGTGTCCTATCCCTGTGTCCCCATCCCTGTGTCCCATCCTTGTGTCCTGTCCCTGTGTTCTTCCATCCCTGTGTCCCATCCCTGTGTCCTTCCATCCTTGTGTCCCCATCCCTCTGTTCTCCATCCCTGTCCTCCCCTTCCCATTTTCCCCCATCCCCATCTCCACCATCCCCATGTCCCCATCCCCATTCTCCCAATCCCTGTGTCCCATCCCAGTGTCCCCATCCCTGTCCCCCATCCCTGTCCCCCCTATCCTGCCCCACTTCCCCCCTCCCTGCAGCTGGGGCACAGGTCCCTCCCGAGGTGGGGACATTCTGGCGGTGTCCCCGCTGTCCCCGAGGTGCAGTTGGTGCCTGTGGTGCCCTGATAGTGCTGGGAGGTGCCCTGGGGGTGCTGCTGGTGGGATAAGGAGGGCCAGGCAGGGGGGGTTTGGTTCTTTGGGGTTGTGCTGCCCCAGAGATGGAAAAGTCCCTGGGGCTGGGGCTGAAATTTGGGCAGTTCGGGATGGGGCAGTTTGGGGCAGCTCTGGGGCTGAAATTGGGGCAGTTTGGGACTGCCCTGGGGCAGGAACTGGGGCAGTTTGGGACAACTCTGGGGCTGAAATTTGGGCACTTTGGGGCAGCTTTGAGGCTGAAATTTGGGCAATTTGGGATGGGGCAGTTTGGGGCAGCTCTGGAGCGGGAATTGGGGCAGTTTGGGGCAGCCCTGGGGCTGAAATTGGAGCAGTTTGGGACAGGACAGTTGGGGACAGCCCTGGGGCAGGAACTGGGGCAGTTTGGGGCAGCTCTAGGGCTGGAACTGGGGCAGTTTGGGGCAGCTCTGGGGCTGGAATTGGAGCAGTTTGGGATGGGGCAGTTTGGGACAGCCCTGGGGCTGGAACTGGGGCAGTTTGAGACAGCTCTAGGGCTGGAAGTGGGGCAGTTTGGGACTGCCCTGAGGCTGGAATCAGGGTTGTTTGGCATGGGGCAGTTTGGGGCAGCCCTGGGGCTGGAACTGGGGCTGTTGATGACATCCCTGTGCTGATTTGGTGCCTTACTGTGGGGTTTGTGAGGGCTGGTGCACCCCATGTGTTCTGGGCTCAGCCGTGGACGTTCTCCCTCCTCCCTCCTGTCCCTCCCCAGCCTGCTCTGCCACCCCTGGGCCCCGTCTGGGGGTGGATGCTGCCGGAGTGGCCGTTCCCTTGTTGTTCTTTATTTATTTTGCCCTCAGAAAGATTTTATTTTCTCTCCATGAGAGCCTCCCCTTGCAGCCTTTTTGCCTCTGGAGTGCCGGGAGCTTCCCTGGGGCTTGGGAACACAGCTAACCCTGGCTGACAAAAAGCCCTTTTTCCCTTTTTCCCTCTGGCCTGTGCTGTTCCCTTCATGTCCCTGTTTGTCCCTAGAACTCTTGAGATGCCAGCAGGGAATCCCAGCCCCCAAATCCCTGAGGAATGGGGGAGCTGTGGGATGCTCGTGGTCCCTGCTTAGCCTCACTGAAGTGTTTTTGGGGCTCCCCTGTGCTCGCTGGGGTGTTCTGACCTGGGTGGCAGCTCTTGGGGACACTGAGAGCCACTTGCTGCCCTCAGGGAGCCACCTCAGAACAGGTCATTGATGGAAAAGCCTCAATTTCTGAGAAACTCACAGGTTTTGGTGGTTTCTCTGCCACTTCCCTTTTCTCTTTCGTGGCTCCTGTGGCATCTCCCAGCTGATGTAGGGCCCACAGGTGCTGAAGCCCCTTTCCCATGGATATTGGGGTATTGGGATATTGGGAATTTGGGATATTAGGATTTTGGGATATTTGGATATTGGGATATCAGGATATCAGGGTATTGGGATATTGGGATTTTGGGAATTTGGGATATTGGAACATTGAGATATTGGGAATTTGGGATATTAGGATGTTAGAATTTTGGGATATTGGGATATTTGGATTTTAGTATATCAGGATTTTGGGACTTTGGGATATTGGGAATTTGGGATATTGGGATATTTGAGATATTGGGATTTTGGAATATTTGGATATTGGGATATTTGGATATTGGGACATTGGGATATTGGGATATTGGGACATTGGGACATTGGGATATTAGGATATTTGGATATTGGGATATCAGGATATCAGGATATTGGGATATTGGGATTGTTCCCTACCAGCCAGCAGGGCGGGGAGCAATGCTGCAGCCCCCACGTCCTGCCCAGGGGAGGAAGCAGCTGTTTCCCACTGCTGAGGGGTATTTTTAACCCAAAATCAACGGGAGGGTTTGTCTGGGCTGAAAGTGAAGAACCACCTGGGCTCCTTTCCTGCCCGGCCCCGCAGCTGCGGCTTTTCCCCGCTCCACACTCGGAGCTCAACTTCTCACCCAGGAATTCCTGCCCAAACCACGCTGACACCGAATTCTCCCTAAAAATCCCCTCCTTGGGGCAGCGCCACTCCCCTCTCCCACCCCATGGGGCGCCTCGCTCCTTCCCAAGCCCTCCTGACGCCGATATTTTTGTTTCCCACGGTTGTTTTCGCAGCTCCAGTTGCTGTGGTATCCAGGGAGCCCTCCTCCTCCTCCTCCTCCTCCTCCTCCTCCCGCTGCAGGAGCTGCACGCCGGGCGTTGCTAAGGTCGCCTCCGCGGTAACATGCACATCCTGTTTACACCTTCATCCCGACAAGTTGGGCTCGGATAGAGCCGCCCGTTCCCCCCGGGAAGCCCCCAGGGAAGCCCCCAGGGAAGGGGCCACACGGAGCATCCCCCGCCGGAGCCGCCGGAGCCGCGAGCGAGGCCGCGCCGGGAGCGCCGCGCCGGTGGCACCGGCACCGTGACAAGATGACCAACAACGTGGCCGACCACCACCCCGGCAACTCGGTGGCCGAGGGCAACCATGAGGGGGACTTTGGGTGCTCCTTGGTGGAGCTCAGGAACCTCATGGAGCTGAGGAGCGCCGAGGCCGTGGCCCGGATCAACGACTCCTATGGAGGCGTCCAGAACGTCTGCAAGAGGTTGAAGACGTCGCCGGTCGAAGGTGAGTGGGTTGGGGTTGTCACCTCTGGGGTTGTCACCTCTGGGGTTGTCACCTCCAGGATGGAGCCACATGCATGTGATGTCCGAGAGTGGTGGCTCTCAAGGTTTGGTGTTGTCACCTCTGGAATGAAGCCAGGTGAAGGTGGTGGCTCCCATGGTCTGTGGTTATCACCTCTGGGGTTGTCACCTCCAGGATGGAGCCATGTGAAGGTGACATCCAAGGGTGGTGGCTCCCGTAGTCTGGGGTTATCACCTCTGGGGTTGTCACCTCCAGGATGAAGCCATGTGAAGGTGACATCCAAAGATGGTGGCTTCTAAGGTCTGGGGTTATCACCTCTGGGGTTATCACCTCCAGGATGGAGCCATGTGAAGGTGACATCCAAGGGTGGTGGCCCCTAGGGTCTGGGGTTGTCACCTCTGGGGTGACATCTCCAGGATGGAGCCATGTGAAGGTGACACCCGAGGGTGGTGTTTTTCGTGGTCTGGGGTTGTCACCTCTGAGGTTATCACCTCCAGGATGGAGCCACATGGATGTGATGTCCAAGGGTGGTGGCTCCCATGGTCTGTGGTTATCACCTCTGGGGTTGTCACCTCCAGGATGGAGCCATGTGAAGGTGACACCTGGGTGTGGTGGCTCTCATGGTCTGGGGTTGTCACCTCTGTGATAGAGCCACATGAAAGTGATGCTGGAGGATGGTGACTCCAGTGGATGTCATGTTGTCTGGGATTGTCACTTTTGGGATGGAACCACATGAAGATGACACTTAAAGATGGTGTCTCCAGTGGCGGTCCCATGGTCTGGGGTTGTCACCTCTGGGGTTGTCACCTCTGGGGTTGTCAGGGATGTGGGGTGGGATGAGGAGCTCTTCCCCACAGCCCAGGTGCTGCTCCAGCTGTTCCCTGTTTAATCATTTATGGAGTGGGAGGGCAGGTGTAAAGGTTGGAGGGCGCTGGTGAGGTGGCCAGATGCCACCTGCAGCTGTTGGTGTCACTTTGGGTTAGGGACAGGAGCTGTGTCCCCAAAGTGGGTGGGAGATGCACCCAGGGATGGGGAGATGGGCCCAGGTCCCTCCTGGACTGAGGATGCTCCAAGGCAAACCTGGGCAGCGCAGCTGAGTGGTGACAGTGACAGCTGGGGTCACCTCTGGGAGGACCTCAGGGTGTCACCTCTGCCCTCACGGGCTGGGCTGGCTTTTGGGGTCCCCTCATCAGCCAGGCTGGTGGCACTGGTGGCACCTGTGGCACCTTGGCACGGCAGTGGAGCCTTCCCTGGCACTGAGGGGGTGCAGGGGGCAGAGAGCCCCTGATTGCAGCTCTGTGGGGTTTTCTGGAGCTGTGGGATGGGAACAGCCCTAAAACTGTGGGATGGGGGCAGCCCTAAAACCGTGGGATGGGGACTCGACCCTAAAACTGTGGGATGGGGGCAGCCCTAAAATTGTGGATGGAAACTCAGCCCTAAAACTGTGGAATGGGGATGGCCCTAAAACTGTGGGATGGGGACAGCCCTAAAGCTGTGGGATGGGACTCAGCCCTAAAACTGTGGGATGGGACTCAGCTCTGGAGCTGTGGGATGGGGACTCTGCCCTAAAACTGGGGGATAGGGACTCAGCCCTAAAACTGGGATGGGGCTCAGCCCTAAAACTGTGGGATGGGAACTCAGCCCTGGAGCTGTGGGATGGTGGCAGCCCTAAAACTGGGATGGGGACACAGCCCTGGAGCTTTGGGATGGGGCTCTGCCCTAAAGCTGTGGGATGGGGACTCAGCCCTAAAACTGTGGGATGGGGCTCAGCCCTGAAGCTGTGGGATGGGGACTCAGCTGTGACAATCTGTGGGATATTTTTAGTGCTGCAAGGGGAGGATTTGCAGCTTTCCAGCAGGACCGGGAAGGACAGACAATATCGGGATGTCGTTAGAGAAGGGGGGGAAATCCCGGTGGAAATACAAAGCCCAGGTCACGAAACAATGTGCTGAGCCCTGCCAAAGTGGGATCAGGCTGCTTTGGGGTGGGAGGAGAGGCGGGAGGAGAACCCAAAAGGCTCTTTTAGGGGAGGTGAAGGGCTCAGTCCCACCCCGATGCCCCTGGGGTGTCCCTCCCATGGAGCTGAGCTGCCCCCAATCCCAGAGAGCACAGAAAGGTTCTCTGCTCCCAGTCCTCGGGGATTTTTGGGAAGAGCAAAATCCCAAGGGGACCTGTGGCACCTCAGTCTGACCCCACTGTTTGTCCCCATGCCCATTCTCATTGTCCCTCTGCTGGTCACCCCTCTGGGGTGGCACAGGGCCTTGTCCCCCTGTGTGTCACCAGCCTGGGGTGTCCTGCTGTAGGATCCCTGCAGTGCTCTGATCCCACCTGGATCCGTGTGGCTCCTGGCCCTCGGTGCCACCCTGTGCTGCAGGCCTGGCTGTGCCTTCTCCAGCCTGGTACTGTCCTGGCTGTCCCCTCTCCAGCCTGGCACCGTCCTGGCTGTGCCCTCTCCAGCCTGGTACCGTCCTGGCTGTGCCCTCTCCAGCCTGGCACCGTCCTGGCTGTGCCCTCTCCAGCCTGGCACCGTCCTGGCTGTGCCCTCTCCAGCCTGGCACTGTCCTGGCTGTCCCCTCTCCAGCCTGGCACTGTCCTGGCTGTCCCCTCTCCAGCCTGGCACTGTCCTGGCTGTGCCCTCTCCAGCCTGGCACTGTCCTCATGGGCAAACACTGTCCCGCAGAGCCTGCCTTGGGTGGCCCTTGGGGTCCCCAGTGTCACTTTGGGGTGGTTCTGGCAGCTCCAGCTCTGCCCCAGGAGGTGCCAGCAGACCCCAAACCCTGGAGGCAGCTCCCAGAGTGGCTTTGTGGTGGCGTGGGGTGTGACCCCGCTGAGTCACCCGTGTCCCCTGGGTGCCAGCACAGCCACCCTGACTCACCCAGGGCTGCCACTCCCCAGCCCCATTCCTGCAGGGAGGCTCCTTGTGCCACTGTCCCCGGGCAGATCTGGCACTGGTGACAGCTCCCTGCTGTCACATGTGGCCTCCACTCAAAATTTCTGCCCCATTTCCCTGCTGAGCCTCACCCCAGAGCCTGCAGTGGCCCCATGGGTGGCACCTGCCCAGGGCTGCTGCTCTTTGTCACCTTCGTCACCTTCTATTCAGCCCCCCCGGGCCTTGCAGTGGCATTTGGGTGGCACAGGCTCTTTGTCACCCTCCCTGTGCCATCACAGAGCCACCAAATCCCCCCAATTCCCCAGGGAGGGTGGGGGGCAGCCCTGGGATCATTCCTGCTTTGGGACCCCTGGCTGCCCTGTGCTGTGGGGCTGTCCCGTGTCCCCATGTGTCCCCACGTGTGTCCCCACGTGTGTCCCCGCGGCTCCACGGCCATGAGCCACATTTTCCACCCTCTGCTGGGGAATGGAGGCCGGGACATCCCAGGATCCTGCTCAGCCTCCTCGTCATGGCTGGGTGGGGACAGCGAGGCCGCGGTGCCAGCTGCCAGCTGTCCCCTCCCTCCCTGCAGCTGGGCTGGAGCCACCGCGGGAGCGGGGCGGGATCGGTCTGCAGCTGCCTCCTGCTGCAGGGACACGTGGGGACACGGGGCTGGCACGGGGGTGGCCATAGAGTGACACAGGGTGGGCAGGGAGGTGTCCCACAGAGTGACATGGAGCTGGCATGGAGGTGTCCTCAAAGTGACACGGGGTAGGCACAGGGTTGTCCCCCCCAGGGCTGGCAGGGAGGTGTCCCCAAAGTGACAGGGGGCAGGCATGGGGGTGTCTACAGAGTGACGTGGGGCTGGCAGGGAGGTGTCCCCAAAGTGACACAGGGTGGGAACAGGGGTGTCCCCAGAGTGACATGAGGCTCGTGGGAAGGGCATCCCCTGGAGTGACACAGGGTGGGCACGGAGGTGTCCCACAGAGTGACATGGAGCTGGCATGGAGGTGTCCCCAGAGTGACACGGGGCAGGCACAGGGTTGTTCCCCCCAGGGCTGGCAGGGAGGTGTCCCCAAAGTGACACAGGGCTGGCAGGGAGGTGTCCCCTCAGAGTGACACAGGGCTGGCAGGGAGGTGTCCCCAAAGTGACAGGGGGCAGGCATGGGGGTGTCTACAGAGTGATGTGGGGCTGGCAGGGAGATGTCCCCAGAATGGCATGGGGCTGGCACAGAGATGTCCCCTCAAAGTGACATGGGGCTGACATGGTGGTGTCCCAGAGTGACATGGGGCTGGCACGGGGGTGTCCCCAAAGTGACACAGGGTGGGCACAGGGGTGTCCCCACAGTGACATGGAGCAGGCAGGGAGGTGTCCCCAGAGTGACACAGGGCTTTGGGAAGGGCATCCCCTGGAATGACACGGGGCTGGCAGGGAGGTGTCCCCCTAGAGTGACACGGGGCTGGCAGGGAAGTGTCCCCTGAGTGCAGGACCCGGGTCCCCTGTCACTGCCAGGCTGCTCCAGGCACCACCAGGATGTGCCCAGGGCCATTCCTGGAGCGTCCCAGGACCTGGCAGTGGCCCCGGGGACATCTTAAGGTGGAGAAGGAGGGGATGGGGGGGTCCCTTAAGGTGGTGCTGGGGACACAGCTGTGTCACACTGCCACTGTCACCATCGCTGCCTCATGGCCTGGCACCCCACCAGCATTTATGGCTTTATTAGGAGTGGCTGTGTCACTTTGCCACTGTCACCCACTGCTCCCTTCTAGGACCCTGTCACCATTTATGGCATTATTAGGGGTGGCAGTGTCACTTTGCCACTGTCACCATCACTGTCTTGTGTCCTGGTACCCCTTCAGCACTTGTGGCTTTATGGAGTGGCTGTGTCACCACTGTCAGCCATTGCTGGCTCATGGGTTGGAACCCCCTCACCATTTATGGCTTTATTAGGGATGGCCCTGTCACTTTGCCACTGTCACCCATCTCTCCATCCTGACACCCCATCAGCATTTATGGCTTTATTAGGGGTGGCAGTGTCACTTTGCCACTGTCACCATCACTGCCTTTGTCTTGGTACCCCCTCAGCACTTGTGTCTTTATGGGAGTGGCTGTGTCACTTTGCCACTGTCACCATCACTGCTCCCTCCTGGCACCCCCTCACCATTTATGGCTTTATTAGGGATGGCCCTGTCACTTTGCTGCTGTCACCCATCACTCCATCCAACCCCAGCAGCATTTATGGCTTTATTAGAGGTGGCCCCGTTGCCACTGTCACCCACGGCTGCTGGCAGGGCTCTGAAGGGGCTCGGGCTCCCTTTTATTCCCCATTTTTCCCCATTTCCCCCATCCTCGCTCCCAGCCCTGTGTCCCACCCTTCCCCAGCAGCACCAGCCCAGATCCCAGTTTGGACCCAGTGTCCCCAGGGCTGGCAGAGGCTCCTGCAGCTCCAGGGGCTGGCACAGGACAGGGCTCAGGTGGCCACGGGCAGTGCCAGGGCCAGAATTGCCCAGATTTACCCAGATTTGCCCAGAATTGCCCAGAATTACCCAGATTTACGGCTCATTTGATGTAAACAAGGCCACCGGTGCCAGCTGGCAGCACCTGGGCACTCGCCAGGCTGCAGCCTGGTGTCCCCTGCCTGAGGGTGACAGTGACAGCACTGCTGCAGCCTGGTGTCCCCTGCCCGGGGGTGACAGTGACAGCAGTGCTGCAGCCTGGTGTCCCCTGCCCGGGGTGACAGTGACAGCACTGCTGCAGCCTGGTGTCCCCTGCCTGGGGTGACAGTGACAGCACTGCTGCAGCCTGGTGTCCCCTGCCCGGGGTGACAGTGGCACAGCACTGCTGCAGCCTGGTGTCCCCTGCCCGGGGTGACAGTGGTGTTCTCCATGCTGCAGCCTGATACATTATTTATTTGTTTGTTTATATTTTTGGTTTATTAATTATTTATATTTTATTTATTTATAGTTTGTTTTATTTGTTTATATTTTATGTATTTCTATTTGATCTTTCAATGTATTATTTATTTAATTAATTAATTCCTTTGTTTATATTTTTATTCGTTTATATTTTATATATTTATATATTATCTTTTAATGTATTATTAATTAAATTAATTAATTCCTTTGTTTATACTTTATTTATTTATATTTTATTTATTTATACTTTATTTATTTGTGTTTTATAATTTATATATTATTTATTTATATTGTAGTTATACTTTATACTTTGTGTAATTTCTATTATTTATTTGTCTCTACTTATAGGTGTATTTTATTTATTTATATTTTAATTTGTATTTATTTTATTTGTTTATGCTTTATTTGTTTATATTTTATCTATTTATACTTTATTTATTTATGTTTTATAATTTATAATTATTTATTTATATTGTAGTTGTTTATACTTTATGTAATTTCTATTATTTATTTGTCTCTATTTATAGGTTTATATTGTTTATTTGTTTATACTTTAGTTTATTTTTATTTTATTTTATTTATTTGTTTATACTTTATTTATTTTATAGTTTATTTAAAATTTTATTTTATTTATTTGTTTATTCTTTATTAATTTTTATTTTTAAAATTTTAATTTTATTTATTTGTTTATACTTTATTTATAGTTTATTTTAATTTTATTTGATTTATTTGTTTATACTTTATTTATTTTATAGTTTATTTTAAATTTTATTTTATGTATTTGTTTATTCTTTATTATTTTTTATTTTAAAAATTTTTATTTTATTTATTTGTTTATACTTTATTTATAGTTTATTTTTATTTTATTTTATTTATTTGTTTACTCTTTATTAATTTTTAATTTTTTTAAATTTAAATTTTATTTGTTTATACTTTATTTATAGTTTATTTTTATTTTATATTATTTATTTGTTTATACTTTATTCATTTTATAGTTTATTTTAAATTTTATTTTATTTATTTGTTTTTTCTTTATTAATTTTTATTTTAAAAATTTTTATTTGATTTATTTGTTTATACTATATTTATTTATTTATTTACACCTTGTCTCCCTTCTGTCAGCACCTCACATTCTCTGGGACGGGCAGGGAGCTGCTCTGGGATGAATTCCAGAGGGACAGCAGTGGGATTTCCCCTCATCCCTGTTCTCCCCACCCCTCCAGGCCTGTCTGGGAACCCCACGGACCTGGAGAAGCGGCGCCAGGTCTTTGGGCAGAACTTCATCCCCCCCAAGAAGGCCAAGACGTTCCTGCAGCTGGTGTGGGAGGCGCTGCAGGACGTGACGCTGATCATCCTGGAGATCGCAGCCATCATCTCCCTGGGGCTGTCCTTCTACCACCCCCCGGGCGGGGACAACGAGCGTGAGTGGGGCTGGGGGCTTGGGTCTGCCCCGTTCCTGTGGGGGTATCCTGGGATCTGCCCTGTTCCCTGTGGGGGGACTCTGGGATCTGCCCCGTTCCTGTAGGGATATCCTGGGATCTGCCCCGTT
>JAWWLW010000111.1:4226902-4237097 GCA_035041385.1 Myiothlypis coronata | reverse complement strand
CATCCATCCATCCATCATCCATCCATCCATCCATCCATCCATCCATCCATCCATCCATCCATCCATCCATCCATCATTCCATCCATCATTTCATCATTCCACCCTGCTCCACACCCGGGTTTGGCATCCTTCATCATTTCTCCCTCCTTTTTGCAGCCACCAGAGAAGGAAGGGGGGCTGCCCCGCCAGGTGGGCAACAAGACTGAGTGTGCCCTGCTGGGCTTTGTGCTGGACCTGAAGCAGGACTACCAGGCTGTGCGCAATGAGGTGCCCGAGGAGAAGCTCTACAAGGTCTGGAACAGAATAGAAATTTACCAGGGTAGAAATCCGTTTTGGATTTAGGTGATTTATTAAGTGTGGAGCTTGCTGGCATAGATGAAATGTGCTGTTTTAACTTGTTTGATCTGTTAACTGTGCTGTGCTTGCAAGCTGCCTCAGCTAAGGAGAAAGAATGGGAACTCCCAAACTAAGAAGGGAGATAAGAGGGGCCCCTTGAACTTTGAAACAAAGGCAAGAGCCAAAGCTGAAGCTGCAAGAGACAAAGTGACCAGAGAGTTCTCTGTACAAGTTGTAACTCAAAACCAGTAAAATGAATATACATAAACCTATAATGAATAGGACCTATATGAACCTATAATGAATAGACATAAAGCTACAATGAATAGAACCTATAGAACCTATATGAGCCTATAATGAATATACATAAACCTAAATGAACAGGATCTATAGAACCTATATGAACCTATAATGAATATACATAAACCTATATTGAATAGGGCCTATAGAACCTATATGAACTTATAATGAATATACATAAACCTATAATGAATAGGACCTATATGAACCTATATGAACTTATAATGAATATACATAAACCTATAATGAATAGAACCTATAGAACCTATAAGAACCTATAATGAATAGGATCTATAGAACCTGTATGAACCTATAATGAATATACATAAACCTGTTGTGAAACTCTGTGCAAGTAAGAGGAATAAAAAAGGATCGGGAATTCTCAGGGGTGTCCTTTAGGAGGAACGACCCCACACGCATCCAGGGCTGTAATAAACATACCAGCTTTACAATTTTTACAAGTCGTGGAGTTAAGTTTTGGGGTTTTTTCCCCCACAAATCAGGTCTACACCTTCAACTCCGTGCGCAAGTCCATGAGCACCGTGCTGAGGAGCAGCGGCGGCGGCTTCCGCATGTACAGCAAGGGCGCCTCCGAGATCATCCTGCGCAAGTAAATCCTGCTCCTGCCCCGTCCCCTGGGAACCCTGGGCATCCCACGGGGCAAGGGGGCATGGGGGTGGGTGCTGGGAGGTGCCCAGTGGGGTTTGGGAAAGCTGGAGGAAGAGGGGGTGTCCAGACAGGGTGCCAGAAATGGGTTTGGGAAAGTTGGAGGGGGCTGTGAAAAAGGGGCGGCCCCTTTTTGTAGATGGGGTGCTGGGAATAGGTCAAGTGGTTTTTGGGTGGGTTTGGGAAAGCTGGAAGGAGCTGTGGGAGGGGAATGCCCCCTTTTCTGCGGATGGGGTGCCAGGAATGTGCCAAGTGGTTTTTTTTGGTTGGGTTTGGGAAAATTGGAGGGAACTGTGGAAGTGTAATGTGCCCCTTTTGGAAGTGGGGTGCCAGGAATGTGCCAAGTGGTTTTGGGGTGGATTTAGGAAATCTGGAGGAGGCTGTGAAAAAGGGGATGACCCCTTTGTGTAGATGTGATGCCAGGAATGTGCTGAGAGTTTTTTGGGTGGATTTAGGAAATCTGGAGGGAGCTGTGGACGGGGACTGTGTCCCTTCTATAGATGTGGTGACAGGAATGTGCTGAGAGTTTTATGGGTAGGTTTAGGAAATCTGGAGTGGGCTGTGAAAAAGGAACAGCCCCTTTTTGGTGGATGGGGTACCAGGAACGTGCCAGTGGCACACTGGATGGGGTGCCAGTGCCTCACTCACCTCCCGGTCCCCTCAGGTGCACCAAGATCCTGGACAAGAACGGCGAGCCGCGGGTGTTCAAGGTGAAGGACAGGGACGAGATGGTGAAGAAGGTGATCGAGCCCATGGCCTGCCACGGGCTCAGGACCATCTGCCTGGCATTCCGGGACTTCCCTGCGGATGCAGAGCCCGACTGGGACAGCGAGAACGAGATCCTGTCTGACCTGACCTGCATTGCTGTGGTGGGGATCGAGGATCCCGTACGGCCCGAGGTACCAAATCCCCCCTGGCCTGTGCTGCTCCCGGCCCTTTTCCTGCTGCTCTGGGCTGGGGTCCCCTCAGGAGCTCCAGCAATTCCCCTGTGCCCATCCCTGATGTGCCCCCAAGGAATTCCAGCAGTTCCCTGCTGTGCCCCTCAGGAATTCCAGGAGTTTCCCTGTGCCCATCCCTGGTGTTCCCCCAAGGAATTCCAGCAGTTCCTCTGTGCCCATCCCTGATGTGCCCCCAAGGAATTCCAGCAGCTCTTCTGTGTCCCCAATGTGTTTCAAAAAAGACTGGACATGGCACTTGGTGCACAGGGCATAGGTTGGGCTTGATGATCTTAGAGGTCTCTTCCAACCTCATTCTGTGATTCTGTGAGTTCCATCAGCTCCTCTGTGCCCATCCCTGATATTCCCCCAAGGAATTCCAACAGTTTCCCTGTGCCCATCTCTGCTGTGCCCCCAAATAATTCTAGCAGTTCCTCTGTGCCCATCCCTACTGAGGGCAATTCTCTCCCATTTTTGGACAAAACAACACCATGGCAGTGTGTTCCTACCCAAAATTCCCAGTCCTTGGATTCTGTGCTGCTCCAGGCTGCACCAAAGGTGGATGGAAACAGCCAGCAAGAATCCCTGGGCTCCTGGAGCTGGTTTTGCCTCTGAGCTGTGTGCTGGGCTAATGCAATAATGCCCCATCCCTGCCTCTGGATGCAGTCTGGAGCTCTCCCCCTGCTCTCCTGGTCCCTGATGAGATGTTCAGGGATCTGGCAATCTGGGAATTGCATTACAGATCCCCTGGCTGCAGCGGCTCTGGAGGCTCCTGATTCGATTTGCTCATTGCTCACTCCAATTTCCTCTCTTCCCTGATGGATAAACCCATTAGTGGGGTGGGAGGGGATGAAATTCCTGCTTTTATGGACGGCCTGGCCATGCCTTGGCACCCAGGGAGGTGACAGTGAGGTGACAGTGAGGTGGCAGCGAGGTCCCTTCCCTTTGGAAGGGGGGAAAGGCTGTGTGGGACTGTGAGCAAGGGGTTGGGAATTCTTTGGAGGTCCCAGAGCAGGGACCTGCCCTGTCCTGGTGTCTCTGCTGGATCCAGGAGAGCCATGGGAGCCCCAGGGAGGTGGCAGCGAGGTGGCAGCAAGGTCCCTTCCCTTTGGAAGGGAGGAAAGGCTGTGTGGGAATGTGAGCAAGGGGTTGGGAATTCTTTGGAACAGGGATCTGCCCTGTCCTGGTGTCTCTGCTGTCTCTGAGAGCCCAGGGAGGTGACAGTGGGGTGGCAGTGAGGTGGCAGCGAGGTCCCTTCCCTTTGGAAGGGAGGAAATCTGTGTAGGAATGTAAGGGGTTGGGAATTCTTTGGAGCAGGGACCTGTCCTGGTGTCTCTGCTGGATCCAGGAGAGGCCAGGGAGGTGACAGTGAGGTGACAGTGAGGTGACAGTGAGGTGGCAGCGAGGTGGCATTGAGGTCCCTTCGCTTTGGGGTGGCAGATGCAGCCCCAGGGAGGTGACAGTGAGGTGGCAGTGAGGTGGCATTGAGGTCCCTTCGCTTTGGGGTGGCAGATGCAGCTCCCCCTCCCCTCCAGAGCCCTCTCCAGACCCTTTTAGGGACGAGGAGCTGCCTCACTCCCGGCGTTCCCAGTGCCAGCCCCGTCCCTGTCCCTGTCCCCAGGTGCCCGATGCCATCCTGAAGTGCCAGCGCGCGGGCATCACCGTCCGCATGGTGACCGGGGACAACATCAACACTGCCCGTGCCATCGCCACCAAGTGTGGCATCCTGCTGCCCGGGGAGGACTTCCTGTGCCTCGAGGGGAAGGAGTTCAACCGCCTGATCCGCAACGAGAAGGGAGAGGTGGGAGAGCTCGGCCCTGCGCGGGCAGGGAGGCGGCTGCAGCTGCAAAAACCCCAAATCCTCAGGGGTTTCCCAATCCTGAGGGGTTTCCTAAATCCTGAGGGGGTTTCCTTAATCCTGAGGGGTTTCCTACATCATGAGAGGTTTCCTAAATCATGAGGGGTTTCCTAAATCCTGAGGGGGTTTCCTAAATCCTGAGGGGTTTCCCAAATCCTGAAGGGTTTCCTAAATCCTGAAGGGTTTCCCAATCCTGAGGGGTTTCCTAAATCCTGATGGCGTTTCCTTAATCCTGAGGGGTTTCCTAAATCATGAGAGGTTTCCTAAATCCTGAGGGGTTCTCTGAATCCTGAAGGGTTTCCTAAGTCCTGAGGGGTTTTCTGAGGCCTGCTGGGTTTCCTAAATCCTGAGGGGTTTTCAGGATCCTGCTAGGTTTTAAGAATCCTGATGTGTTTCCCAAATCCTGATGGGTTTCCTAAATCCTGAGGGGTTTCCTAAATCCTGATGGGTTTCCCAAATCCTGCTGGGTTTCCTAAATCTTTATGGGTTTCCCAAATCCTGATGGGTTTCGCAAATCCTGTTTGGTTCCCCAAATCTGGAGGGGTTTCCTAAATCCTGCTGCGTTTTCCGAATCCTGCTGGGTTTTCAGGATCTTGCTGGGTTTTCCACATCCTGCTGGATTTTCCAGATCCTGCTGGATTTTTCAAATCCTGATGTGTTTTTTCAAATCCTCATGGGTTTTCCAGATCATGCTGCATTTTCCAAATCCCAGTGGGTTTCCCAAATCCCAATGGGTTTCCCAAATCCTGCTGGGTTTCCCAAGCCCTGCTGGGTTTTCCAAATCCTGTTGAATTTCCCAGATCCTGCTGGGTTTTCCAAATCCTGTTGAATTTCCCAAATCCTGTTGAATTTCCCAAATCCTGCTGGGTTTTCCTCATTCCCTCGCATCAGGAAGCTGCTGGGTTGCTCAGCAGTCCTGTCCCAGTTGGGATTTGCTCTCTGGTGGGACAGAACATTCCTGGGGTGGATTCACTTCCCTTTTCCTGGTCCTGCAGGTGGAGCAGGAGCAGCTGGACAAGATCTGGCCCAAGCTGCGGGTGCTGGCACGCTCCTCACCCACGGACAAGCACACCCTGGTGAAAGGTGGGCACTGCCCCTCTCCAGGGGCTCCTTCCTGTTATTTTTCCAGCCTGATCCAGGCTGGGATCCTTCCCTTGGGGTTTAATTTCTTGTTTCCATGGCAGGAATCATCGACAGCACCGTGGGTGACCAGAGGCAGGTGGTGGCTGTGACAGGAGATGGCACCAACGATGGCCCAGCCCTGAAGAAAGCAGATGTTGGGTTTGCCATGGTAGGGCCAGCCTGGGGTTTTTCCTTTGCTCCATGGGATTGCTTCCAGACCATGGGAACTCTGATCCAAATCTATGGGATGGTCAAAAACCCAAAAAGGGATTTTATTTAGGGTGTTGGGTTTGAGTCTGAGCTGCGTAGGGCTGTGAGAAAGGGGTTGGGAATTCCTTGGAGGTCCCAGAGCAGGGACCTGCCCTGTCCTGGTGTCTCTGCTGGATCCAGGGGAGCCCAGGGAGCCCCAGGATTTGGTTTTTCCTGCAGCTTTTCACCCCAATTCCAGGCACGGTGCTGGATCAGGCTTTGGGAATTGATTTATTGTGGAAAACTCTGGTTTGATGCTTTTTTATCCTGTCTGAAAGAAGCAGGGAAATAAACCTGTTGTTTTTAACAGATTCCCTCTGGATTAATTTAGGGGACATGAGAAGGAGCTGGGTGGGGAGCAAATGAGAGATTTTTAGGAAGTGTTTTTAGGAATCTGCTGAACATCCAAAGGCAATTCCAGAAGCAGGGAAGGCTGTTCCCCTAAACCCTAAACCCCATTTGCTGCAGCAGGCAGGGATTTCCCCTTTGAGGAGGGATTGGGATCTGAGGAATCCGGGAAAACGCCAGGAACGGGCTCGTTTTGGGCAGGGCTTGGAATTCCTGCGCGGAATTCCTGCGGGGCGAGCGCCTCGCTGTGCCCGCCCCGGGAAGCGCAGCCCGGCCGCTGCCCTGCAGATCCTGACTGGGATTTTGGGGGATTTTTTGGGAGTTTTGGGCATTTTTGGGAAGCTGCAGGGCCGTTCTCAGCCAGGGTCGGGGCAGAAACCTCCGAGCTGAGCTCTCCTTCCCTTGGGCTCCCAGGAGAGGTGCCCAACCTGGGGTGGAGCCAATCCCTGGTGTGAGGAGGGAGCTGTTTTCCAGCTGTTTCCCAGCTGTTTCCTGTTTGTTTTCCACCTGTTTTCTAGACTGTTTTCCCACTGTTTTCCAGATCTTTGCTGGCATTTTCCCAGCTGTTTTCCAGCAGATTTCCAGCTTTTTCCCAGCTGTTTCCTGTCTGTTTTCCAGCTGTTTCCTGGCATTTTCCCAGCAAATTTCCAGCTTTTTTCCAGCTGTTTCCCAACTGTTTTCCTGCCTGTTTTCCAGCTGTTTCCCAGCTGTTTCCTGGCATTTTCCCAGCAGATTTCCAGCTGTTTCCCAACTGTTTTCCTGCCTGTTTTCCAGCTGTTTCCCAGCTGTTTTCTGGCTGTTTCCTGTCTGTTTTCCTGTCAGTTTTCCATTTCTTACCTGGCTGTTTCCCAGCTGTTTCCTGGTATTTTCCTGTCTGTTTCCCAGCTGTTTCCTGGCCATTCTCCAGCTGTTTCCTGGTGTTTTCCCAGCTGTTTCCCACCTTTCCTGCACCATGACTCTGTCTGGGAAAGCTGGGCACCCTCAGAGCCTGTCCCTGAAGCCCCTCTGGAGCTCTGGCCCTGCTGAGCAGGGATTGGCACCAGCTCCAGGGGCTTTTCCTGCTGGGCACATCCCTGGCACGCAGCAGAGCCGGGCAGGGCCGTGACTCACCCCTGGCTTTGTCCCCAAGGGCATCGCGGGCACGGACGTGGCCAAGGAGGCCTCGGACATCATCCTGACCGACGACAACTTCACCAGCATCGTCAAGGCCGTCATGTGGGGCCGCAACGTCTACGACAGCATCTCCAAGTTCCTGCAGTTCCAGCTCACCGTCAACGTGGTGGCCGTCATCGTGGCCTTCACCGGGGCGTGCATCACGCAGGTGAGCTCACCTGGCCAGGTGGGACACGGGGGGATGGTCATCGTGGCCTTCACCGGGGCATGCAGCACACAGGTGAGCTCACCTGGCCAGGTGGGACATGGGGGGATGGTCATTGTGGCCTTCATCAGCACCTGCAGCACACAGGTGAGCTCACCTGGCCAGGTGGGACATGGGGATGGTCATTGAGGACTTCACTGGTACCTCCATCACACAGGTGAAGGGTCACCTGCTCAGGTGGGGTCACCTGGGCCTGAGTCACATAGTTCCCCTGTGTCCACCTGTCCCATTCTTCTGAGCCACCTGAGCTCACCTGTGCCCACCTGAGCTCACCTGAGCCCACCTGAGCTCACCTGTGCCCACCTGTCCCATTCCTCTGAGCTCACCTGTGCCCACCTGAGCCCACCTGAGCTCACCTGTGCCCACCTGTGCGCAGGACTCCCCGCTGAAGGCGGTGCAGATGCTGTGGGTGAACCTGATCATGGACACGCTGGCGTCGCTGGCGCTGGCCACGGAGCCGCCCACGGAGGCGCTGCTGCTGCGCCGGCCCTACGGCCGCGACCACCCGCTGGTGTCGGGCACCATGCTGCGCAACATCCTGGGCCACGCCGCCTACCAGCTGCTGGTCATCTTCACCCTGCTCTTCGCCGGTCAGTCATGGGGACAGGGGACACCATGGGAGGGGTCCTGCAGGTGATGGGAACCCGTGGGAATCCATGGGAACCCATGGGGACATGGTGGGACAGGGTGGGAACCCATGGGGACACGGTGGGACATGGTGGGAACCCATGGGGACATGGTGGGACATGGTGGGACACACGCCCTGCCAGCTGCTGGTCATCTTCACCCTGCTCTTCGCTGGTCAGTGACACCATGGGGACATCCAGGTGATGGGAACCCATGGGGACACATGGGGACATGGTGGGACACACGCCCTGCCAGCTGCTCGTAATCTTCACCCTGCTCTTCGCTGGTCAGTGACACCCATGGGGACAGGAGACAATGGACATGGGAGGGTTTCCCACACCCAAGGCCATGTCCTCATGGGTGTCCCCATGTCCCCATGGGTGTCCCCATGTCCCCAAGGCTGTCCCCATGCCTCTGTCCCATGTCCCCACAGGGGAGGTGCTGTTTGATATCGACAGTGGCCGCGCGGCCCCCCTGCATGCACCGCCCTCGGAGCAGCGCTGTCCCCAAGGGTGTCCCCATGTCCCCAGGGGTGTCCCCAAGGGTGTCCCATGAGTGTCCCCATGTGTCCCCACAGGGGAGGTGCTGTTTGACATCGACAGTGGCCGCGCCGCCCCGCTGCACGCGCCGCCCTCGGAGCACTTCACCATCATCTTCAACACGTTCGTGCTGATGCAGCTCTTCAACGAGCTCAACGCGCGCAAGCTGCACGGCGAGAGGAACGTGTTCGAGGGCGTCTGCGCCAACCCCATCTTCTGCGCCATCGTCCTGGGCACCTTCGCCGTGCAGGTGGGGCACGGGGACACCTGGGGACACCTGGGGACACCTGGGGATGTGTGGGGACATGTGGGACAATGGGGACACACGTGGGGACACACAGGAACGTCATGAGGGTGTCTGCGCCAACCCCATCTTCTGCGCCATCGTCCTGGGCACCTTCGCCGTGCAGGTGGGACACGGGGACACTGTGGGGACATTGTGGGGACACGGGGGTGGCCGGGGGCTGGCCGGGTGGGTGTGTGACCCCCAGTGTCCCCTCATGTCCCCCTGTGTCCCCCCCAGGTGCTGATCGTGCAGTTCGGGGGGAAGCCCTTCAGCTGCTCCCCCCTCAGTGCCGAGCAGTGGCTCTGGTGCCTCTTCGTGGGTGTGGGGGAGCTCGTCTGGGGACAGGTACGGAGACCCCGCCCACCTGGAGACCCCGCCCACCCAGGGACCCCGCCCACCCAGGTGCTCCGCCTGCCTGCGACACCGCCCATCTGTAACCCCGCCCACTTGGGGAGCCCCGCCCACCTGGGGGATCCCCACCCTGTGACCCCCCGGCCCACCTGGAAACCCCGCCCACCCCAGAAGCCACGCCCACCTGGAGAGCCCCGCCCACCTGCTCGCCCTGCTCGCCTGGGGACCCCCTGAGCCATGGGACCCCCGCCCATGAGACCCCAGACCCACGGGACCCCCAAACTTGGGGAGCCCAAAGGACCCCACTGTCCCCAAAGGTGTTGGCGAGTGACCCCAGGGACCGCAGTGCCCCAGCCCTGCGGGCGGGCAGTGGCCGGAGCCCGATGACCCCACTGACCTCACTGACCCCGGGCTGTCCCCACTGTCCCCAACGTCCCAAAGGTGACCCCGGGGTGTCCCCAGGGTGTCCCCACTGTCCCCCTGTCCCCAGGTGCTGGTGTGTGTCCCGGGGGGGCCGCAGTGCCCCAGCCCCGCGGGCGGGCAGTGGCCGGAGTGGCCGGAGCCCGATGACCACACTGACCTCACTGACCCCGGGGTGTCCCCACTGTCCCCAAGATGTCCCCAATGTCCCCCTGTCCCCAGGTGCTGGTGTGTGTCCCGGGGGGGCCGCAGTGCCCGGGCCCCTCGGGCGGGCAGTGGCCGGAGCCTGATGACCCCACTGACCCCATTGTCCTTGGAGTGACCCCGGGGTGTCCCCAGGGTGTCCCCAGTGTCCCCAGGGTGTCCCCAGGGTGTCCCCACTGTCCCCAGGGTGTCCCCAGGGTGTCCCCAGTGTCCCCCTGTCCCCAGGTGCTGGTGTGTGTCCCGGGGGGGCCGCAGTGCCCCGGCCCCTCGGGCGGGCAGTGGCCGGAGGGCTCCGGCCGCGCTGACCGGGCCGAGCTGGACGCGGCCGAGCTGCGGCGGGGGAAGGTTCTGTGGGTCAGGGGCTTGAGCCGCATCCAGACCCAGGTGAGACCCCTCCCCAAAATAACCCCACCCCCCAAATTCCCGCCGTTTATCCCAAAAATCGGGGGGAAAAGCTGAGAATTCAGGGAAAAATCCCAAAATTCGGGGTTGAAAACATTGGGGGTTTTTTTTGGGGGGGGGATTTTGGCGGGAGATTTTTTTTGGGGTGGGATTTTTTTTGGGGGGGGTCACTTT
>JAWWLW010000111.1:4207797-4220980 GCA_035041385.1 Myiothlypis coronata | reverse complement strand
CCAGGATAACCTGGATTTTGGGATAGCTGGGGCCAGGATAACCTGGATTTTGGGATAGCTGGGGCCAGGATAACCTGGATTTTGGGACAGCTGGGGCCAGGATAACCTGGATTTTGGGACAGCTGGGGCCAGGATAACCTGGATTTTGGGACAGCTGGATTTTGGGACAGCTGGGGCCAGGATAACCTGGATTTTGGGATAGCTGGATTTTGGGACAGCTGGATTTTGGGACAGCTGGGGCCAGGATAACCTGGATTTTGGGACAGATGGATTTTGGGACAGCTGGGACCAGGATAACCTGGATTTTGGGACAGCTGGATTTTGGGACAGCCGGCGCCAGGATAACCTGGATTTTGGGATAGCTGGAGATGGGGGAAGGCTGTTTTGCTGCAGGCACTGTGCTGCTGGTCGGCAGGAGGCTGGACACTCCACTGATGGTCACCTCAGCAGCACAGGAGGCTGTGAGGGGTGCACGGAACCCCCCAGGCTCTGCCCTGCTCTTGCTGGCTGCTGGGATGCTGTTCCCAGTGGGAATGTGCTGTTCCCTGGTGTGGCTCCTTGTGCCACCTCTCTGTGCCAGCTCCCCGTGCTGCACACCCAGAGCTCAGCCCCACAGCACACGAGGACAGAAAATCTCTCAGTCATCTTTTTGCATCACTTGGTTCTCCCTGGCTTTTTTCCCTGATTTTTTCCTTTTTCCCCACCCCAAAAGGGTGTATTTTTGCTCCCACCAAGCAGGGAGAGCTCCGTGCCCCTCATTTCCCTGGAGGCCAGGGCAGAGCTGTCCCATGGAGGGAAGTCCTGGTGTCCCCAGGCAGGCAGAGCTGCTGGGTCACCTTTGTTCCTCCTCTGTCCCTCCTCTGTGACAAACAGGGACAGGGGCTGGGGCAGAGTTATCTTCCCTTCTCTGAGCTGTCACCTCCACAGTGTCACCTCGATGGCCTCAAGGTGAAGCTCAGCCTCGGTTCCTGGCTGGCTGTGAGCCCTGAGGGGCAGCTGGGCTCTGTGTGGGGGTAACCAGAGCTTCACTGCCATGAGCAACGTGCTGGGAGCATCCAGGCTCTCCTGGAAGTGGTGCAGATGTGCTGGAAATCGGGGAGCTCTGCAGGGCTGCAGTGCCAGAGGTGCCCCTGGGCTGAGCCTGGAGCTTCCCGGGTGTGCCCTGTGCTGGAGCTGAGATGAGCTCCTGCCACGTGAGAAACGGGTGCTGGCACATCCTGGAGCTTCTTTGGGGTCCAACCTGAGCACTGGGGGGGCTCCTGTCCCCATTTGGGGTGTGTGAAAAGGGCACAGGTGAGAAGAGGGACATCAGAGTGGGGCAGGAGCCAAGCCATGTGTGAAACACCTGCCCAGAAGGTGCCACAGGGTTGGCATCACCCAGCCACAAAGTGCCCAGGAAGCCACGGTGGCCCCTGAATGCTGCTCAGCTCCTCAAGCCTTGGGACACATCCACAGGGCAGCCATGGCCCCACCAGCAGGTGCTGCATCCCCAGCAGCCCTGAGGCCTGGCAGAGGGGCTGGGACATCTCCTGCTGCCACGGGGGCTGTGGGGGGCCCGTGGAGTGTCCCCAAAGTGCCCCCCAGGGCTGAGGCACCAGGAGCCCTTCCCCAGCAGCTGCCCACTCGCACTCTGCCCACCCTCTCTGTCTCTCTCTCTGCTCCTCCTGCAGATTCTTGGATAACCCCAGGTGTTTCCTCTGCCACTGCCTCCCACCACAGCCCTTTCCTGGTGGGGGGACCGACCCTGCTGCCTTGGGAAGGGCAGAGCTGGACACTCTCTGCTCCAACAGCAAAACCCCACGTGGGTTTCGGGGACTGTGGGGTGGGCTCTTTCCTCCTCCTTCCTCCTCCTCCTCTTCCTCGCCTCTCCATCCTCCTCCTTCCTTGCTGTCTGTGTGTGTGCCCGCCCTCCCCTGTGCCCTGTCCCTGTCCCTGTCCCTGTCCCTGTCCCTGGCCGGGTGTCGCTATCTCACTCTCTGGTTCTTTGCAGATGGACGTAGTTTACACATTCCAGACCGGCGCCTCCTCTTTGCAGGGAGCCCTCAGGAGACAGCCTTCCATCGTGAGCCAGCACCACGATGTAAAAAATGTTTCTAGCCCAACCCATGTAGCTCTTTCCTCCGTCAATTCCACTCCCACCACTTCTGCTGTTGCTGCTGCTGCTGCATCTCCTCCTGCGGGCAGTGAGTGATGGTCTATTACAATGCATGACTTTAACGGGCACAGAGAGCACCTGCACCCCCCTAACCCCACCTGCTCTCTCTCCCTCTCAGCCTTGACTCGCACACTCAGTCCCAAACCTGAAGGATGGGGCGGGAAACCCTTCAAAACCCCGTTTTTTTTAATGCTGTTAACAAAGTTATGAACCTTTCTGGTCCTTTCCCCCCCCAGTTCTTTGTTGCTTCCTCCAGTTTTACCTCTTCTCCTCCTTTGCAGGGCTGCTGTTTGTGTCCACCCTCCTCATGGTGGGCAAAAATTGGCAGTTTTTGCTTAAAACCCCCCGAGTTCACGAGCATTGCTGGGAGGAGGGCAAGGCTGAGCCCAAATCCTGCTGGTTCTTCCCACTGGCCAGCCCTGGGACACGCCAGGGATGGGCAGAGGAGTTGCTTGAAATCTCTTCTGGAGGCAGAGTGGCCGCTGGCACTGTCCCCAAGGCTGGCTGAGCCACAGCAAAGAGGGAAAAGCAGAATTTGCTCCTGCCCGTGGCTCAGCTGGTGACACCTCGGGGCTGCTGTCCCCTTCTCTGTCCCCACCTGGGGACTTGCATGGCCTGGGGACATCCCTGTGCTGCCCTGGGGAGGCAGAGGATCCTCAGTGCCCACCTTGCTCTGCACACTCTGGATGCCAGGGTGTGCAGACACTGCTGTGCATGGAAATGGGCACGGAACACAATTCCTGCTGGATCTCAGTGGGAATTCTGGGTCCTGGATCTGGCACTGGGTTTTCAGACCCTAAAAAAAACATGGAACACAATTCCTGCAGGATCCCAGTGGGAATTCTGGGTCCTGGATCTGGCACTGGGTCCCCAGACCCTAAAAAAGGCCTCTCTGTGTTCTTCACAGGCTGCTCTGCACATTCTGGATGCCAGGGTGTGCAGACACACAACTGTACATGGAAATGGGCATGGAACACAATTCCTGCAGGATCCCAGTGGGAATTCCAGGTCCTGGATGTGGCACTAGGTTTTCAGACCCTAAAAAAGGCCCTGTCTGGTGCAGGGCTCTCTCTCTGTTCATCTGAGCTGCTCTGCACATTTTGAATCTCAGGGTGTGCAGACACACAACTGTACATGGAAATGGGCATGAAACACAATTCCTGCAGGATCCCAGTGGGAATTCTGGGTCCTGGATCTGGCACTGGGTCTCCAGACCCTAAAAAAAGCATGGAACACAATTCCTGCTGGGTGCCAGTGGGAATTCTGAATCATGGATCTGGCACTGGGTTTTCAGACCCCAAAAAAGGCCCTGTCTGGTGCAGGGCTCTCTCTCTGTTCATCGTGGGCTGCTCTGCACATTTTGGATCTCAGGGTGTGCAGACACACAACTGTGCATGGAAATGGGCATGGAAGCCACATACCCATGGGAATTGTGGATCCAGGCCCCCCAGAAAAGGCCCTGTGTGATGTAGAACCCTCTGTGTGTTGGGTGTTGGGGCTGGTGAGCACGTGGCCCTGGGTTCTGTCTGCAGGCTGGGAGCAGGGAATGTGGCTCTGCTGGATAATTGGCTTTTTTATTGCACAGTCACTTATCCCTGTTCTCCTCTGATTAGAGAAATACCCTCGGTGACTTTCTGGAGAGCTTTCAGGCTCTGCTGTTTATGCACTGTGGGGGAGGAGAGAGAATTTGGGATAATTTTGTTTTCTCTCTGTTTAGCTGACTCTGAGGCTGGCGGCTGATTGGGTTTAACCCCAGCGATTCTGGAGCAGCACAGCTGCCTCCTGCTCCTGCCTGCATCTGGGAAAACCTCCAGGATTTTCTGATGGAATAAAATCTGCTTAGAGGGGCTCAGAGCAGAGGGTTTGCAGGGGTGGGGATGAGACCAAAATGCAGCTTTTTTGCAGTCTGTGGATCCGTGTTTTCCCCCCATTTTCCAGCGAGGGAATACAAAACTTGGATAGCTCATGCAAACTTCACCAGGAGCTAACCCAGGTCTCCAAATTTCCTGCTGTTTTCTTGCCTGGATTTCTCTTGTTTCCCTCTGCTGCTTCCCTCTCTCCCAAAGCTCCTCTTCCCTCCACGCAGATCTGTGGTGTCCCTTCTCCCATGGATGAGTTTTTCCAGGGCTGGATTTGCTGCGTCCCTCCTGGAGCTGCTGGAGAGCTCCATGGGCAGGTTTTGGCAGAGCCCAGCTGGGAATTCTGCCCTGGATGGAGGGGCTGGGCAGAGCCAGGGCACGGGATGAGATCCCCAGGGGCTCTCACCCAGCACGTGGAGGTTTCACGTTTCACAGGAATCGATCCCGAGCCTGGAGGCTGCGTTTGGAGCTTCCAGGTGGAGAGGAGGCGGGAGGAGCCGGCCGTGGGAGGGAGGGAAGGAGGGAGGGAAGGGGGCTCCAGGCTGGAATTCAGCTCTGCTGGCGCTGCCTGCCTCATTCAGAACACATTTGCTCCCTGTTCCCTTCCTTTGACGAGGGAGCAGCTGAATTCATCTCGCAGCAGGTGATGGAGAAGGGAGGAAAATCTGAGGGAAGCTGCAGCAGGAGCTCCTTGAGGGGGCTGAGCAGGAGACTGAGCACAGATTGCCTGGAACTGCTCCAGGGAGCCTTCCCTGCTGCTCCTGGCAGGGCTGGACACATCTCCAGGGCTCTGGAGGTGATTCCTTGGGAGAGGAGATCTCCTGCTCCCACCTGAGAGGGGGAGGCTTCTGTGGAGCTCCTAAATCTGAATTGTAGATGCCACCTCCTCATGGCTGTGACAGTCCCTGGGTCTCCTTGGCCACCTCCTCATGGCTGTGACAGTCCCTGGGTCTCCTTGGCCACCTCCTCATGGCTGTGACAGTCCCTGGGCTGTTCTTGGCCACCTCCTTGTGGCTGTGACAGTCCCTGGGCTGTTCTTGGCCACCTCCTTGTGGATGTGACAGTCCCTGGGTCTCCTTGGCCACCTCCTTGTGGATGTGACAGTCCCTGGGCTGTTCTTGGCCACCTCCTTGTGGCTCTGAGAGTCCCTGGGCTGTCCTTGGCCACCTCCTCGTGGCTCTGACAGTCCCTGGGTCTCCTTGGCTTGGTTGGATTGTTCTCCTTGGTTCAGTTGGTGTTTTAGGGCTCAGGATTTGCTGATCTCAAGTCGTGGCTGATGTGACAGATGATCAATCTGAGGTGGCCCCGGTGGTGCCCCTCGTCCTGTGCGTTCACCTGAATTGATCCAAGGTCATCAGTGCACAAATCCAGCTCTGAATTGGTTCCCAGCTCCCTCAAATTCCCATTTTTCCAGGCCAGTGGGGCTCAAAGCTCCTTCCATGGGGCCAAAGACTGAAATTGCTCCAGGGAGCTTTCCCTGCTGCTCCCAGGGGTCTGGGAGAGGAGATCTGCTCCCACACGAGCTCTGCTCCACAGAGCTGAGGCTTCTGTTGCTTCCCTGGAGCCCAGCAGGGCTGGGATGTGACACTTGTCACCCACCTGAGCCCAAACCTGTGAGCTGGAAGGGTTTGAGGCTGGAATTCCAGAGGATCTGGAGGGAATCCCCTGTGCAGGTGTGTTCCCAGAGCTCTCCTCCCAGTGCAGGGGAGGTGGCAGAGCCATGCCCTGGTGCTCTGGATCTCCTCCTTGAGCCTGGATTTCCGTGGAGCTGCCCCAGGGCTTTCCCAGGATTGTGAAGGAATTCCTTCAGCATCTCCAACAGAATCTGAATTGGTCTCCAGCTCCAAAAAATTCCCATTTTTAACTGCCTTTGGAAACCACTGGGTTTCCTGCAGGTGCAGGGATGGCTCCAGAGCTCCAGCAGTGTGGGGAACCCCACAGAGCCCTGGACCTTCACCTGGATCCTCACAGCACCCACCTGGATCTGCTCCCAGGAGCCCCAAAAAAGCTGGAGACACCTTTGGAAGCCCCACTGCTCTGCAGAGCTGTAGGAAGGACCCTCCCAACCCCACCCACGGCTCCCACAGTGGAGTTTGCCCCCGCTGTTTGCCTAACCCACCTCTTTTTGGAGCCGTAGTTCCCCCACCTCATCCGTCCCTTGTCCTCGTGTCCGTCCGTCCACCCGGGGCGCGCACACCCCCACACCAATTTAACGACTAATTAACGCCCTCTGGCTGCCATCCCTCCAGACTGGCGATGTTGGGGTGGAGGTTTGGAGTCGTCCTTTGTCTTTTCTTGCAGCTTCTGAGGCTGGTGGGTCCCCAGCACCCCCGTAGTGCCTGACTGCCCCCAGTTCACCGTAGATGTCTCATTTTTGACCGAGCTGTCTGTTCAGTGGTGATTTTGTCGCTGTGGTCGTTCCGTTGTTTTCTTTTTTGTTGTTGTTGTTGTTGTTCGATGGTTGTCTCTCATCATTTATTTCGCTTTCTCCCTCGAGCCCTGCCCTCTGGCAGCACCACTGACTCTTGGTTTTTTCCCTCCCCACGCCGCCCAGATCAAAGTGGTGAACGCGTTCCGTAGCTCCCTCTACGAAGGCCTCGAGAAACCCGAATCCAGAAGCTCCATCCATAACTTCATGACCCACCCAGAGTTCATCCTGGAGGAAGACGAGCCTCGGACACCATTCCTTGACGGCACCGAAGACGAGCCCGAGCCTGACGGACTCCAAAAGCGAGGTGGGGGCAGCCTGGGGGGCTCCACGGCCCTCAACAGGAACAACAACGCCGTGGACAGCGAGTTCAGCTTCCCCGAGCCCGGGAGCCCCTTCCACAGCCTGGAGACCTCTGTTTGACCTTACAACTTGGGATTTCCCCCTCCTCCTCCTCCTCCTCTTCCTCGTCCTCATCCACCTGGGCCCTGTGTGATCCCAGCACCAGTAACTGATCACACTGCTGCGGTCAAACTGCTCATGCCTGTATCATCATTGGGGGTTTTTTTGGGGTGGGGTATTTTTTTCTCTTTTTTTTTTGTTTCATTTTATTGGGGTTTTTTTTACTGTTATTTAGCAGTGGGAACCAGAGTACCACCACGATGGGTGTTGGGAGAGAGGTTAAGCCAAAAAAAAAAAAAACCAACCAAAAAAAAAAGAAACCAATTGTGCATCTCCATCCCTGATTTTCCGTGGTACTCACCCAGGGGAAGCTGCCAGGTTCTTTCCTCTCCAAGAGTTGGGGTTTTCACTTTGGAAAAATGCATGTTCCAAGGAAATTCAAATTGTTGTAGTCTTACACTCCCTCAGCCCAAAGGCTGGGGGTGCACTTGTGACTTGATTTTTTTTTTTTTTTGTGGTTTTTTTTATTTTCACATGTGGTTTTTAGGGGTTTTTTCTTCTAATGTTGGGGTTTGCTCTTTGCTTGTGGGATTTACCCCCCTACCCATTGGGAAGTGGGGAGGGGCAGTCACTGCTCCAGTGCAGAAATTGAGGAATAAACTAAAAAAACCCAGCCAGGGGAAGGTGTTTACTCCAAGGTTCAGAGATCCAGGGATGCCCATCAGTCTTCCACCTTTGAAAAATGGTACCTGGGCTTCTTCCAACTCCCCCTCTGTGTGTGCCCACACGTTTTTCTCTCTCTGTTTCCAAACTGGGAGATGAGAAATGATAAATTCTGATTTTCCTGCGAAGGTGGAGGTGAAACTGCCAGGGAAAAGGTGGGGAGAACCCCCCAGTTGTGAGGGATGCAGCTTCTTCCTGAGGAATTCTCTTCTCCCCCTCTAGGAGAGGCCTCTCTGCTGCTCTTGGTCAGAGGGGAAGCTCCTGGAGGATTTTTGCAGCTCTCCCAGCTCCTGCCCTCCAGAGCAGAGGGATTTTTGCCCTTTTTTCTGTGCCCTTGGGGTCCCCTCAGCCTCACAGTGATCTGGGAGGAGGCTCCAGCCATGCCCAAAAGCTGTGGGAGGATGAGTGGGGATCTCCTGAATCCTGGGAGGGATCAGCCCAGCTGTCTGATGGCCCAGTGGAAGGCAGGGATGCCCCTGGATGATCCCAGATTTTCCTGCAGGTTTGGTTTGGATGGCTGCAGGTCTCCCTGAGGAGGAGCTGCTGGAGGCTTGGCCTCACTTGGCTGCTTTTTTTGGAGCCCTTGAGCCCTGCCTCACCTCCAGCCCTGGGAACAACCCACAGAGAGTTCATTTCCTTGGAATTGGCTCTGGATTGTCCCTCTGGCCATGTCTGGAGCAGGAAGCAGGGCTTGGGCTTCTCCTCCTCCTGGGAGCCTCCTCCATCCCCTCCCCTTGAGCCCTTCCTCACCTCCAGCCCTGGGAATAACCCAGTGAGGGTCCCTTTGCTTGGAATTTGCTCTGGATTGTCCCTCTGGCCATGTCTGGAGCTGGAAGCAGGGCTTGGGCTTCTCCTCCACTTGGGGAAGCTCTGCCACCTCCCTGCTCTCCTCCATCCCTTCCCCTTGAGCCCTTCCTCACCTCCAGCCCTGGGATTAACCCACTGAGAGTCCCTTTGCTTGGAGGTGGCTCTGATTGTCCCTCTGGCCATCCCAGAGCTGGAGGCAGGAGCTTGGGGGAAGCTCTGCCACCTCCCTGCTCTCCTCCATCCCCTCCCCTTGAGCCCTTCCTCACCTCCAGCCCTGAGAACAACCCAGAGAGAGTTCATTTCCTTGGAGGTGGCTCTGGATTGTCCCTCTGGCCATCCCTGGCTTCTCCTCCCTGCTCTCCTCCATCCCCTCTGGCTGAGAGGAGCAGAACAAACCAGCTGGAAACGAGTCCATTCCCACCCCTGGATGGGCAAACCCTGGGATTCCAAACCCTGAGGGGTTTGTTTGTTTGTTTGTTTGTTTGTTTGTTTTTTTGGGAAAGGCTGGCTCTGGCTGGGTTCTCCTCCCCTGTCCCACCAGGAACGCACAGTGGAATCTCCCGTGCCTTGTCCGAGCACTGCCTGCAGCACCTCCTGCCACGCCAGGCCCAGATCTTTGCCAAGATTTAAGTGTTCCTTAAACCACAAACACAATCCAAGTGTCTCTGTGTCCTTCCCTGGGCTGGGAGGAGAGGGAGGAAGAAGAGGAGGGAAGGATGAGCTTCTTTTTCCTGCTGAGGAAAGGTTCTTTATCCCAAAAATTCCAAATATCCTGAGTGTCCCACCCCGGTGCTGGCGAGCTGGGCTTTGTTCACTGCCAACAGCAAGAAGAAATTGCCACCACTGCCCGTCCCCAGTGCAAATTCAGTGTCCACCCCATGCCTGGCTCCTCCTTGCCTTCCTCCCCACAAAAAAATAACCCAGGGGAGTGAGGGGATCTTGGGTTAAACACAAAAAAAAAAATCCCCAAACGAGGGGTGGTTGTGGGGTTTTGGTTCTGTGCTAAAGGTGATGTTGCTTAAAAAAAAAAACAAAAAAAAAAATCACTTTTTCTATTTTAAATACTTGCAAAAAAACAAAAAAAAAAAAAAAACCAGAGAAGATATGGTGTTCTTACAAGCTTACATAAATATTTATTAAATACTTTTTGGGGGGATGCACCAATTTATTTTTTTTTTCTTTTTGATATTTTTTTAATACCTCAGACCTGTTGAAAAAAAGAAATAAAAACAAAAAAAAAAAGACTCAAACCAACAACAACTTCAAGCCAACTTTGGAGGCTCTCAAAGTCACTCCCAGAAATCTGTGACTGGCAGGGTTTGCCACAAGGGTCTGGTCGTTCCTTTAGTTTGTTTTTCCTCTATTTTTGTCGTTCTAGTTTCCATTTTAGGAGTGGGGAGGGAGGGAGAAATAATGCTATATAAATATTATGCAAAAAAGAAAAAAAAGAAAAAAAAAGAAAAAGAAAAAAAATCTAGTTTTCTTTAGCTCAGAAACTGATATTTTTACGTCAGCCATATGTATTTTGTTTAAAGAAAAAAAAGAAAATAAAGAGATCTCGAGTCCCGCCGCTGCTTGAGGGCAGTTGCAAGGGACACTTTAATTAATTCCGTGGATTAATTAATTCAGCCATCGGATGCCAGTCAGCTTCCTTTTCTCTGAGCAGCCATCTTTCTACTAGCCGTGAGTTGGATGACACAAATGGGTTTTTTTTATATAAATATCTATAAATTATGTTGGTGTATGGCTGGTTGCTTCAAGTATAAATGTTTCTTGTGCAGATTTCCTGTAAAGTTTTGTTTTTTTGGGTTAAGTTTCAGTGATATCCTGGCAGCAGCTGACTCTTGGCTTAAGTTATTGAGGACATTATACAAAAAACAAAAGAAAAAAAGAGATTTGGGGGAGATTGGTGCTCCAAAAACAAAGGCATGGTCGGCGGCACGGACTTTTGGGGACTTTCTGCAACATGCCTTGACTAGGGGGAGATATAAATATCCATATAAATATATATTATTATGAATAATTTCTGGGTTTTTTTGCTTTGTTTGAACTGCCACGAGTGCGCGCGGAGCAGGGGAGGGCCGGCGCCGTGCCCGCCAGGAAGCAAAGCCACCCCCTCCCTCCTCCTTGTGATCAACTTGCCTTGGAATGCTTTGTTATTAAAACACTCTGAACATCCTTCTGCATCCAGTTCTTGATCCCAGCAGGGCGGATTTGTGGATTTTCCGTGGATTTTCCGTGGATTTTCTGTGGATTTTCTGTGGAATTGGCGGATTGGTACCAAAGACACCGCGGCCTGTGCGCGGCTCGCCGGCCAGGCAGCTCTTGAGGTTTTCTCCTGCTGAGGTTTTTATGATTTGCACAGGGAGAAGGGTGTGGGGAGGGGGTTTAATTTCTTTTTTTATTTTTTTTCCCAAAGGTTTTCCGTGCAATAAAGTGAAATTTTCCAAGCGATCTCAAGAAGGAAATAAACTAAACCGCGTTTGAGCATGGGCGGCCTTTTCCCCCCTCACAACCCCGAGCCTGGAGGCCTCAGCTCCTCTCTGAGGGGAAAAAAACCTGAGCTGGGAAAAAATGCCATCCCAAATGCCCAAAGGGCATCTCCAGGTGCCACTGCCAGCTCCTGGCACCCTCTGGCACCACCTGAGAAGGTTTTTGTCCCTCTGGAGGGGAAATCTGGGCATGCATGGCTTCTGCTCCATCCCACCCCCTTAGCCCAAAATGCCTCCTGCACCCCCAAATCTCCCCTGGGGCCACAGGGATGTGGGGAAATCCTTTTCCTGTTCCTTTTCTTGCTCCTTTTCCTGCTCTTTTTCCATTCAAACAGGATTTTTTTCCCCCTAAATAGGGATTTTAGCATTTCTTCCTCTCCAGTATCCCCCCCTCACCCCGACTCTGCTCTCCCCAAACTCCCCATTTTTCATCCAGCAAAACCCATGGTTAAAAATGCCTTTAGTTTATTTCCTCCCCTTCAATAAATATATATATATACAGTCTGAACTCAACATTTATGTGTGTGTATATATATTTATCCAACGCTCTCACAAAACAAAACTTTCTTTTGAAGAGGGCACGTGGAACCGAGTTTTTCTTTTTTTTTTTTTTCCAGTAACTCAGTATAATAAGCACTGGTATTTTTGTATAAAAAAACGGGAGAGAGAAAAAAAGAAAAAAAAAACCAAAATACAAAACAAAAGACTGAATATTATGTGGTATGCATGACATTAAAAAGCAAAACAATGGTGGTTTCAAAGCAATATGTACCCTGGTGTGTTTGCCATATCCTAGAGTCCAGCTTAAAGTGCACCTGATCTGTATTGCATTTTGATATTAATCTCTATGTACAATGTTTTGCATGTAATTTATATGGATCTTGGGAGAAAAAAAAAATCTGAATGAATTGTCCGTTGGCTTCTTCTGAGAAAACAAACTCCAAGCAGAGGTAAAACTCCAAAATGGAAGCAGCAGAGTGATTGAGGGGTGGGAAAAGCGGGCGCAGTAAGAAAAAAGAAATGAAGAGGGAGAAGGGGAACGGTTTGGAATCAATAAAGCTTTTGGCTGTTGAGCAGAAATGATTGCATCCGGAGAATAAAATGTGTAACTGTGCCGTGCTCCATGTGTCCGGCAGCTCGGGGGGTCTGTCCCAAATCCTCCCCAGGAACAGCTCCAGTGGGGTGGAAATGGTCGGGGATCCAAGCCAAGCTCTCCTCAGTGTGGGGTTTCTGTCATTTCATTGATTCTTCTTCCATAATCTGCAAGAAAAGTGCCCAGATTGGTGCCAAATGCTACCAAAAAGGTCCTGCTGGGCCGTGAGGGGCTGCCCTGGCTTAATAATTGGTATAAGACCCCATGTGTGGTATTCAGAGACACATAATTCTCTCTCCCAGGATTTTTCCTGGGGAAAAGGCAGTGAGAAGCTTTTGGCTGTTGAGTAGAAATTCTTACATGCAGAGAATAAAATGTGCCGTGCTCTGTGTGTCCGGCAGCTCGGGAATCTGTCTGTCCCAAACCCTGTCCAGGAATTCACATCCCTGAGAGGGAGTGAGGGAAGAGGGGATGGCACCTGGGAGTGGGGGACCATTCTGGGGACATCGGGAGGAATTTCCTCACGGAAAGAGCGGCGAGGATTTGGAAGTGGCTGCCCAGGGAGGTTTGGAGTCCCCCTCAGCCCTGGAGGTGACAAGGAAGGAATGGACGTGGCACTGAGGGCTCTGGAACAGGTGGACGATCCGGGAGGGATTCTCAACCTAAATTCTGTGAGAAGAGAGTAGGATGGAGAAACACGGCCATGCTCACTTCACAGGGAAAAGATCTGTCCCTTTTTGGAGGATTTTTAAAACGCGGGGAAGCCAAAAAGCACAACAAAATCCTCGGCCGCTCCGCCTCAGGCGCCCGCCCGCCCTCTGTTTTCCCGTCGAGCGGATGAAGCCGCTTCCGGCCGCCATCTTGGCAGCGAGCGCCATCCTTGAGCCGGGCACCGAGACACGGCGGTGGCCCCGGCGGATCTCGGCATGATGGAGAAACACGGCCCTGTTCGCTTCATAAAGAAAGAATTTTTCCTCTTTTTGAGGCTTTTTGAAGCTCGGGGAAGTCAAAAACCGGCAAAATCCACCCCTGTTCCTCCTTAGACTCCCCCTCTCTTCCTGTCGCGCGGGTGAAGCCACTTCCGGACGCCATCTTTGCACCTGGCGCCATCTTTGAGCCGGGAACCGGGACACGGCGGCGGTGACGACGGATCACGGCAGGATGGAGAAACACGACCCTGTTTTCTTAATAAAATAATCTTTATCCTCTTTTCCTCTTTTTGAA
>JAWWLW010000111.1:4164105-4175010 GCA_035041385.1 Myiothlypis coronata | reverse complement strand
CCCGATCCCCCTCCCGTCCGGAATTCCCGATCCCAATCCCGTCCGGAATTCCCGATCCCAATCCCGCCCGGAATTCTCGATCCCAGTCCCGGTTTGGCTCTCCCCGACCCCAATCCCAGTCAGAATTCCCAATCCCAGCTCTCCCCGACCCCAATCCCGGCTCGGCTCTGCCCGACCCCAGTCCCGGCCAGAATTCCCGACCCCAGTCCCGGCCGGAGTTCCCGGGATCAGGAGGAGGAGCAGGGCCGGGATTCCTGGGGGGGCTCCTCTTTTCCCGACCCTTTTTTGTCACCCCCCAGAGCCCGGAGCTGCTCGGGGCCCTGCAGGGGAGGGGAGGAGGGAGGGGAGCCCCGGTTTGGGGGCAGTGACGGCAGCGGGGCCCCACAGAGGGGTCTGGGGACAGCTGGCCCCAAAATTCCGTTTGGGGGTCCCATCAGCCGCGAGCCCTTATCAGCAGGGCTGATGAGATAACGGGGGTGAGATAAGGGCAGAGCAGAGGTGGGAGAGGAAATTGGGGGCACTGAGGGTGGGTGTGACACCCCACAGGTGTGCAAATCACTTCTGGGGACTGGTAAAGGACCTGGCACCGGTTTGTGTCACCTCTGCCTGTCCCCAGCCACTGTCACCTCTCCGGGTTTGTGTCACCTCTGCCTGTCCCCAGACACTGCCACCTCCACGTGTGCCCAGCCATTGCCACCTCCCCATGTCCGTAGCCACTGCCACCTCCCCATTTGTGTCACCTCCTCGTGTCCCCAGCGACTGCCACCTCTCCGGGTTTGTGCCACCTCTCTGGGTTTGTGCCACCTGTGCCTGTGCCCAACCACTGCCACCTCTCTGTGTCCCCAGCCACTGCCACCTTCCTGAGTTTGTGTCACCTCTGCCTGTCCCCAGCCATTGTCACCTCCCCGTGCTGGCGGCTGGAGAGGCCGGGTGACCCCCAGGGACACGCGGGCGGTGGGGACGAAGCTCTGGAGGGGCTGAGCCCGAGCCTGGGGGGCTCCTCAGCCTCGGGACTGCGCTCGGAGGGAGCTCGGGGCTCTTCCAGCCGGGCTGGGGTCGCTCCAAGGCTTCATCCCGAGGGTGGTCGCAGCCCCGGGGAGGGGAGGAACCGCGGCCGGGCTGATTCCTGCAGGGACAGCGTCCCCTTCTCCCCCAGAGACAGCCCGGAGCGCTCCCGCAGCTCTCCCGGGGTTCATCCCGGAGTTCTCCCGGAGCTTTCCCGGGGCTCTCCCGGGGTTCATCCTGGAGCTCATCCCGGAGCTCTCCCCGAGCGCAGCCCCGGGCTCGGAGCTCCTCCTGCCTTTCCCGGCTCTTGGCAGCAGCGAGGGTGTCCCTGAGCACAGCGAGTCCCTTTCCTGCTCCGTCCATCCCCCGGCCCGCCTCGGGCTGCGGAGGGGCTGGAATTCTGCTCCTGGAATTCCGCTCCTTCCCCTCTCCTTTCCTATTCCTGCAATTCTGCTCGCTCCCCTACTCCTAGAATTCTGCTCTTTCCCTTGCTCATTTCCCCTGCTCCTGGAATTCTGCACCTTTCTCTGCTCCTGGAATTCTGCTCCTTCCCCCCTCTTTCCCTACTCCTTCCTCCTCCCCGAGCCTTTCCTCGGCCCCTCAGTTGAATTTCCCAGTGGGATCAGCCGCGGGAATCCGCACCAGGAGCGCTCCGGGCCGGGCCGACCCTTCCCGAGCGCTGCAGGAGCCAAACGCCGCCGTGCCGGGGCAGATTTGGGGGATCCGCGGGATGGAAAATGGGGGTATTGCCGGGGGGATGCTCCTGGAGGCAGAAGCGGCTTCATCCCGGCTGGACTTTGTGCCCTCACCCTTGGAATGTGCAGGGATGGAGGGATGGAGGATGAACCCCTCGCTCTCAGCCCATCCCTGCGGGGTCCAGGGGGTCTCTGGGTGGTCCCATCCCCTCTGGCCGTGCCTTTTTTCAGGATGGCACAACCGTGCACAAAAAAATTAAAAAAAAAACCCAACAAAAACCAGGGCGTGGGGAAGGGAAGAAACATTCCTGCCTCGTTGTTCTGGAGCGTCCCACACACGGAGCCGGCCCTCGGGAAAGCTCCGTGCGCGGCCGGGATCTGCAGGGAAAGCAAACAATGGCATCCCCGGGGACAACAATGGCCCATTGTCCTTTGAAGCCCGAACAATGAGACAATGGCCCTCAGTCCGCTCCCTCCATTCCCAGGCACGCCCCCCCCGCGGCCCCGGGACCGCCCGGGCCCCGGGGGCTCCCGCTGGCCCCGCGGAGCCGCCGCGCTCGCCGCTCGCTGTCCCCTCGTCCCGCTCCGTCCCTCGTTCCCGGGGTGAGTCTGGGGGGGTCCCCGCGGCCTCTCCCGCTTCGCGTGGGGTGTGTAAAGGAGGAGGAGGAGGAGGAGGAGGAAGGTTTCCCTTGGATCCTCCGGGGTTTCGGTGGCGGGGAGGGGATGGAAAAGTCCCGTCGGGTCACGCGGGCCGTGCCCGGAGAACAGCGGGGCTTTGTTGTCTCCGGGGGTGGCCACTTGTGAGCTCGCCCTGAAGGATTCCTGGGGAATCCGAACCCTCCTCCTCCTCCTCCTCCTCCTCCTCCTCGTGGCGCTGGGAACGAGCCCTCCCTGCAGCGGGCAGGGCGTGGGGGGCATGGGGTGCCCCCCAATCCTGCGGGGTCTGGGGCACCCCGGGAGCCTCTGAGCCGCTCCCCAGATGTCCCCAGGCCACCTCCAGGGGATCCACCCGCTGTCCCTGTAGTCCAGAGGGTGAATCCCAGCTGGGGACACCGCGGGGTGGCAGCGGGGGTGGGTGGTGCCACCCCGAGGGTCGCTCCGGGAGGGCTCAGCCGCGGTGCAGAGCAGGGGAGAGGCCGTGGAATGTTCTCCTTGTGCCTCCAGGGGCTCCCAAAATCCGGGCGTGGTGCAGATCCAGGGCCGGGGGGAGCCGGGACCGCCAGTTCCAGGGCCGGCACTGCTCGGCTGGGCTCGGATCCGCGCTGGGATCGGCCCAGCTGGCACCGGGCCCGGTCACCTCTCCGGTGCCACCCCCGTGTCCCTGCCAGCATCCTCGGCCGCTCCACCTGGGGGCTCATTTGTCCTTTTCCCGGTGCTTTTTTGGCGCAGGGATGGGGGACACGGGGACCCGTCTGTCCCCAAAGGCCACCAGCAGCCTCCAGCTCCCTTTACACGCTTCCAGGACCCCCTAAAACCTCAAATCCACCCCCAAATCCGCTCCTGCCGGTACCTACGGGCAAACAAACGCACCTGAATAGGGAATGAATGGAGTGAGAAAAGAGCCCGGAGCACTTTGTGCTCGCAGCGAGCCGGGAACAATCGCTAAATACAAATCAGCGAGAGAAAAGGCAAAGAGAGAGAGAGAGAGAGAGAGAGAGAAAGGGAGACAAAAGCAAGAACGGCGGCACAAAGGAGAGGAATGAAATGGTAAAGTAAAGTCAAACAAAAAGGAGCCGGGCTGAGACAAAAGGAGGGAACAATATCCCCGAGGCAATAGGCTCCGGAACAATGGGGACAGTGACAGCGGCACAAAGACACACTGTTTGCAAGTAGACGTTATCTCACACAGCCACTGGCAGGCCTGGCCCTGGCGCTTCTATTTTCAGGGATGCTTTTGTGCTGCGCTGAACAATATTCCTTGCATGGCTGCAGATACAGAGATCAGGGGAGGCTTTTTTGGGGGTTTTTTGGTTTTGTTGGTTTTTTTTTTTTAGCCTTCCCGGTGCCAGCTCTGCCATAAAAACAGGTTGAGCCCTTTGGAGGACGCGGCAGAGCGAGCTGAGGGTGATGCGGTGGCAATGCCAGGGGAGGGGGTGGCAGCAGGAGGTGACACCAGGCAGGGCCACGGCGCAGCGGGAGCCGCGGGGGTTTTGGGATCGACAATCCGGGTTTTGGGATGGACAGTGCGGGGTTTGAGGATGGACAATTCGGAATTTTAGGATGAACAACCCAGGGTTTTAGGATGGATAATCTGGAATTTTGGGATGGACAATCCGGAATTTTAGGATGCACAATTCGGGGTTTTAGGAGGGACAATTTGGGGTTTTAGGACGGACAATCTGGAGTTTTAGGAGGGACAATCTGGAGTTTTGGGATGGACAATCCGGAATTTTAGGATGCAGAATTCGGGGTTTTAGGAGGGACAATTCGGGGTTTTAGGACGGACAAGCTGGAGTTTTGGGAGGGACAATCTGGAGTTTTAGGAGGGACAATCTGGAGTTTTGGGATGCACAATCTGGGGTTTGAGGATGGATAATCTGGGGTTTTGGGATGGACAACCTGGGTTTTTTGGGTGAACAACCCAGGGTTTTAGGATGGACAATCTGGACTTTGAGGATGGGCAATCCTGAATTGTAGGATGGACAGTCCAGGGTTTTAGGATGGACAATCTGGGGTTTGAGGATGGACAGTCTGGAGTTTTGGGATGGACAGTCCAGAGTTTTAGGATGGACAGCCCAGGGTTTTAGGATGGATAATCTGGGGTTTTAGGACGGACAATCCGGGTTTTATGAGCTCGCAGTTTGCGTTAGAAGAGCCGCGGGACCGGGCAGACCTGCAGGATGGGTTTTGCGGCTCCTTTTGTTGGTTTTTAACCTCTGACGGTGCTGGCGGGGCCGGGCGCGGCTGGCACGGCTGGCACGGCTCCCTGGCACCCCTGGGCCATGGAGGAGTCACCCGGGCCCGGTGACACAGGGGGGTGGCACAGTTTGGAGGGTACAATGTGCTGGAGCATAAGGGGTAAGGATGTCCCTGGAGATGTCCCCGGGGATGTCCCTGCGGATGTCCTGCTCGGGTTTTGGCTCTCCCGGTTTTCCCTGTGGGATTTGGGCTGGCAGGGGCTGTTTGGGGCTGCTCTGTGCCCTCCTGGCTGTGCCCATTCCCTGGAATTCCTCACCCACGGAGAGCTCCGGCCGTGCCTGCGCTGATTTGTGGGATCACGGAGATGGCATCCCGAAAACTCCTCTTCTGGAACCTTCCCAGCTGTCCCCCAGTGCCTGGCTCACCCCAGGAATCACGGTTACCCCCTCAGCACTTTTTGGGGTGTGTTGGCAGCACCCAGATCCACCCCAATCTCACCTTTAGGACATCGCACAGATCAGCCATCCCGGGATCCTCCTGCCCTTGTCCCCATCCCAAATCCGCCCCCTCCTCCCACACCAACCCCTCCAAAACCCCGAGGACATCACCGGGTTACCGAAAACCAGCGGGGGCAGGAGAAATTGGGGTGTCGAGAAGCCGGAGCCGCCCCTATCGGGGGCCGATCTCCTGTTCGAGCAGCTGGGCTCGGCTCCGACTTGAAACAGCGGCGCTTTCTGATATCGATCACCTTATCTGGGGGCACATCCTGTTGCTATTTTGGCTGTTTCCTCCCGTTTCCCCGCCAGCTGCTCGAAACTGCGGCACGGGGGGGGTTTGGGGCTCCTAAAAAAGGACCCCGAGCTCGGTTTGGGGGGTGATGCGACACCTCAGCTGTGCCCGCTGCGAGCAGAGCTTGATTTGGGGCGCTCAAATCAAAGCGGAGCCGCTCGGGAGGGAAAACGGCTCCCGAATCCCGGTATCTGATCTTGCGGCGGGGCTCCGCACGTGCCCCGGGCCGGTTGTGACACGGTTGTGACATTAAAGTCCTTGTCCCCACCGTGGCACCGCCGCAGCAGCGGCTCCGCGCGCTGCCCGGGCTCGTCCGGCCGAATTCCCGTATCCAAAGGGTTCCCTGGGTGATGGGAGCGGGGAAAAATCGCCACCCCCAGGGCATTTGACCCTCTCCATCCTGCCCTGGCACGCTGGGCTGCTTCTGCCGTGCCAGGGAGTGCCCAAAGTGACACCGAACACCCCTCAAGTGACAATTTTGGGGTTTTTTTTCCCCCCCACTCTTTTACCCGTTCCTGTTTCTTATCCTCCCTGTCGGGAATTTCTCCCAATTCTCTCCCAAACCCGGCTCATCCCGCTGGAATTTTTTTGGCGGAGTCGGGAGCTCTTGGCTGCAATTAGCTGGTATTTAAATCCTCGCTAACCCCTAACACCCTAATGACAGCCGTAATGATGCTCCGCACATCCCGCAGCTCAAGATTACACTCGCTAATTAATTAAGCCCCGACCCCCCCCCCGCCGCTCCGCTCTCCCCTCGGCCGGGAGAAGAAATCGCTGAGAGTCTCTTAAGAAAAAGGACATAAAGGCAGGGAAATGCAGGCACCAAAACAAGACAAATGGGGATTTGGAGACAATCCGGGCCGCGTCCATGTGACCCGAGAGTGGACGAGGCAGCAGAAAAGAGAAAAATGCCAAGAGCGGAGCGGCCAGGAGAGAAAAAACCAACAAAAAAATCCCAATAAAATCCCCCCAAAACCAAAGAGCCAGCTTAAAAAAAAAAGAGAAAAAAAATGGACCAACAACAAAAAAAGCACAAACCAAAAAACCTAAAAAAAAAAAACGGGGAAAGAAAAGCACCAAGATGAAGGGAGTGACAAAGCATCAAAGGGAAGAGAAACCAAAGGCACCGGAACAAAGGACGAGCTGGAACAAAGCCCCAAAGAGGGGGGAACAAAAGCACTAAATAGAAAACAAAGGCGGGGGGACAAGAAAAGCCCCTCTGTGGGGCTGGGTGGCACCGGGTCCCCGCCGGAGCCGGGCTGGCGGAGGGTGACAGCCCTGGGACAGCCTCGGTGTCGCCTTTGAAGCGACAGCGCCGGGCTCGGGCCCCGGGGGAGGTCGGGGCTCAGCTCGGCCCCGCTGCCCCCCGGGCCCGCTGTGTGGTCCGGCTGTCCCCGTGTCCCTCCCGCTGTCCCTCTGTCCCTCCCAGCTCAGCGTCACCCCCTCCGTGCCCCGCTGCCGCCCCTGCCCCGCGGTCTGGGCACGGCTGGGAGGCGGTGGGGACAGTGCCAGGCTGGCTGTGTCACCTCCCCCGTGGTGGCACTGCCGCGGTGTGTGGCTGGGGACAGGGACAGGGACAGGGACAGGGACAATCCGAACCGCCCGGGTGAAAAGCAGGTCGGGAATTGAGTCCCCCCTCAATCAGGGGATCCCTGATTGCAGCTGGATGTCCCCAGGAGGGTTGGCACAAGCGGTGTCACACGGGGGGGACACACGGTGGGGACCCCCAGGGTGGGCAGGGGTGGGGTGGGCCTGGAGTCCGACCGGAATTGGGGTGCTGGAAGGTGAATTTGGGGGGTTGGGAAGTGGGATTGTGGTGCTGGAAAGTGGAAATGGGGTGCTAGAAGATGGATTTGAGATGCTGGAGAATGGAATTGGGATACTGGAAGGTGGATTTGGGGTGCTGAAGGATGGATTTGGGGTGCTGGAAGGTGGCCAGTGCCACCAGGCCAGCTGCTGGCACTTAGGGGTGGGTGGCAGCGAGCTCATGGGCAGTGGCAGCGCCTTCACTGCACCAACCCGGGATTTCCACAGGCCGGGTTTGCTGTCCCAGGTTTGCTGTCCCGGCTTTGCTGTCCCGGCTTTGCTGTCCCGGCTTTGTCCCGGGCCGGTCCCGATTCTGGAGCCGTTCCCTGACCCAGCCCCGCCGGCCCCGGGGGCTCGGGCGGGAGCGGGGCCGGGCAAAGGAAGGCGATCCCCGGCCGAGCCTTTGCCCTGCGCGCCCCCTGCTCCGGCAGCGCTGCCCTGCGGCTCCCCGGCCCCCCAGCCATTGTCCCGGCTTCCTCTGCCGGGACAGCTCCGGGAAAGCTGCGGGAGAGATGGGAGCCAGTCCCGGGGCAGCCAGGTGGGAGCAGGGCAGGGACAGGGACAGTGGCTGCGCCCTTGTCCCCATCCTGGCACCTCATTCCTCGGGGATGCCCAGCAGGTTCTGGGGTGTCCAAGAGGTCCTGGGGTGCCCAGAAGGTCCTGGGAGTGTCCAGTGGGTCCTGGGAGTGTCCAGCTGGTCTTGGAGTGGGTGTTGAGGATGCCCAGCTGGTCCTGGGGGTGCCCAGGAGGTCCTGAGGATGGCCAGGAGGTCCTGGGAGTGTCCAGCAAGTCCTGAGGATGCCCAGTGGGTGTTGAGGATGCCCAGCAGGTCCTGAGGATGCCCAGCAGGTTCTGGTGATGCCCAGCAGGTCCTGAGGATGCCCAGCAGGTCCTGGCAGTGTCCAGTGGGTGTTGAGGATGCCCAGCAGGTCCTGGCAGTGTCCAGCAGATCCTGAGGATGCCCAGCAGGTCCTGGCAGTGTCCAGCAGATCCTGAGGATGCCCTGCAGGTTCTGGGGTGTCCAGCTGGTCCTAAGGATGGCCGGAGGTCCTGGCAGTGCCCAGCAGGTTCTGGCAATGCCCAGCAGGTGTTGAGGATGCCCAGTCGGTCCCGAGAGTGCCCAACAGGTTGAAGAGGGGTGCCGTGGGCAGTGCCAGCAGTGCTGGTGGCACTGGGGGACGGCCACCAGCCCCGGGGCCACCGAGGAGGGCGAGAAAGGAACGGAAAGTGAAAATCCCAGCGGGCTGGGCCGGAGCTGCCATGGCGACCCCAGCAAAGCTCCTGCTCCTCTGTTTTTGGCTCCATCGCGGGTCCCCTGTCCCCATCCAGTCTGGGGACTGCTCCTCCCGTCCCCTCCCAGCCCTGGAGTGGCTTTGGGGACCTCGGGAGTCGCGGGGTCCCCCATAAACTCCTCCCCCCACGGGTGTCTCAGGGTCAGGGGGTGACACTGAGGGCCTGGTGGCTTTGGGGACACTCGGGGCTGCCCGTGCCAGGGGTGGCACTGGGACCAGCTGTGCCCCCAGCTGGGGAGGGGGCTCGGAGGGGCTGGGGGGGACCTGTCCCATCCTCCCCGGGGTGTTTGTCCAGGTGGGATTGGGAATATGGGAATATCCCATGGGGTTTAATGGGAATATGGGAATGTCCCATGGGGTTTAATGGGAATATGGGAATGTGCCATGGGGTTTAATGGGAATGTCCCATGGGGTTTAATGGGAATATTCCACGGGGTTTAATGGGAATATGGGAATGTCTCACTGGGGTTTAAGGGGAATATCCCATGGGGTTTAATGGGAATGTGGGAATGTCCCATGGGATTTAATGGGAATGTCCCAAAGGGTTTAATGGGAATATGGGAATGTGCCATGGGGTTTAATGGGAATGTCCCATGGGGTTTAATGGGAATGTTCCACTGAGCCCCTTTAGGGTCTGGGGGCTTCCCCAATTTCCTGTGAAATCCTCGGGGTGAGGATGGGAAATGATCCCAGGTCTCTGCTCTGCTCTTTGGGATGGGGACAGGGAGAGGGCTGGGAATGGGATGTGGGTGCCCAAACCCCTCCAGAACCCCCAGCTCAGCTCAGCAAACCCCAAACCCCAGCAGCAGCTCCATCTCTTCCTCTTCTCTCCTCCCCTTGAGTGGAAAAAAAAAAAAAAAAAAAGAAAGAAATTCCCAGGGAAGAAAATAACAGAAAATAACGGTGTGGGGGAGGAAAGAGCCGGGAGTCAATGGGAACTTTCCCGGCTGGTGAAACATAAACAGCCCTTCCGTGTTGACACAACATTTAAAGGTTTCACGGCAGGAATAATAAAAAAAGCTCCTTGTCAACAGTGGCCCGAGGCAGCCCCTGCCCCTCTCCAGCTGCTCCCCTGGAAGGGATTTGATGCCCTGGGGCAGGTGGGTGATGGAATTCCCGGAGCTGCTGGAGGGGTGAGGTGTGTGGGGCGCTGGGTTTGGGGTGTGGGGAGATCCTGAGGGGTCCCCAGGTAGGGAAAACCTCGTGGGTCCAAATGAGGTTGTGGTTTTCCATCCCAAAATGAGTGGGAATGGTGTCTGTCTGTCTGTCTGTCTGTCCAGCTGGGGGGCTGCCAGTTGTTGGCCTTGCTCCGTGCCAGCCTTGCCATGGCACACAAAAGGAGGTGGGTGCAAAAAAAAAGAATGAAAAAAGGGTTTAGCAGCATTTAATCCTTTTAAAAGAATGATTCTGTGGCTTTCCCTGAAATTATGAATTAATTATGAAATAAATCAAATTCCCTTTTGGGATTGGAAAGGGGAAATCCTTTGGGATTGGAAAAGGGGAAATCCTTTGGGATTGGAAGAGTGGAAATCCTTTAGGATTGGAAAAGGGGAAACCCTTTGGGATTGGAAAAGGAGAAACTCTTTGGGATTGGAAAAGGGGAAATCTTTTAGGGATTGGAAAAGGGGAAAACCTTCAGGATTGGAAGAGGGGAAATCCTTTAGGATTGGAAAAGGGGAAACTCTTTTGGTTTGGAAGAGGGGAAATCCTTTGGGGATTGGAAAAAGGGAAACCCTCTTGGGATTGTAAAAGGGGAAACCTTTTGGGATTCCCACCAGCACCTGGAGGAACCTGGGGATGTTTTAGGGGCTTGTAATCAGCAAAACCCTTTGAAAACCCCAAACCTGGGAGTTTGGGAGCTCCGAGAGGCCCCGAGGGAGGTGAGCTCAGAGGGCCTCACCTCGGAGGTGTTTGTAGGGCCGGGGGATGATTGATTTGGGGCATCAGGAAGTTTCCACGCTGGCCACCAGCCAAGCTGGCAAGCAGGGGAAGAATTCCCAAAGCGCTCCCACAATGGGACCGTTCCACTCGGGCAGAGCCTCACAATGGGGCCGGGCTGGCATCCAGGGAAAAGCGGTGCCAGGGCTGCCAGGGCCGCGGGTGCCCCTCTGTGCCCCACCTGGCCTGCCCAGGTGAGATTTCCCGTTCTGTTCCCGCCTTTGCCCTCCCCGGTACGGCCAGGGAGCGACTCCGGAATTCTCCTCAGGAATTTCTGGGGTGCTGGAAAGGAATTGGGTGTCGGGAATTTCCAGGGGGAAAAGGGGAGGTGGGGGATGAACAAGGAACAAAACTCGGGGTGATCCCCAAGTTGGAAGGCGGATTTTGGAGCAACCCAAGTTGGAAGGTGGATTTTGGAGCAAAAGAGCAAAATTCGGGGTGTTTCCCCAGTTGGAAGGCGGATTTTGGAGCAAAGGAGCAAAACTCGGGGTGATCCCCATATTGGAAGGCGGATTTTGGGG
>JAWWLW010000111.1:4143159-4153470 GCA_035041385.1 Myiothlypis coronata | reverse complement strand
GCAGGAGATGATTTTGGGGACAGGAGATGATTTTGGGGCAGATGATTTGGAACAGATGATTTGGAGCAGATGATTTTGGGGCAGATGATTTTGGGGACAGGAGATGATTTTGGGGCAGATGATTTGGGGTCAGATAATTTTGGGGACAGGAGATGATTTTGGGGCAGGAGATGATTTTGGGACAGGAGATTATTTGGGGCAGAAGATTATTTTGGGACAGGAGATGATTTTGGGGCAGGTGAGGAGCAGCCAATGCCACCTTTTCCCTCAGAGTGAGGTTCATGAAGGCCCTGATGGCTCCTGGAGCATCTCCCAAATCACCATTAAAAAATCCCATTGCCGCAACATGAAGCAACCCCAACATCTTGAGCTCCCCGCGCCCCAAATTTGGGAAGTGTCTTTGTGTCCCTCCATGTCCCTTTTGGGGACAATTTGGATGTGAAGATGTGTTTGCTGCAGCTCAGGACGCCGAGCACAGGGACCCCAAAGGTTTCCGGGGCGCTGCCGGCTGCGGTTGCGGGGCGGAAACGCGGCCCCAAAAGATTTTGGGGTGCGATTTTGGGGGCGCTGGTGACAGACCCCAGAGCTGGGTCCGAGCACCCTTGGGTGCTCCTGGGTGTGCCCAGCAATCCTGGGAAACCCAGGTGGGATTGGTGCCCACGTATGGGAAAAGTTGGAAAAAGAATGGGTTTGGTGGAAGGTGGAAAATGCCATAAGAGGTTGAGAAGGGGGAGTTGTGGATATGGGGTTTGACATGGGATGGGCGCCCCAAAAACCTGGAAAAATAAGAAATTATTGGAAGGTTTAAAATTCCATAAAAGCTCAAGGATGGGAGATTGTTGACTGGGCTGATCTCCCCAAAAACCTGGAAAAACAAGGAATTATTGGAAGGTTTAAAATCCCACAAAAGCTCAAGGGGCTGGGATGGACCCAGCACCAAGTTCTGCACATCCCCAACTCCACCCATGAGTTTCCCATGGAAAAAGGGTTTGGGAAGAGCTTCCCTCCCACTGGGAGCTGCAGGGCAGGAGGGTGAGCCCTGCTTTGGGATTTTTTTTTTTTCCCAATAGGGCCAGGAAAAGGATTGGAAATCTTGGCCCTCCCTCCCTCAGGCGATAGGAAAATCTGCTTTAAATTCTTGAAATTCGGGTTTAAAATTTGCTTGAAATTCTGCTCTAAAACCGGGTTTCAAGTCAAGTCTGGTTGAAATCCCTGATTAAAATCTTGTTTGCGCTCGGCGCCTCAGCCGAGCCCCCCACCCCCGGCCGTGCCTGGAAACGCTGAGTGACACAAGTGACACAAAAAGGCCACCGAGATCGGCCACGCCGATAAACCCCGCTCTGGGGCCAGGGCAGGGCAAGGAGGGAGCCGTGCCAGGCTCGCCGTGCCAGGCTCGCCGTGCCAGGCTCGCCGTGCCAGCCTCTGGGTGAGTCGTCCCCATCCTCATCCTGGGTTTTTCTTGATTTCTCTGCGTTTTGTCACTTTTTGAATTTCATTCCTGTCATCTTGGGGAGCGAGGGGATGGCCTGGAGGGGGTTTGGGGGCTGCTCCAGGGGTTTCTGCTGGATCCCAAAGATCTGGAGCTGCCCCCAGAACCCCTCTGTGGGTCATGGGGATGATCCCAAACCCAGCTCAGCACCCGCGGTCCAGGGGGGTTTGGATCCAAAACGTCTTTTAAAGTTTATTTCTGATGCAGAAAAAAATGGAAAATGGGTAAATCCCCATTTTAAAACAGAGGGTTGCCTCTATTTTGGATCCAAAACATCTTTTAAAGTTTATTTCTGATGCAGGAAAAAATGGAAAAAGGGTAAATCCCCATTTTTCAGAGTGCCAGGATTGCCTCTATTTTGGATCCAAAATATCAAGTTTATTTCTGATGCAGGAAAATAAAAGGTGGAAAAAAGTTAAATCCCCAGTTTTCAGAGTGCCAGGGTTGCCTCTATTAGAGGGAATGTTTTGGGGTTTTTTAGGGTTTCAATGAGGGAGATGGGAAAAGCAGAGGAAAAGGGGGACTAAATAAAAAGGGATTTGCTTTTTCCTAGAGGTTTAAACCTATTATTTCCTGTGAAGGAAACTTTGTGCTCTCAGACTTCTCCCTGCCCTTGATTTCCCTCTCCTGAGCATTCCCTTCCCCTAAAACCCCATAAAATTCCCTGGACATGCCGGAGGTGCTCCAAGGACCCTTTTCCTTGGGGATTCATCTCCTGGAGTGGCAGAACCAACCCCAAAGATCCCAAACTCTGCTCTGGAGTCCAGGAAATGGGAATGACCAGCGCTGGTCCCGGGGCCATCACGTGGCTCCTCCTGGGATTGTTCCCGGGATTGGGGGACGGAATTTAGAGGGGTTGGAAATAATTCCAGCGGAGTTTCCTCCGCTTCCCTGATGAGATCATTCCCGCCTCATAAATCCCGCGGCCAGGATGTTCCACCTGAGGTTCAGGCTGGTTTTGTATTTTTTTTTTTTCCTCCCCTCCTATTTCAAACCCTCCCAACAGCAAAAGGAAAAATGTGTTTGGGTCGTGGCTGTGAAAAGAGGTGGCCCTGAGCCAGGGAAGGATCCGGCTGCTTCCAGGGATTGGGATTTATTTGGGTAATTATGTTCCAGGGATTGGGTTTTATTTGGACAATTATGTTCCAGGGATTGGGTTTTGTTTGGGTAATTATGTTCCAGGGATGGGGTTTAATTTGGATAATTATGGACCTCCTGGCTGGGTTTTGTCACACGCGGGCTCGTGGGAGGCAGAATCCCTGGATTTGGGGTTGGGAAGGAAGGTCCCAGCTGGTTTTGGGATCCTAAAGGATAAACCCCCTTGGAGCAGTGGGAAAGCAGGGGGAGAGGGAAATTCTCCGTGCAGAGGGAAACTGGAGAGGTTGGGATGGATCCAGGTGCCCACAGGGAATGTGTGGGGCACGGATCCAATGGATCCCAGTGATGTGTGGGGCACGGATCCTGATCCCAGTGATGTGTGGGGCACGGATCCTGATCCCAGTGCCCACAGGGGATGTGTGGGGCACAGATCCTGATCCCAGTGCCCACAGGGGATGTGTGGGGTTGGCTCACCCTTCTCAGGCTTTGCTGGGGGCTTTGTTTCCCCATTCCTGCCCCCCCAGACCCTGCTGGACGCAGGGAGGACAAGCCCCAAGGGGATGGGTTGGATTTGGCCAAGAGGGACAATCCCATGGGAAAATCAGAGGCTGACCTGCAGTTTAGCCCTCATCCCATTTCCTGGCTCACCAGGATCCTGGGATTTATAGAGGATGCTAAACATCCCTGATGAAGAACATGGAGCATCCTGTGGATCCTCCTCTTCCCCTTGGCCCAGCCTGAAAATTCCCCTTTTCCTCCCTGCCTTGCATTTGAGAGAATTTAGGGATGAATCCCTGCTAATTTCCCTCTTTCCTCAAATTTTAAAGAGTGGGATTGATTGGATTTTCCCCCAGAATTTTGCAGGAATTCATCAGGGCAATGTGCACCTCATTAATAACCCTGGGTATGGCCTGGAGGCCGTTGGAAGGGTCAGGCTGGGTTTTTTTGGGATAAAATTGGTAAAAATTGTTGTAATTTCTTTAGGATTCAACCTGGAGACCTGGATTGCTCCTTTCCATCTTAAAAAATGGAAAATTGATGCTCTCCCCCTCCAAAAAACCCCCATAACGTGGCTGTGCTGAGAATTCCAGGGGTGAGGAGGGGACATCCCTCCATGGGGACACCAGGATGGGGTCCCACAGTGCTGGAGGGAGGACCTGGTGGAATTGGGGTGGCACAAGCACAGGGGTGACCCCGACCCCTTCCTGTGCCAGGAGTTTCCGTGATGCCAGCGCTGTCACCTGCGTGTCACCACCATGCCCTGACCCCGTGGGGACATTTCCAGATGTTTCCAGAAGCCGTTTGTCCTTCAGGGAAGGAGAAATCTCCTTCAAGGAGCTGAGGGTGGGTGGAAGATGGACAAACACCCGCCTGGTTTGGGTGGACAGCGGGAAATCCCAGCTCCTGCTCACCCCAAAGGATGGAAAGGGGCATTTGGGGTCTGGGGGTCTCTTTGGGATGGGGATTTTCCATGGGGAAAGGACAAACCTGCCACCCCTCGGAGGATCCACCTCCCCACCTCCCCAGATCACCCATGGCCACCAAAAATCTTCCATCTCAGGGCGGATTTTGCAGCTTTTCCGGCACCCTGAGCTCTCGTTGGGTTTTTCTGCTGCCGAGGTGTTGAGAACGCGGAGGTGGCAGAGGATGGGGCTGAGCCCAAATTTGGAACATTTCCAGTGCTGCTTTGTGAGACAGAGGGGTGGGGACACAGCCCTGGCAGGGGACATGGGCTCTGAGCAGTGACACGAGGAGCTGTGGCTCTCACGTGCTGCTGGTGCCATTTCTGGGGCTGAAAACGCTCATCCTGTTGTCTTTTAGGGCTAAAAAAATGATTTTTCAGAACCAGAAACCAGTGGCTCTGACATGGTGGTGATGGCATTCCTGGGGCTCATCCCTTTTGGGGTTAAAAAATGATTTTTCAGAACCAGCACCTTGGGGACAAAGCTGGGGCAGGGGACATGGGCTCTGAGCAGTGACACATGGAGTGGTGGCTCTCAGGTGCTGCTGGTGCCATTTCTGGGGCTGAAAATGCTCATCCTGTTGTCTTTTAGGGCTAAAAAAATGATTTTTCAGAACCAAAAATCCTTGTGGCTCTGACATGGCTGCGCTGGCATTTCTCAGTCTAACAATTCTCATCCAGTTGCATTTTGAGGTTAAAAACCAATTTTTCAGAACCAGCAAACCCAGTGGTTCTTACGTGATGGCATTTCTGGGGCTGAAAACGCTCATCCTGTTGTCTTTTAGGGCTAAAAAAAAGATTTTTCAGAACCAAAAACCTGTGGCTCTGTCATGGTGGGGATGGCATTTCTGGGGCTCATCCCTTTTGGGGTTAAAAAATGATTTTTCAGAACCAGCACCTTGGGGACACAGCCCTGGCAGGGGACACAGGCTCTGAGCAGTGACACATGGAGCTGTGGCTCTCACGTGCTGCTGGTGCCATTTCTGGGGCTAAAAACCCTCATCCCATTGCCTTTTGGGGTTAAAAAGCAATTTTTCAGAACCAGCAAACCCTGTGGCTCTGATATGGTGGTGGTGGTGGTGGTGGTGGTGGTGGCATTTTTGGGGCTGAAAATTCTCATCCAGTTGCCTTTTGGGGTTAAAAAATGATTTTTCATAAGCTGAAAACCCTGTGCCATGGTGGCGGTGCCATTTCTGGGGCTGAAAACACTCATCCCATTGCTGTTTGGGGCTAAAAAATGATTTTTCAGAACCAAAAAACCTTGTGGCTCTGACATGATGGTGATGACATTTCTGAGGCTGAAAATGTTCATTCTGTTCCCTTTTGGGGTTACAAAGCAAATTTTCAGAACCAACAAAACCTGTGGCTCCGACGTGGAGCTGGTGATGGCAATTTTGGGGCTGAAAATTCTCATCCCATTGCCTTTTGGGGTTTAAACCCAAATTTTTCCAAACCATCCAACCCTGGCATCTTGCATTTCCTCACTCACCTTTCTCCCACCCCATGCACCGATGTCACATCCCACCTGCCATTCCCACCCCAAATCCCGGGATGCTCTGGATCCCCAGGGAAGGGCCAGCAGCCCCATGAACTTCCCCCATCCAGGGCCACCCCTGGCCATCCCTGCCCGGGCACGGTGGAGCAAACATCCATTCTTTTCTCTTGGAAGACACCCGGGGCGGAAACGCTTGGAAGCGGCCCCGAAAGGACATTCCAAGTCTGGCAGGAAAGCGGCCCCGCTCGTCTGGCAGGAGATGGGCTATTGTCTGTCCCGGGATTCCTCAGGTCCTGCCTGGAAGAGGAAAATCTCCGTGTGTGTCTTTATTTTTTCCTCTGCCCTCTCCCAGGGGTGTCGCGGCTGCTGCTCGTGCCGGCGTTGCTGCTCTGGTGTTTCCTCCTCGGGTTTTTCCCTGTTTTGCCCCGGTTTCCTGGGCTCTGGTGGTGGGATGAGGGTTTTTTTGGGATGTTTGGGCATCATGTTGGGGTCCTGAAGGGAAGAGATGTGGATGGAGAGTTTTGGGAGGGAGGAGAGCGAGAATTCCAGGAGGTGGGAGAACCTGATGGGCAGGAGAGGGCAGTGATCCCGAAAATCTGGGCATGCAGCTCCCCCAGCCAACTCACCAAGGGTCTCCTTGCTGTCCCTGGGGTGGGATTGTCCCAAATTGAGGGGCAGGAAGAGCCCTGAGGTGGCAGTGATGTGACACGGGGTGAGGGATCTTGGTGGCTCTTGGATCCCCAAGATCCTGCAGTGCCAGGATCTCGGCATCTCTTGGTCACCACATCTTTTAGATCCCCAAACTCCTGCAGTTCTGGGATCTTGCTGCCCCTTGAATTCCCAAACTCCTGCAGTTCTGGGATCTCGCTGCCCCTTGAATTCCCAGACTCCTGCAGTGCCGGGATGTCAACATCTGGATCCCAAACTCCTTCAGTGCCAGGGTCTTGGTGTCTCTCGGATCCCCAAATTCTGTTTGTGCTGGAATCCCATTGCCTCTTGGATCTCCAAAGTCCTGCAGTGCCAGGATCTCAACATCTGGATCCCAGACTCCTGCAGTGCCGGGACCTCAACATCTGGATCCCAAACTCCTTCAGTGCCAGGATCTTGGTGTCTCTTGGATCCCAAATCCCTACTGTGCTGGGATCTCCTGGATCCCTAAATTCCAGTTGTGCTGGAATCCCATTGCCTCTTGGATCTCCAAACTCCTGCAGTGCCAGGATCTCAACATCTGGATCCCAAATTCCTGCAGTGCTGGGACCTCAACATCTGGATCCCAAACTCCTGCAGTGCCAGGATCTCAATATCTGGATCCCAAGCTCCTGCAGTCCTGGGATTCTGGGATCTCCTGGATCCCAAACTCCTGTAGTGCCAGGATCTTAACATCTGGATCCCAAACTCCTGCAGTGCTGGGATCTCAACATCTCCTCAATTCTCCTGGATCCCAGGCTGTGGGATTTTGGCATCTCTTGGATCTCCAAACTCCTGCAGTGCCGGGATTTTGGCATCTCCTGGATCCCAAACTCCTGCAGTGCTGGGATCTCAACATCTCCTCAATTCTCCTGGATCCCAGGCTGTGGGATTTGGGCATCTCCTGGATCCCAAACTCCTGCAGTGCCGGGATTTTGGCATCTCCTGCATCCCAAACTCCTGCAGTGCCGGGATTTTGGCGTCTCCTGCATCCCAAACTCCTGCAGTGCTGGGATTTTGGCATCTCCTGGATCCCAAACTCCTGCAGTGCCAGGATTTTGGCATCTCCTGCATCCCAAACTCCTGCAGTGCTGGGATTTTGGCATCTCTCGGATCCCCAAACCGGTGCTGGGCAGGGTGGGGGTTTTCTGGCACCTCATCCCCTTTTCCCAGCCCCTGGAGCTGTTCTGCCGATAGGATCAGGCCTGGCTGGCGGGCAGGAAGGGTGGCACGGCCACCGGGAGAATTGCAGGACGTGCCGTTCGCGGCCACAAACCGGGAAACACAAACTGTCACCATCCCCAAAATCTTGGAGCTGCCAGGCTGGGATTGGCAGGAAAGGTGAAATGTGGGAATTTCAGGGTTTGTGGCATGAGCCCCCAAAAAGCTGTGAGGGAAGGAAGCATCCCATGAGGATTTGGGATCTGTTCCCATCCTCCGGGCTGGCGCTTTCCATCCCAACCCCACTCCCTCCCTTCCTCCCCACCCTGGATTTAATGGGGAACATTACAAACCAAGAAGATCCTTTCAGTGCCGTGCCAGGGCCGATTGCTCCGTGCCCATTGTGTGCCTCAGGCAGCCCTGGAGCCCACACCTGAGACACGCCCGCAATGAGATAACCGCGCGTTTTCCCCTTTTCCCCTTTTTTTTTGTTTGCTCGGCGGGGTGGATAACAAACCCTCGAGGAGGCCTCTTTCAAACACGGCCCTATTAAAGCCCGGCCCCGTTTTAAGAGTGAACTTCCAGCGGCTGCACCGGGAGGTGAAGCACAATGGGAACGGGACCTGTGGGAGGGCTGGGATGGGATTTTGTGCCTGCCTCAAACCGAAGCCATCGTTCCTTGTCGTGGTGCTGCTCTTGCAGCATCCCAAACCTACAAAATTTGGATTTTTGCGTGGAAAAAACACCGAAAAAGCTGTAAAAAATAGAGTGTCACGCACACCTGAGGTGCTGCGCTCTGCATTCCTGCCTCAGTTTCCCCACTTAGAACATCCCCACAAGGCCAATCCTTGCTGGAGCGGGCGCAGCTTCCCACCGGGGCCGGTCCTTCCCGGTGATGGATTTTGGGGGCCAAGGTGAGCCGGGGCAGGAAGGGGCGCCGCAGGATGCGGCAGCCCCCGGGCAATGCGGGGCCGGGAGGAAACCCGGCGGGTTTGTTCGGCGGAGGGCGAGGGAACCGAGATTAAAAAAAGGCCCGCTAAGATCAGAAAGGCTGGCGAGCACAGTGCCCTATTGTGGAGCTGTCACACTTCCCTTTACTTTATTGCTTTTGTCCAACACCCCATTGTTCCACTTCCTTTTGTCCCCTATTCACAACCCTGGCTTTTCATTACCCAGCCGGCCTTGTTGTTTTCATTTCTTTTGTTTGAAGTTCCTGAGAGGAAGGTTTTATTTTCAGCCGTTTGATTAATTCGCAGCTTGAGCCGGGCTTTGTTTGTTATGTAATTGCTGCCCCCAAGCCGGGCGGCCCAGCTCAGCCCTCCCCGCCCCGCTTTGCACCCCCAAACTGGTTTTAGGGGCTCCTGAGGGGGGTCTGGGAGGGGAGAGGGTGCTGGGTTTGGGGTGGCAGCCCCCAGGCAGGTGCTGTTCCTATCACAGAGCAGTCCCACAACCCAGATCCCGATTCTGGGATAAATCCCTTCCTTAGCTGCCTCCTTTTCCCATTATTCCAGCTGAAAGGCGAGGACAATGCTTGTTCCCGTTCTTGCTGTGTGGTGTGAGGCTTGGTGGCCACAGAAGCCAAGTCCTCGTGGGCACCACCGATCCTGGCACTCACTCCTGGCAGCCCTGGCACACAGAGTGAGGAGTGGGACACATTTTTTGGGGACAAACCCCATTTTGGAACTGGAACTCCAGTGCTTGGGGTTCTCTACAGCCTGTTCCCTATAAAACTCATGGTCATTCCTGCAGGGCCCGGCTGGCAGCACTGGGATGGGGATTGGCACCCAAAGGGGTTTGTGGGGTCAGGGAGAGCCATTCCTGGGGTCAGCCCCTTGTCCTGGCAGGGCCTTGGTGGTGCTGTGCCAGGGACTCCTGGAGGAGCTGTTCTGGTGGCTGGTCCTGGTCCTGGATCCATTCCATGCTGGGGGCACCTGGAGGAACCATTCTGGTGCCAGTCCCAGGTCCTTCCTGTGCTGGGGATTCCCAGAGGAGCCATTCTGGTGCCAGTCCCAGGTCCTTCCTGTGCTGGGGATTCCCAGAGGAACCATTCTGGTGCCAGTCCCAGGTCCCTCCTGTGCTGGGGACACCTGGAGGAACCATTCTGGTGCCAGTCCCAATCCCATTCCACAGCAGGGACTCCCAGAGGAGCTGTTCTGGCAGCCAGCCCTGGTCCCAGGTCTCTCCCATGCTGGGGATTCCCACAGGAGCCGTTCTGATGCCCAGTCCCAGTCCCATCGCATTCCAAAGATTCCTGGAGGAACCATTCTGGTGGCCAGTCCCAGGTCCCTCCTGTGCTGGGGACTCCCAGAGGAGCTGTTCTGGTGGCCAGTCCCAGTCCCATCACATTCCAGAGATTCCTGGAGGAACTGTTCTGGTGGTTCATCCATCCCATGGCAGGGACTTCCACAGGAGCTCTTCTGGTGGCCAGTCCCAGGTCCATCCCATGGTAGGGACTCTGTGAGGAGCCATTCTGGTGGCCAGTCCCAGTTCCATCGCATTCCAGGGATTCCTGGAGGAACCATTCTGGTGGCCAGTCCTGGTCCTACATCCATCCCATGGCCGGGATTCCTGGAGAAGCCATTCTGGTGGTTGGTCCCAGGTCCATCCCGTGCCAGGGACTCCCACAGGAGCTGTTCTGCTGGCCAGTCCTGGTCCTACATCCATTTCATGCCAGGGACTCCCAGAGGAGCCGTTCTGGTGGCCAGTCCCAGTCCCATCGCATTCCAGGGATTCCTGGAGGAACTGTTCTGGTGGCTTGTCCTACGTCCATCCCATGGCAGGGACTCTGTGAGGAGCCATTCTGGTGGCCAGTCTCAGTCCCATCACATTCCAGAGATTCCTGGAGGAACTGTTCTGGTGGTTCGTCCATCCCATGGCAGGGACTTCCACAGGAGCTCTTCTGGTGGCCAGTCCCAGGTC
>JAWWLW010000111.1:4127930-4143059 GCA_035041385.1 Myiothlypis coronata | reverse complement strand
AGCTCTTCTGGTGGCCAGTCCTGGTCCTACATCCATTCCATGCCAGGGGCTCACAGAGGAGCCATTCTGGTGGCCAGTCCCAGGTCCATCCCATGGCTGGGACTTCCACAGGAGCCATTCTGGTGGCCAGTCCCACTCCCATCGCATTCCAGAGATTCCTGGAGGAGCCATTCTGGTGGCCAGTCCCAGGTCCATGGCAGGGACTCCCAGAGGAGCCGTTCTGGTGGCCAGTCTCAGTCCCATCGCATTCCAGGGGTTCCTGGAGGAACCGTTCTGGTGGCCAGTCCTGGTCCTACATCCATTCCATGCCAGACACTCTCAGAGGGGCCATTCTGGTGCCCAGTCCCGGTCCCAGGTCCCTCCCATGCTGGGGGTTCCTGGAGGAACCGTTCTGGTGTTGTCCCAGCCATTGTTGGGCAGAGCCAGGATTTCCTCTTCCCGTTGGATCGGGAAAACCATGGCTGCTCCGGCGGCTTTCCAGGCACGGCACCTGGAGCAGGGAGGGGACCTGGAATGCTGGTCCCTGTCACCCTGAGTCTGGGCTTGCTGGATGTGGCATGAAGGTCCCTCAAGGTGTCCTTCAGTCCTAATCTCTGGGATTCTCCGGGTTGCCTTTAGGAATTTATTCCTCCATCCCAAGGTGTGAAGGGTTGGTTTCCCCAAAGATTGAGCCCCAAAAACCGGGAACAAGAGATCCCAGGGTGTGAAGGGTTGGTTTCCCTGAGGATTGAGCCCCAAAACCCTGGAAAACCAGGAAAAAGAGCTCTAAAGGTGTAAATGGTTGGTTTTTCTGAGGATTAAGCCCCAAAAAACTGGAGAACCAGGAAAAAGAGCTCCCAGGGTGTGGGGAGTTGGTTTCTCTGAGGTTTGAGCCCCAAAATCCCAGAGAACCAGGAACAAGAGTTCCCAGAATGTGAGGGGTTGGTTTTTCTGAGGTTTGAGCCCCACAAACCTGGAGAACGAGGAACAAGAGTTCCCAGAATGTGAGGGGTTGGTTTTTCTGAGGATTGAGCCCCCAAAACCTGGAAAACCAGGAACAAGAGCTCCCAGGGTGTGAAGGGTTGGTTTCCCTGAGGTTTGAGCCCCCAAAACCTGGAGAACCAGGAACAAGAGCTCAGCTTTGCCCATGGCAAACCCCAGGGACTCTGCCCTTGCACCGTGGGGCACCCCAGTGTGGCACCAGGCTGGGAGAGGGGTACCCACACCCAGGGGTGGCCGTGGTGACATCCCTGCTGTCCCCAGGATGTCCATGAGGAGCCCCATCTCTCCACCCCCGGAGCTGGATGGAGCGGGCACCATGGTGAACTGCGCCGTCAAGACCGAGGAGAAGAAGGAGGGCGGCCCCGAGACCCCCCCGGGGGCTGCCCCCAGCGCTGACCCCCGGCCCCACGAGCCCCCAGGGCCACCTCCCAGGGATGGCACCGACCCCCAGGCCCTGCCACAGGTGGGTGTGACAAAGGTGGTGCTGCCCCCAGCCCTGCTCCAGACCCTCCATCCCATGGAGGAGGTGGTGGCTGCTTCCCCCGGGTGGTTTTTCCTCATTCCAAAGAATTAGAACTGAAATTTGAGGCTCTCCCAAGGCTTTTTTGGCTGCTCTTTTGAACCTAAAACCATGGAAAACTGGGAACAAGAGCTCTCAGAGTGTGGAGGGTGGTTTCCCTGAGGATTGAGCCCCAAAAACCTGGAGAACCAGGAACAAGAGCTCTCAGGGTGTGGAGGGTTGTTTTCCCTGAGCATTGAGCCCCAAAAATCTGGAAAACCAAGAACAAGAGCTCCCAGGGTGTGAAGGGTTGGTTTCCCTGAGGATTGAACCCCAAAAACCTGGAAAAGCAGGAACAAGAGCTCCCAGGGTGTGAAGGGTTGGTTTCCCTGAGGATTGAGCCCCAAAAACCTGGAAAAGCAGGAACAAGAGCTCAGCTTTGCCCATGGCAAACCTGGGGCTGCTCTGGGGTCATCCTTTGGCTTTGAGGGCTTCACCTTCAGTGTGGAACCCCCAACGACCCCCTCCAGGTGTTCCCCATCCCTCCAGCCTCCCTTTCCCATTGTCCTGGAGTTTTCCCTCTCCCTGCTCTGCCCTCAGCGGGGAGAAGAGCTCAGGGGAAAATTCCAGCATTTCCATGATGCTCTCTAGATGGGATTCAGGGAATGTGCCTGGCAGAGCGTGCTCCAGCTCCCAGCATGCCACCAGACGGGGATGTCCCCTGCTGGGGGTGTCCCTGGGGGTGGCAGTGACATTCTGTGTCCCTCAGGAATCCCGCTCTCCCACCGGGGATGTCCCCGAGCCCCGGCGCTCCGCCTTCGAGCCGGCCGGGAGCGGCCAGGAGAAGCTGGACTTCAACAGGAACCTGAAGGAAGGTGGGAAACGCTCCCAAGGGACCTCTTGGGATCCCTTCCCTGCCCCTTGGGATTTCCCAGAGCTGTGGGATGGACCGAGCTGTGCTGCAGAGCCTTGGGATGTGCTCATGTGGTTGTGCTCTCCTCCCTGTCCCTGTCCCTGTCCCTGTCCCTGTCCCCAGTGATGCCAGCCATCGAGAAGCTGCTGGCCAGTGACTGGAAGGAGCGGCTGCTGGGCCGGAGCACGGCTGAATCCAAGGAAGTGAAAGGTGGGATCCACCTCCATCAAGCTCCCTCCTGCATTCCACTGGGAGCACCAAAGCAGGAGGGGAAACGTCCACATTTCATTGGGATTTGTCCCTTTTTTAATTGGTTTTTTTTTTGGAGCATCTTTGCAGCCTCTGACTGCATGGTGGGTGGGGTTCAGCGTGTGGGGATCTTTCCATTTCTCCCAAATCTGCATTCCCTGGTCAATGGTTGCTCTGCTCTGGTGGCTTTAGGACTCCTCTGCCTCGCATTTCCCACCCCAAAGTCCTCAATCTCCCCAGTGAACGGAAATGGGAATTACACTCCTTAACCAAAACCACCTCCATCCCACCTTGTGCTTGACCCTCTCCCCATCCCCTGACCCTCATCCAGTCGGGTTTTTTTCCCTCCAGGAACGCAGGAGAGCCTGGCAGAGAAGGAGCTGCAGCTGCTGGTGATGATCAACCAGCTGTCCACGCTGCGTGACCAGCTGCTGACGGCGCACTCGGAGCAGAAGAACATGGCCACCATGCTCTTCGAGAAGCAGCAGCAGCAGATGGAGCTGGCACGGCAGCAGCAGGAGCAGGTGGGGACTGTCACCCCCTCCAAGGGTCCCTTTGGGGTCAGCGTGTGGGGATCTTTCTGTTCCTCCCCAGTCTTGACATTCCCTGCTCACCCAGTGGTGGCTCTGGTGGCTTGAGTACTTTTCTGCCTCGTGTTTCACACCCCAAAGTCTTCAATCTCCCTGGTTAGAGGAATAGATCCCTTTGGGATCTATTTGGGGATCTATTATGGCTTTGGGGTCCCGTTTTGTGTTCCTGTCCCAAAACCCTCAGAGCTGGGAGGACCAAGGGTGGATGGAGATGGAGGTTGAGCCCCCTAAGATGAACAAACCCCCCCAGGTGCCTCCTGCCTGTGCTCACCTGCTCCTTGAACACCAGGCTTTCCTCTCCCAAGGGCAGGGGTGACGCCGCTGTCACACCTGGGGTGTGACACACAGCCCTTGTGTCCCTCGAGGTGGCTCAGCCCCTCCTCCTGCGGTTCCCACAGCCCTGGGGACCCCCTGCCACCCTTTTCCTGTGGTGCTGGCCGGGTTCTGCCAGGTCCTGTCCTTGATGTCACCAATGCCACTGTCCCCTCCCCAGATCGCCAAGCAGCAGCAGCAGCTCATCCAGCAGCAGCACAAGATCAACCTCCTCCAGCAGCAGATCCAGGTAAGGGCAGGGGACACCTCTGTCCCTGTGCCCAGCCGGGGGTGGCACTGCCCTGGCAGCGCCGATCTGGTGTCCCTGTCCCCTCCAGCAGGTCAACATGCCCTACGTGATGATCCCCGCCTTCACCCCCGGCCACCAGCCTCTCCCAGTGACCCCCGAGTCCCAGCTGGCGCTGCCCATCCAGCCCATCCCCTGCAAACCGGGTGAGTCGGGGCTGTCCCAGCCCGGCGGGGTGGCCTTGTCCCCCAGCCGTGTCCCTGTTGTCCCCAAGCGCTGTCCCTCTGCCCCCGCAGTGGATTACCCGGTGCAGCTCCTGCACAGCCCCCCTCCTGCCACGCTCAAGAGACCCGCGGGCCCAGGACACCTCCCGATGCAGGTATGGCCCCAAAAAACCCAAAAACCCTGGGACAGCCTCCCCAAAACCCTGGTACAGCTCCAAAACCCCAAAAACCCTGGGACAGCCCCAAAAACCCAAAAAAAATAAGGTACAGTTCCCCAAAAATGCTGGTACACCCCCCAAAAACCTGGGAAGAGCTCCCAAAACCCCAAAAACCCTGGTACAGCCCCCAAAAAACCCAAAACACTGATATAGCTCCCAAACCCCTGGTACAGCCCCCCAAACCCCCAAAACTGTGATATAGCCCCCAAAATCCTGGTACAGCCCCAAAAACCCTGGTACAGCCCCAAAAATGCTCTTCAACCCCTGGTACAGCCCCCCAAACCCTGATACAGCCCCAAAACCCCCTTCAAACCCTGATACAACCCCAAAAATGCCCTCCAAACCCTGGTACAGCTCCCCAAACCCTGGTACAGCCCCAAAACTCTGATACAGCCCCAGAAATGCCCTTCAACCCCTGGTACAGCCCCACAAACCCTGATACAGTCCCAGAAATGCCCTTCAACCCTGGTACAGCCCCCAAACCCCTGGTACAGTCACACAAACCCCTTTAAACCCTTGATACAGCCCCAAAACCCCCTTCAACTCCTGCTACAGCCCCAAAAATGTCCTTCAACCCCTGGTAGAGCTCTAAAAACCCCCTTCAACTCCTGCTACAGCCCCAAAAATGTCCTTCAACCCCTGGTAGAGCTCTAAAAACCCCCTTAAACCCCTGGTACACCTCCCCAAACTCTGGTACAGCCCCAAAACTCCCTTCAATCCCTGGTACAGCCCCCAAACCCCGGTCTGGGGCTCTGGGGGCAGCTCCTCACCCACCCATCCCTCCTCCTCCTCCTCCTCCTCCTCCTCCTCCTCCTCCTCAGGAGACCTCGCAGCCGCTGAACCTGACGGCCAAACCCAAAGGCTCGGAGCTGCCCAGCGCCTCCAGTTCTCCCAGTTTGAAGATGAGCGGCTGCCAGGCCCTGACGCCGAGCCACGGGGCCAGCAGGGAGCTGCAGAGCAGCCCCTCCAGCCTCCCGCTGGGTGGGGACACGAGGGACAGCCCTGTCACCCTGCGCTGTGCCACCGCCCGGGGCACGGCTGGGGTGGGCAGGGTGGCGTCAGTGGGGTGGGGTGACCAATGGCACTGATGGGTGCCCATGGGGGTGGGTAGAGTGGTCAGTGGAGTGACCACTGGCACTGATGGGTGCCCATGGGGGTGGGTAGAGTGGTCAGTGGAGTGACCACTGGCACTGATGGATGCCCACGGGGTGGGTACTTTGAGGGATCAGTGGGGTGACCAATGGCAGTGATGGGTGCCCATGGGTGTGGGTGCTGTGAGTGGTCATCAGAGTGACCACTGGCACTGACGGATGCCCACAGGGTGGGTGCTATGAGTGGTCAGTGAGGTGACCATTGGCATTGACAGGTGCCCTTAGGGGTCAGTGCTGTGAGTGGTCAGTGGGGTGACCAGTGGCACTGACGGGTGCCCATAGGGGTGGGCACTGCGAGTGGTCAGCAGAGTGACCACTGACACCAATGGGTGCCCTTAGGGCTGGGTGCTATGAGTGGCCAGTGAGGTGACCACTAGCACTGACAGGTACCCATAGGGGTGGGCACTCTGAGGGGTCAGCGGGGTGACCACTGGCACTGACATGTGCCCATGGGGATGGGTGCTGTGAGGGGTCAGTGGGGTGACCAACGGCACTGATGGGTGCCCATGGGGGTGGGTTGAGTGGTCAGCAGAGTGACCATTGTCACTGATGGCTGCCCATGGGGGTGGGCACTCTGGGGGGTCAGTGGAGTGACCACTGGCACTGACAGATGCCCGTGTCCCGCCAGGTTTCCTGGGAGAGGGCGATGCCATCACCAAAGCCATCCACGACGCGCGGCAGCTGCTGCACGGCCACGGCGCCGCCATGGAGGGGTCACTGAGCAGCCCCTACCGCAAGGTGAGGGTCACTCCGTGCGGCCACCGTCCCCTCTGCCACCCCAGTGTCACCAGGCACAGCTGTCCCCGGGCTGGGGCTGGCTCCTGACCCCGCTGTCCTGCAGGAGCCCGTCGGGATTGACTCCTCCCCGGTGAAGGAGAGGATGGAGGAGACCCCCGGCCACCGGCTGGACGAGGCTCTGCTGAGCTGCGAGATGGACGGTGAGGGTGGCCAGAGCACGGTGGTGACCCCAGGGTGGCTCTGTCCTCCGGGTCCTGCCCTCATCCCGCGTGTCCCCGCAGGCTCCCGGCACTTCCCGGAGTCCAGGAACAACAACCACATCAAGCGGCCCATGAACGCCTTCATGGTGTGGGCCAAGGACGAGCGCAGGAAGATCCTGCAGGCCTTCCCTGACATGCACAACTCCAGCATCAGCAAGATCCTGGGTGAGATCCCGGGGCAGGAGCCCCTCTGCAACATCTGGAGGAATGGGAATGAGATCTGGGAGGGGGGATCCACTCTGCATCTCCATGGAGGGATGGGAATGAGATCCTGGGGCAGGGGATCCACTCTGCATCTCCATGGAGGGATGGGAATGAGATCCTGGGCTAGGGGATCTATCCTGCATCTCCATGGAGGGATGGGAACAAGATCTGGGATGGGGGATCCACTCTGCTTCCTACCACAGCATCCCAGGACAGGATCCCCTTTGCATCCTCTGGAGGGATGGGAATGAGATCCTGGGGCAGGGGATCTATTCTGCATCTCCATGGAGGGATGGGAATGAGATCCCAGGGCAGGATCTCCTCTGCAGCCCCTGGAGGGATGGGAATGAGGTCCTGGGACAGGGGATTTCCCCCTGAAGGAATGGAAATGAGATCCTGGGGTAGGATCCCCTCTTCAGCCTCTGGAGGGATGGGAATGAGATCTGGGGATGGCAGATCCACTCTGCATCTCTATGGAGGGATGGGAACAAAATCGGGGGGCAGAAGGTCCCCTCTGCATCCCCCCACAAGATCCTGGGGCAGGATCCCCTCTGCATCCTCTGGAGGGATGGGAACAAGGTCTGGGGATGGGGGATCCCCTCTGAATCTCCATGAAGGGACCTCCCTGACCTGGGGAAGGTCAGGGAATGAGGGGATGAATCCCTGGAGGTGCCTGGAGAAGGTCAGGGAATGAGGGGATGAATCCCAGGAGGGAAGGTCAGGGAATGAGGGGATGAATCCCTGGAAATGCCCAGGGAAATTCAGGGAAGTTGTTCCCAATATTCCATAACCAGCTGTGGCATGTGGCTCCCACCAGCACCGCTATAAATCCAGGCGCCACTCCCACAAGCAACGCCATTAATTAACATCATTAATTAACCAACCAACCTCGGGATGGGTTCACCCCTGCTCTCCTCGCCCAGGCAGGCTGTGAGGACGCTCTGCTCCTTTCCCCGTGCAGGATCCCGCTGGAAATCCATGTCCAACCAGGAGAAGCAGCCCTACTACGAGGAGCAGGCGCGGCTGAGCCGGCAGCACCTGGAGAAGTACCCGGACTACAAATACAAACCGCGGCCCAAGCGCACCTGCATCGTGGAGGGCAAGCGGCTGCGCGTGGGCGAGTACAAGGCACTGATGAGGAACCGGCGCCAGGACGCCAGGCAGGGCTACTTGATAGGGTAATTGATAAGGGGATTGATAAAGGGAGGTTGGTAAGGGGGAATTGATAAGGGGAGATTGGTAACAGGGGATTGGTAATGAGGATTGGTAAAGGGGATTGAGAAAGGGGATTGGTAAGGGGGGATTGGTAAAGGGAGATTGAGAAGGGGGATTGGCAAAGGGGATTGGTAAAGGGGATTGGCAAAGGGGATTGGTAAAGGAGATTGGTAATAGGGGATTGGTAATAGGGGATTGAGAAGGGGAGATTGGTAACAGGGATTGGTAATGAGGATTGGTAAGGGGGATTGGTAAAAGGGGATTGAGAAAGGGGATTGGTAATAGGGCATTGAGAAAGGTGATTGGCAAAGGAGATTGGTAAAGGGGGATTGATAAGGGAGGATTGGTAAAGAGGGGTTGGTAAGGAGGGATTGATGAGGAACGGGGACCAGGACACCAGATAAGGCTACTTGATAGGGTAATTGATAAGGGGGACTGGAAAGGGGGATTGATAACATGGATTGGTAATGGGTATTGGTAAGGGGGGATTGATAAAGGGGGATTGATAAAGGGGATTGATAACATGGATTGGTAATGGGGGATTGCTAAGGGGGGTTGGTGAAGGGGATTGGCAAAGGGGATTGGTAAGGGGGAATTGATAAGGGGGATTGATAAGGGGGGATTGATAACATGGATTGGTAATGGGGATTGGTAAGGGGGAATTGGTAAATGGGGGTTGATAAGGGAGGATTGGTAAGGGGGATTGATAAGGAGGGATTGGTAACGGAGGATTGATGAGGGGGAATTGATAAGGGACACCCTGTGTGCCCTGCCCCATGGGCTTGGAGGGGTGGTGCTGGCTCACCTGGTGACGTGGCTGTGTGCCCAGCTGGTGACATGGATGGGTGCCCACCTCACACCCATGGGGTTGTTGCCCACCTTGTGCCCAGGTGCTCACCTGATGTCGATGGGGCAGGTTCTCAACTTGTGTCCATGGGGTTGGTGCTCACCTGATGTCGATGGGGCAGGTTCTCAACTTGTGCCCATGGGGTTGGTGCTCACCTGATGTTGATGAGGTGCATGCCCACCTTGTGCCCATGGGGCTGGTGCCCACCTGCCCTGCACATAATTGCCCCCTCGGGGTGGCCAAGGGAGCCCTGTCTGCCCCTCTGAGCCCACCCCGTGTCCCCCAGGCCGCAGGGCAGCCAGGTGCCCCCCAGCTCCTCGGACGTGCTGTACCCGCGGCCGGTGGGCGTGCAGCTGCCCCCGCCCCTCCTGGAGCATTACCTGCCCCGCGGCGTGGACCCCACCATGCCCGTCATCGTCAACACCCGCAGCCTCAAGGACGGCGACGCCGGGGACGACGGGCACTCGGTGCCCGAGGGGGACATGTACCGCTACAGCGAGGACGAGGACTCGGAGGGCGAGGACAAGAGTGACGGCGAGCTGGTGGTGCTGACGGACTGAGGGGACACAGGGGGACAGCGGAGGGGGTGGCAGGGCTGGCTGCCACCTCTGGGCGTGTCCTGGTGCGGTGGCACTCGGCCACAGGGAGCTGCCCACCTGTAGAAGGGTCCCACGAGGGTGGGCACCTGGGATTTTGGGTGGCAAGGACTGGCTTGGCCTTGCTTTGGTGGCACGTGGAGGTGAGGCCAGCGAGCCTGGAGATTTGGTGACGCTGTGGCTGCTGCGCTGTCACCCCTGAGGGGACCGGAGGCTCTCGGGCTGCAGGGAACCTCCAGAGCATCTCCAGCCCTGCAGCACCTGCAGCGGGTCCTGGAGAGCCTCACCTGCTGCACTGCTGGGCACGGGGTGGGGACATGGGGAGGGGACATGGGATGGGGACACAGGACAGGGAAACGGGATGGGGACGCAGAACAGGGACACGGGATGGGGACACAGGACAGGGAAACAGGATGGGGACACAGGACAGGGACACGGGATGGGGACACAGGACAGGGAAACGGGATGGGGACGCAGAACAGGGACACGGGATGGGGACACAGGACAGGGACACACTGCTCCCTCCTCTATCCTGGTGTGACCTCCCTGCTGTGCTTCCCGCTCGCTCTTTGGCTCCTGCCAGCGAATTCCCACCGAGCCAATTTTAGCTCCAGCCTGGCCCCGGCTCCAGCCAAGGGCTGCTCGGGGCCCTTTGTGCTGCCGGCAGCTCTGGCCCAGTTTGGGAATAAAGAGGGGGCTGTTCCTGCCCTGCCAGCCCCTCCTCGGGGGGGATGTGCCCCCTGTGCCCGGGCACCTGGCCCTGCAGCCTGGGCTGCACCTGAGCCCTGCGGGGTGAGAGGGAGGGAGAAGGAACGGCTGTGAGGGGAAGGAATGATGAGGAAAAATGAGCTCGGTGTGGGCAGAGCCTGCTCCAGGGGCTGGGGTGTGGCTGGGCATGGCGGTGTCCAGGTGAGAGTTCAAGGTGTCCAGAAGTGTGTGCCATGTCCAGGTGTGTGGCAGTGTCCAGGTGAGAGTGGCTGTCCAGGTGAGTGGCAGTGTCCAGGTGAGAGTTCAAGGTGTCCAGGTGAGAGTTTGGGGTGTTCAGGTGAGTGGCAGTGCCCAGGTGTGTGTGTGCCATGTCCAGGTGAGTGCAGTGTCCCTCTGTGTGGCAGTGCCCAGGTGTGTGCCATGCCCAGGTGTGTGTGCCATGTCCAGGTGAGTGCAGTGTCCCTCTGTGTGGCAGTGTCCAGGTGTGTGTGCCAGGCCCAGGTGTGTGCCATGTTCCTCTGTGTACCATGCCCAGGTGTGTGTGCCGTGCCCAGGTGTGTGTGCCGTGCCCAGGTATGTGTGCCCAGGTGTGTGCCATGCCCAGGTGTGTGTGCCATGCCCAGGTGTGTGTGCTCAGGTGTGTGCCATGCCCAGGTGTGTGTGCCGTGTCCCCCTGTGCTCAGCCGCTCTCTCCCGGCCGTGTCCCCGCTGTCGCTCTGTGCGCGGGGCTCCGGCACCTCCGTGTGGCAGAGCCAGGAACAGCCCCGAGCCGGGGACAGCGCGGGGACAGCGACAGCGCTGGGGACATCGCCGGGACTGTCACTGTGCTGGGGACACCGCGGGAACAGGGACACCGTGGGGACACTGCAGGGATTGTCACTGTGCTGGGGACAGCGACAGCGCTGGGGACACCGTAGTGACTGTCATCATGCTGGGGACACCACGGGGACTGTCACTGTGCTGGGGACACCGCAGGAACAGGGACACTGTGGGGACACCGCGGGGACAGCGACAGCGCTGGGGACACCGTGGCCACCCGGGCTTGAGGCTGCACACAGTGGGCACCAGCCTCTGTCCCCTTGTCCCTCTGTCCCCTTGTCCCCAAGCCAGGCTGGGGATCCGAATCTCAGCAGCACCATCACCCCAGTGCTGGGGACACTGCCGTGGGGACACTGCCGTGGGGACACTGCCATGGGGACACTGCCGTGGGGACATCCCTTATCCCAGGGGACATCCCGCCAGCCCCTGCCCTGCCCAGCCAGACCCTCCCTGCTCCCCTGCCCTTTGTCAGTGCTTTATTTATTCCCAACTCCCTGAGGTGGGACAGGGGTCCCCAGTGAGGGTCAGGGGTCCCCAGTGAGGGTCAGGGGTCCCTGGGGATGGACAGGGGTCCCTGGGGATGGACAGGGGTCCCCAGTGAGGGTCAGGGGTCCCTGGGGAGGGGTCCCAGCTCCAGGGCTGGGCCGGGCTGTGCTGCAGAGGCACTGGAAGCAGATGTGTCCCCTCCCCACGGCTGCAGCTCTTCCTGTGTCTCTCTCCTCCATTTCTTTTTCTTTTTATTTTGTTGTTGTTTCGTTTTGTTTTTTTTTAAAGATTGTAAATATAGATAGAGCTTTATTTTGTTAATAAGACGACGAGTAACTTAACCTGTATATTTCACATCCCTGTTTACAATCGTTCCTCCCTCTGGCCCTTGGCACAATAAAAGTGACTTTTTGGAGCAGAGAGTGGGGCCTGGGTTGGATGGGGACATCTCAGGGTACAGAAGGGACAGGAGCACCCCCAGACTCCAGGTGGGGGGCTGCCCCTGCTCCAGCCCCAGATCCAGCAGCCCCAAATTCCAGCTAGCAGCAGCTTTTATTTCCCATGGAAACAAACACGGATGTGCCAGCAGCCCTGGGGACACCTGGGGGAGGTCCCTGTGCCCAGAGAAGGAACAGTGACCTTGTCCCCACAGCCAGGGTGGCACAGGATGTCCCTGTGCCCAGAGAAGGGACAGTCACCTTGTCCCCACAGCCAGGGGGGCACAGGATGTCCCTATGCCTAGAGAAGGGACTGTCACCTTGTCCCCATGGCCAGGGGTGGGTCACAGGGCCCTGATTGCTGCCAGGAGCTGGATGGGTGGGGACAGGCAGGACAGACCCCCCTGGATGTCCCCTGACCCTTGAGGGCAGAGCTGAGGGTGGAGGAGAAGCCACCAAGCCAAGGGGACAGTGGGGACAAGCAGGGACAGCTGTGGGGACAGCCCCAGGCTGGGTACCCAGTGCCCACCAGCAGCACCCCACTGGTGCCAGGGGCTCACGGCTGGCACTGCCCCTCTGCCCACAGCTGCCACCCCAAAGGGACAAAGTTCCTGTCCCTGGGACCAGCAGGGACCGGGGACAGCGCTGCTTTGGGGGTGGCACCCAGCAGGGCAGCAGGGGACAGCCAAAGTGACCAAAGTGGGGCAGCTCTGGGGGCCCTGAGCGGCCGGGGTGACCCCGTGTCCCCCTCGGGGCCAGCGCAGGGGGAAGGGGCAGTGCCAGGCAGCAGCAGCAGTGCCAGCGGGGCACGGACCTGCCGGGCACCGGGGCCAAGCGGGGCTCGGCCTTAAGGCGGTGGTGAGGCTTCCTGGCATGGGCTGGGGCCTCGCCGGGGCCCTGGTCCTCTCCAGCATCTCATGGTCCAGTCTTGGGGGTGGCCAGGCTCTCCTGGCAGCGGTGGGGGCCGGGGCAGGGCTCCTCTCGTCCCCCTGGGCGAGGGGCGAGGGGGGCGCGGGGGCACGGCCAGGACAGGAGAGCTCGGGGTGGCCCCTACTTGGGGACCTGCAGGGCTGTGACCACTGGCTTCATCTTGAAGTACTGTTTAAACCTTAACTTTGCATATCTGTAATGAGAGAGAGAGAGGAGGGGTGGCTCTGAGCTGCTCGTGTCCCCTGGGATGGCCAGGATTTTCTCCAGGGATTACCGGGATCTTCCCCAGGGATCCTCCCCAGGGACCACTGGGATCTTCCCCAGGATCTTCCCCAGGATCTTCCCCGGGATTCTCCCTGGGATCTTCCCCTGGGATCCTCCCTAGGGACAACTGGGGTCCTCCCTGGGATCCTCCCAAGGAATCATCCCCAGGGACCACTGGGATATTGCCCAGGGACTGCCAGGATCCTCCCCAGGATCCTCCCCAAGGACCACTGGGATCGTCCCCAGAATCTTCCCTGGGATCCTCCCTGAGATCTCCCCCAGGGACCACTGGGATTGTCCCAAGGATCCTCCCCAGAGACCATCGGGATCTTCCCCAGGATTCTCCCCAGGGTCAGCCAAGATCCTCCCCAGGAAAAGGCAGGATCCTCCCTGGGATCCTCCCCAGGGACTGCCAGGGTCTTCCCTGGGATCATCCCCGGGATCCTCCCCAGGGACCACCAGGATGCTCCCCAGGATCCTTGGAATCTTCCCCGGGATCCTCCCCAGGAATTACCAGGATCTTCCCTGGGATCCTCCCTGGGATCTTCCCCAGGGATTGCCAGGATCCTCCCCAGGACTGCCCCCAGGATCCTCCCCAGGGATTTCCAGGATTCTCCGCAGGAATTGCCAAAATCATCCCTGGGACCCTCCCCATGACCCTCTCCGGGCTCCTCCCTCTCCTCCCATTTCCCTGCGAGCCGCCCGTGCTCACTCACCTTAAGAAATTAAAGTCTATGGTGGAATATTTATCCTGGATCAGGCCCCAGCAGGCCCAGAGGAAATGGGACGCCTGCAAGGGGCAGAATAAAGATCAGGGAACGGCCACGGGCACAGAAACCCCCGTGCCCCAATCCCCAGGGCTGTGACAAGGACAGGACATGGACCCATGTCCTGTCTTTGTCACAAGGACAAAAACCAGTGGGGTTTTTGTGCCCTCCAGAGGCTGCTCCTGGCAGCAGGGAGGGTGCTGAACACGGGGTGCCACCCCTGTGCTGCCCCCCCGGCATCTGCAGCCACGAAAACAGAGAATATTTCACCCGAAATTTCCAGAAAATCGGCGGGGGCCACCCCTGGCAGTCAGCAAAGAGGATTTCCTCACTCCAGCCGTGCCTGACCCCTCTGAAGGGCTGCCCAAGGCCACCCTGTCGGGCACAGCTGTCCCCAAAACACCCCGGTGACCTTGCCCAGGGGCTCGGTGTCCCTGAGGCACTGCCAGGCCCCGTGGCACAGCCTGTCCCCAATGTCCCCAAGCCCCCAGGCTGGCACCAGCTGGAAGGCCAAGAGCAGAGGAGAAATCCTTCACTCCCAAATCCCCCGGGCTGTGTTTTCAGCCCTGTCTCCAGCTCCTTCCTCCTCCTCACTCACCAAGGAGAACTTGTTCACTTGCACGTAGAGGGTCTCCAGCTCCTCCTGGGACACCTGGCTGTCACCTGGGTGGCCCTGGGTGAGCTCCTTGTAGGCCTGCAGGTAGGAGTGCAGCCACTGCAGCTGCGTCTCCCTGCTGGGGTAGAGGCCATAATCCACCTCCTTCACACCTGGGGGGACAGGGGGACACGGGGGGGACACACAGGGGACAGGGAGGGGTTGGGTTCTCCATGGCAAAGTGAGGAGAGCACAACCCCAGCCAGGCACAAACCCAGGATCAGCTGCTGGCCCTCGGGGTGAGGAGCCAGGATTGGCACCCCAGGGGCATCCGGGTGCCCAGGAGCAGCAGAGACCCCGCTGTGACCATGGGCAGCCCCATCTCCTGCTGTAGGATTTGGGGTGCAAATCCTCAGGGATGGGGAGACCCCGTTTCCCATCATGGGATTGGGGTGCAGCTCTCCCCTCCATCCTCAGGGATCAGGGGACCCCAGGAGAGCCCCATTTTCCACCCTAGGACTGGGAATACAACTCCCCCCTCCATCCCAGGGATGGGGACACCCCATTTCCCAGTGTGGGACTGGGAATAACTCCCTCCTCCATCCCAGGGATGAAGAGACCCCATTTTCCACCCCAAGACTGGGGATTCACCTCCCTCCTCCATTCCAGTAACAGACACCCCATTTCCCAGTATGGGACTGGGGATAAAACTCCCTCCTCCATCCCAGTAACAGGGACACCCCATTTCCCATATGGAACATGAAATTACCATTAAATAGGGATGCCCCATTTCCCAGTGTGAGACATGGAATTCCCAGTAACAGGGACGTCCCATTTCGCAGTATAGGACTGGGAATTCCCAGTAACAGGGACACCCCA
>JAWWLW010000111.1:4074051-4087148 GCA_035041385.1 Myiothlypis coronata | reverse complement strand
AAAGGTGACAGGTGACACACACACCTGGGTGTCCAGGTTCAGGGGTGACAGGGGACACACACACACGGGTGTCCAGGTTAAAGGTGACAGGTGACACACACACCTGGATGCCCATGTTAAGGGTGACAGACGACACTCACACCTGGGTGTCCAGGTTCAACCCAAACCCTCCCGTGGTGACGTCACTTCCTGCGTCACCACGCAGGTGCCACCCCCAGGTCCCCACGCGGCCACCTGAGGCGCCACCAGGTACCTTCTCAGCGCGGAGCTGCTGCACCAGCCTCTCCTGCTCCCGCAGCACCTTGTTCTGCTCGCAGAGCTTCCCCAGCAGCTTCTGTGCCGGGAGCGGGGAAGAGAAAGGGGGGAGAGGGTGAGAATCCCATTGGGATGCAGCCAGGATTGGTGGGATTTATGGGATTTATGGCCTTGGGTGGTTTTCCAAACTCCTGTTGTCACTGCAGAGACTTCGGGGTGACATGAGACAAACTGGGAGATGGGGCAAGACTGAAAGTTGGGAAGATTTATCCCTGAGGGGCACAAAGTGACTGGAATACGAGGACAGGGGACACAGAGAGGGGACAGGACTGGCTCTTACATCGGTGTCCTGCTCGCTGATCTTGTAGGGGTGCAGGCTGTCCCTGTAGGGCTCCGGGAACGGCGTCACCTGCAAGCAGAGCACGGGGTGAGCACAGCACAGCCCTCACCGGGATGCCCAGGGAAGGGGAGGCAGCTCCCAGCCCCCTCTGCCCTTCCTGCGAGCCGGGAAAAGGAGGCAGGAGCCGAGCCCCGGAGCGATGGGTGCTCCCCATCACTCGGGAATCACCGGGATGAAGCCACAACCTCTCCCTGCCCATTCCCAGCGGGAACGATGCAGGGGAAAAAAGCTCCGCGCAAGGAGTTGGAGGAGCTGCCTCGTGAATCATTAACCAGCACCACCATTCCAGCTGCGGGGAAAAACAAAGGCAGCGAGATTGAGCTGTAATTCCACCTCGGCGGAGTGGGAGCACCGATAAAGCAGCAGCAGCAGGGCCTGTTTACCCCCGCCCGGCTCCTCCGTGAGTCATTTTCCTTTCCTGGAAATCTCAATTACTAATGGGACCTTCGGCAATTAACTGCCTCGGGGAGCCGGAGATGAAAGGCAGCAGATAGGCAGGAGGGGATGGATATTGCTAGAAAGCGGAGAGGGCGCTTCGGAGCCACGGAAAGCTCCGGGATGATGCAAATGGATCCGGATCTGGGAAATGCCCGCGGGGCTGGAGGCACAGCCGGCCGGATCGGGATGAGGCGGCCTCCGGGCAGGGAGCCCGGCCAGCCGGAGGAACATCCCCGGATCCACCCTCCCGCACATCCCCGCGGGCAGCAGATGCAAACCGGCGCCGTTTTTGTTGGAAAATCCCATCCAGGAAGTGCCCAGGGCAGCACAACCCGGGGTGGGTGGCACCGGGGGGGCTCAAGGCATGTGACATCGCAGGGATGTCCCAGTGCTGGGGACAGAAAGAACCTCGGGGGGTGTGGATGGCCGTTCATTGTCCCTATCTCAGGAATGATTCCGTTGGTTTAAGAGCTGCATTCCTGTCCCCTACAACTTCTCCTTGAGAAACAAGGACGAGCCAAGCCCTGCGTGTCCGGGGTGACTCTGTCCCCAAGAATCCCCCAGGGCAGCTCTGAGAGTCCCCCGGGGCTGGCTCTGTCCCCAAGAGTCGCCTGAGGCAGCTCCGAGAGTCCCCGGGACAGTTCCGTCCCCAAGGGCCCCCGAGGGCAGCTCTGTCCCCAAGAGTCCCCGGGGCTGGCTCTGTCCCCAAGGGTCCCCAGGGGCATCTCCGTCCCCAGAAGTCTCCAGGACACCTTCGAAAGTCCCTGGGACAGCTTCGAGAATCCCCAGGACAGCTCTGTCCGAGAGTCCCTGGGGCAGCTCCGTCCCCAAGGGTCCCAGGGGCATCTCTGTCCCCAAGAGTCCTCGAGGGCAGCCCCATCCCCAAGAATTCCGAGGGTGGCTCCGTCCCCAAGAGCCCCCCGGGACTGCTCCGTCCCCAAGGGTGCCCGAGGGCAGCCCCATCCCCAAGAATGCCCAGGGTGGCTCTGTCCCCAAGAGTCCATGGGGGCAGCTCCGTCCGAGAGTCCCCGGGGAATCTCCGTCCAAGAGTCCCCGGGACAGCTCCGAGAATCCCCGGGACAGCTCCGTCCCCAAGAGTTCCCCGAGGGCAGCTCCGTGCCCACCTCGCGCTGCCCAGCACGAGGATTTGCCGGCTTGGAATGGCTCATGGATGGATTAGCAAAGCCTGGGATGGAGCAGCGCCTCCCCCGAGAGCAGCGAGAGCGGGATGTGCCGGATGCCGCGGCCGCTGCGTGAGTGGCGATGGCAGGAGGTGACCCCGGGTGGCAGGAGGTGACCCCGGGTGGCCGCCAGGCACGAGCCATGCGGGGCCCGGTGGCCGGAGCCTTACTTGCATGTAGAGCTGGGCCCTAGGGGAGGAGGTCTCCACCATCCTGTTCACCATAGTGATGAGGGTCTCGCTCTCGCTCATCTGCGGCACACAGGGAAGGAAAGGGCACAGGTCAGCGGGGACACGCGCCTGTGCCAGCGGTCACCGGTCCAGGAGCCCTCAGGATGCAAAGTGCCACCTCCTGAGATGGCCCAGGGGCTCCAGCTGTGGCCTCGTGCTCCTGTTGCTCCTTTTAGAGCACTTTTTTGAGGGGGGAAACACGGATAAAACAGAGCCGGCTCGGAGCAGATGGCACAGACGGACACGAGCTCGGACAGGGATGGCAGCGGCGTGGCCCGGCACACAGACGGACACACGGACAGGCCCTGGCACTGCCCCATGGCACTGTACTCAATCAGGGCTGGCACAGCCCTGCTGGGTGCTGGGGAGGTGACTGGGGACAGCAGTGTCCCCTTTTCCAGGTGGCACCGGGAATGGCACATCCGTGCTGCCAGGCACGTCTGTGCCACTCCACGGGGACAGCACTGTCCCCAAGCAGCGCTGCACAGCTCCCTGCGTGCCCGGTGACAAAGCCACTCGAGTCACCAGCACTGGAGTTCATCCCAGAGCCCCCAGCCCTGAGCAGGACATTCCAGGGGAGCGCTGGGACGGCTGAAATCCCAAAGGTGACAACACTTTGTCACCAAACCCTGCTGGGGCGTGGGCGAGGAAGGAGAGAGCAAACAGAGCAGGAGGATGTTTGAAAAGAGGCCCTGACAGCGTCACTCCGAATTAACCTCTCCAGAGGCCACTGCCAGAGGAGGAGGAGGAGGAGGAGGAGGAGGAGATGCCAAACCTTTTTAGGGAGCGTTTTAAAGAGCCGCGGAGAGGCTGCGGCGCTGCCGGCGGCTGCGAGGGAGCTTTTATTGCAGCGGGAGCTCCTGGCCCCGCTCCAAGGCGGACACAGATCCCGGCCACGGGGAGATTTGCAGCCAAATGGGATCGTGCCGGGAGCGGCTCCCTCCGAGCCAGCCTGGCTGCAGCTCCCGTGCCCGGCTGAGGCTTCAGATGCTGCCTGGATGCATCACTGGGGGCCCTCCCGGCTGGATCCCCCTTCCCCACGCTCCTGGGATGGAGTCAGTGCAGATTTCCTCCAAAAATCGCTGGCAGAATCAGGGTTTTCCTCCAAAAACGCCACATAAATCATGGTTTTCCTTTCAGGGTTTTCCCTCAAAAAAACTCTAACAAAATCAGGGTTTTTCTCCAAAAACCACTGTCAAAATTAATGTTTCCTTCAGAAACCACTGCCAAAACCAGAGTTTTCCTCCAAAACCTACCATTACTGGCAAATCCAGGATTTTCCTCCATAACCCTCTGTCAAAATCGGGGTTTTCCTCCAAAACCCTTGGTAAAATCATGATTTTCCTCTAAAACCCCTGGCAAAACCACAGTTTTCCTCCAAAACCCTTGGCAAAATCATGGTTTTCCTCTAAAAACTCCTGGCAAAATCATGGTTTTCCTCTAAAAACTCCTGGCAAAATCAGAGTTTTCCTCCAAAAACCCTGGCAAAATGAAGATTTTCCTCCAAAAACCTCTCCAGAACCACCAGACCATTCCTGGCTTTTGGGCTTTTGGTGCCCACCTTCACCAAACCTGTCACCCCTCAGGGGCCACCACATCACCACGGCCACTGTCCCCACTGATCACCTGCCACCCCTGGCACAGGGGACATCCTGGGCAAAGGGTGCCAGCCTTGGGGACAGCACGGCCACGCTGGCACCGTGCAGGTGCCCAGCACCAACCTGGGGTGTTCCAGACCTGCTGCACCCCCTGGGCTCCAGGACAACCCCCATAAATGCTGGAATGTGCCCCAAAACCCCCCAAAAACTCCCCCCAAAAAACCACACAGAGGTTTTGGGCGGGCTGAGTTTTCTGCAGAGCGATGAGCGGCCCTACGGATGCAGAGGATGGAAGAAGCCAAACTAAAAAATAAAAAGACAACTGGTGCTGCTGGGATGCTGCTGGGATGCCGGTGAGGATGGATGGCAGGAGGGGACAGGGACACAGGGCACACGGGAGGGGGCACGAGAAGCAGCCGGTGAGGTGAGGCTGGCAGCCAGCTCCGCCTACCTGCTGGTCCAAATATTCTAGGTTTCTTTGCAACTGAAGGTCTAAAAGTTCATCCTACCAGGAGCCAGCAGGCAAGAAACGAGCAGCAAAACACATGAAAGAAGAAGCAAAGCGGTTAGGGGGGAGCCTATGGAATGGCCCCCGGGCCGGGAATGCTGCTGGGAATGCTGCTGGGAATGTGCCCTGCACACCCTCGGGCACTTTATTTCTTATTTCTCTTGTTATTTCTAGGGAGACCCTGCCTCCAGCTGCGGGGATGGATGGGCAGCATGGGTGGGCTGTGGTGAAATTCAGGCTTCTCCCTCCTCTGGCGGTCCCGTCCCAGGGTTTTGGGATCTGTGGGGACCTCCTGGTGTCACCCCCCAGCTCCGGGAGGGGACACGAGGCAGGAGAACAAAGCAGCTGTGGCCAGATGTGAGGAAGCAGAGCGGGAGGGGTTTGGACTGAGCCAGGGGGGTCCGAGGGTGTCCCGCTGCTACAGAGGGGCCTTCCCACGTGGATTCCTTTGGGAATGGCCAGGAGGGAGCGGAGACACCAATGAAAGGCCCAGCTCTGCCCCTGGAGTGCACTGGTTCCTCCTTGGCCCCCTGAGTGAGGACCCCCCGAACTGCCCCACGTCCCCGGGGTGGGGTCTGTGCCCCCTGTCACAGGGTCACCCCCAGGGGACAGCAGGTACGTACCATTTTGTCGTGGATGGTGGGGGACGCCGGGAAGTGGTAGGGGTACACCCCGGCTGGCACGGGTCGCCTGTCACCCAGGTAATCGTACTGTGGAGAGAGGGGACCCCCAGCCCAAAGTCAGGGACACGGGACAGGAGGAGAAAGCACAGGAGAGGGACAGGGGCATCAGCGCTCCCTGCTTGGGAGCACATCTTGGGCTCCCAAAAGTTTTCCTCCAAAAACTACTGGCAAATCGGGGATTTTCCCCTCAAACTCCCTGGCAAAATCAGGGTTTTCCTCCAAGGTTTTCCTCCAAAAACCACTGGCAAAATTAGGGTTTTCCTCTAAAAACTCCACATCATTTCCTGTATAAACACCATATCCCATGGATCCCATCCCACCCCATGGATCCCATCCCATGGATCCCATCCCATCCCATAGATCCCATCCCATGGATCGCATCACATCCCATGGATCCCATCCCATCCCATTGATTCGATCCCATGGATCGCATCACATCCCATGGATCCCATCCCATCCCATTGATTCGATCCCACCCCATGGATCCCATCCCATTGATCTCATCCCATCCTATCCCATCCCATGGATCCCATGGATCCCATGGATCCCATCCCATCCCATTGATCTGATCCCATCCCATGGATCCCATCCTATGAATCCCATTCCATCCCATGGATTCCATCTCATCCCATGCCATCCCTCCGATCTCATTCCATCCCATGGATCCCATCCAATCCCACAGATCCCATCCCATCCAACAAACACAGCCAGGGAACCTTTGCAGGACACCAGCAAGGACCCCAAACCCCCTCTCTACCCCAACCCACAGGCTCGGTGTCACTTTGCCGCCAGGCTGTGCGCACAGAGGGGACACAGCCGTGACACAGCCACACCCTTGCCCCGCCCCGCCGGTGCCCACCTTGGGCGAGCTGATGGACCTGCGCATCACGAAGGTGGCGGGGTCGGCGTAAATCTCGTCCCCGCGGGGCGGCAGGCGCTCGAAGCGGGCGCTGGGCGAGCGCACGGGCGAGTAAACCCTGGCGCGGCCGTAGGAGCCCTGGCTGGGCGAGCGCGGCACCGAGCGCGAGCGCGGCTGCAGCGACATCCTCCGCAGCGAGCCCGAGGCCGCGTCCACCTCGTCCAGGTAGCTGGGCGGCCTGGAGGGCGCCGGCAGCCACAGCGGGACGTCCTGGCGGCCGAAGGCGGGGTGGAAGGGACCCCCGTTGCGGAAGGAGTGGCGTTTGTCCTCCAGCGCCCACGGCGGGCTGACGCGGTCGAAGGCGGGCATGGAGCAGATGCTGTCAGGGCGCACGCCCGGCGGGTAGTACTGGTACTCCTCGGGGTACTGAGGTGAGTAGGGCGAGTAGTAATCGGGCACCCGGCGGGACACGGGGTAAAACCTGGTGGGGCTGGAGATGGGGAGAGAGAGAGGTGAGAGCCAGGCTGGTGGTGGGTACCTGGGGTGGGCAAGGATAACCTGAGAGGAGGTGGCTTGGACAGCAGGAATGCTGGATGGGTGGCACTTGTCCTGCCAGGGGTTCAGTGCTTGTGGAATTCCTCCTGTGGGAGCTTCCCCTCATGGAATATGGAATTCCTTCTGCCAGGGGTTCTGTGGGAGCTTCCCCCCATGGAATATGGAATTCCTCCTGTCAGGGGTTCTGTGGGAGCCTTCCCTCATGGAATTCCTCCTGCCAGGGGTTCTGGGAGCCTTCCCCCATGGAATTCCTCCTGCCATGGGCTCTGTGGGAACTTCCCCTCATGGAATTCCTCCTTTCTGGAGTCTCGTGGTGGTCTCTTCTTGTATCCCTTCTGCAGGGACACTGAGGTGGCTCCCTTGTCCCAGAGATGCTCTGGTGGCTTCCTGTCCTTGCACCCCTCCTCCAAAGGCCTCTCTGGTGGTTTCCCCATCCTGGCATCCCTCCTCCCAGGGACACCCCTCTCCAACCCACCCCTTTTTGGGATGTCCCACACCCAGCTTTGAGCTGGCACGGGGAGAGAAAGAAAAAATGAGATAAAACCAAGATTTTCTGACCCCCATGAGGCCACAAAACAGACAGAAAGGGGCAGAACATTCCCAGAGGGACCAACCCCGGAGCAGAGGAGCACCCTGGCACATCCTGGCTCACCTGCGCAGCTCCTCGGCGGGCGCGGTGGCGCGGCGCGAGTTCACCCACTGCTGCAGCTGCGTCATGGAGCTCTTGCGCTGCGCCACCTTCTCGGGGTGGGACCTGGGGGCGACGCTGCGGCGCTGGGCCCCGCTGTCACCGTCCCCCGCCGCGGGGAAGGCGGTGCTGCCGGGCCGGCTGGGCGAGGGGTACGGCCACCCGTTGGGCTGCGCCGGCCGCTCGGCGCTGGCCGGCCCCCGCGGCCCCTCGGGGTAGGGACTGCCCGGCTCCGAGGGCGGCTCCTGCCCAACCAGGCCGTTGGTTTTGGCCAGAGGATCCTTCTTGGCGTCCGTCCGCTCCGATGGTTTCCGCTCCATCTTCTCCGAGCCGCGGCCGTCGCCCTCCCCGCGGGTCTTGGTGTCGGGCTCGGCCTTGGGGTGCTCGCGGTGGGCGGCGTTGCAGTGGTGGTGGTGGTGGTGTTTGCTGGGGGGGATGTTCTCCGAGTCTGGCTTCTCGTGCCTGGGGGTGCCGAGACACCACAGAGGGGTCACCAAGGCCTGGCAGTGCCCCTGGGGTGGCCGGTGATGCTCTGTCCCTCCCTGAACCTTGTGAGCTCACTGCTCCCCCAGTTCCGTTCTTCAGAGTGTTCCTTACGCCCCCAAATGTCCCCAGGCATGGAGGGCACCATGTCCCCAGGAGAGCCAGGCAGTGCAGCCGTGCTGACATCTGTGTCAAGGGGCGGCCAGCAATGCTCTGTCCCTCCCTGAGCCTTGTGGGGTCACTACTTCCCCAGTTCCCTTCTCCAGAGGGTCCCTCATGCCTCCAACCAAAATGTCCCCAGGAATTGGGGGCAAGGACAGCACCCCAGGAGGCTTGGGCAGTGCAGTGGGCCCTGACCTTTGGGTCAAGGGGTGGCCAGCAATGGCCTGTCCCTCCCTGAGCCTTGTGGGGTCACTGCTCCTCCAATTCCCTTCTCCAGAGTGTCCCTCACACCCCCAAATGTCCCCAGGCATGGAGGGCACTGCATCCCCATGAGAGCTGGGCAGTGCAGTGGCACTGGGCAAGGACAGCACTGCGTCCCCAAGTGGGCTGGGCAGTGTGGTGGCACAGGACAAGGACAGCACTGTGTCCCCAGGAGATGTGGGCAGCGCGGTGGCACTGGGCAAGGACAGCACCGTGTCCCCAGGAGGGCTGGGCAATGTGGTGGCACTGGGCAAGGACAGCACTGTGTTCCCAAGTGGGCTGGGCAGTGTGGCAGCATTGGGCAAGGACAGCACCGTGTCCCCAGGAGATCTGGGCAGTGTGGTGGCACTGGGCAAGGACAGCACTGTGTCCCCAAGTGGGCTGGGCAGTGTGGTGGCACAGGACAAGGACAGCACCGTGTCCCCAGGAGATCTGGGCAGTATGGTGGCACTGGGCAAGGACAGTACCGTGTCCCCAAGTGGGCTGGGCAGTGTGGTGACACTGGGCAAGGACAGCACTGTGTGCCCAAGTGGGCTGGGCAGTGCAGTGGCACAGGACAAGGACAGCACCCCAGGAGGGCCAGGTAGTGTGGCAGCATTGGGCAAGGACAGCACTGTGTCCCCAGGAGGGTTGGGGAGTGCTGTGGGCACTAGACAAGGACAGCCCCGTGTCCCCAGGAGATGTGGGCACTGCTCTGGCACTGACCTCTGGCTCGGCGGGATCTGCACGCGGGCGGCCTCGCCCATGGCCTGGATCCAGGACTCCTGCTCCTCCGTGTTCTCGGCGCTGAAGAAGTAGGTGCGGATGCCGGCGTGCTCGGCCTGGGGAGGAGACAGGGACTGCCCGTTACCCGCCGGCAGCTCCTCCACCCAGCACACCGTCACCTGTGGGGGCACAGAACGGGGAGGGGGACACAGACAGGGCGTGAGAGCTCTGCTTCCAGCCTGGCGCCCCATCCCGCTGCTCCAGGGGCTGCCAGCAGCGCTCCTTCCCCTCTGTGTGCAGGGGAAAAGCTCTGCAGGCTCCTCACAGAGGGGTTTTATCCCCCTTGGAGTCACTCACAAGGATTTTTTGGGATCAGCTCCCACCCCACCAAGAGGAGCAGCACCCCAATATTGGGGTGGCAAACCAGGGGCTGCCAGCAGCGCTCCTTCCCCTCTGTGTGCGGGGAGAAAGCTCTGCAGGCTCCTCACAGAGGGGTTTTATCCCCCTTGGAGTCACCCCCAGGGATTTTTTGGGGTCAGCTCCCACCCCACCAAGAGGAGCAGCACCCCAATATTGGGGTGGCAAACCAGGGGCTGCCAGGAGTGTTCCTTTCCCTCCATGTTTGGGGGAAAAGCCCTGCAGGACTCTCGTGGCTGGGTTTTATCCCCCTTGGAGTCACTCCCAAGGATTTTTTGGGGTCAGCCCCCACCCCCCAAGAGGAGCAGCACCCTAATATTGGGGGGCAAAAGGGCCCAGCAAGAGCAGCAGCACCGGAGGAGCATCGTCCATGCAGGGTGAGGGGGAAGGTGGTTTCTCAGCCCCAGGAAATATTTTGGGAGGAAAAGGCTCAGTTTTGATCCGAGATGTTGGTGCTCGTTCTCCGCCCAGAACGTGCTGGAAGGAGCCTTTATTTTGAGAGCCTTTCTGAAGCTTCCACCTTCCCCCTGTGGAAAGGGGTGGGGGGAAAGCGAGGAGGAAGAAAATGGAGGAAGCAGAGTTCTCCTCCTGAAAGGATTTCAAGGGTTCAATCTCTTAAAAACAAAACAAAACAAAAGAACTAAAACAAATTAAGAAAAATTAAATCTGATGAAACCCCTCCCTTGAGTTTCCATCCTCCCCAGAGCATGCAGCCACCGTGCCCAGCTGGGGTCACCTCCTGAGCCCCCCCATGCAGTTCTGGAAGCTCTGCAGGCAGAGGAAAAGGGGAAATGGAAGGGATCCATCCCTGGGATTAGCGGGAGCGGGGAGCAGAGCGAGCCCGGGGGTCCCTCAGCCTCTGCATGCACCACAAACACGAGAAGGTGGAACACTACCTAGGCTGTGGTGGCTGGGTGCTGGCGTGGTGGTGGCACCAAGAAACCCCTCCTGTCCTGGCATCCTCACCCGCCGAGGGAGGAGGAGGAGGAGGAGGAGGAAACACAGACACGGGGTCAGTGGGAGCGGGGTGGGAACCCCTCTGCCCTTCCCTGGATGAAACTGCTCCCCCAAACCCTGGAGCTGCTGAGCTGGGGGTGTGGGCAGCAGCTTTGAGAGGTTTTCCCTCATCAGTGCCAGGGAACAGGGATTTCACAGAATCATGGAATTATTGAGGGTGGAAAATCCCTGTGGGATCACTGAGTCCAAACTGTGCCCAATCCCCACCCTGAGCACTCAGTGCCACCTCAGGTGACACCTCCAGGGATGGGCACTCCAAACCCCCCTGGGCAGCCCCTTCCAGCCCTTTCCATGAGGAAATTCCTGCTGATGTCCAACCTGAGCCTCCCCAGCCCAGCCTGAGGCCGTTCCCTCTCCTCCTGTCCCTGTTCCCTGGGATAAGATCCCAAATCCCCCCCGGCTGTCCCCTCCTGGCAGGGAGCTGTGCAGAGCCAGAAATTCCCCCTGAGCCTCCTTTGCTCCAGGCTCAGCCCCTTCCCAGCTCCCTCAGGACTCTCCAAACCCTTCCCAGGTTTCTCCAAACCCTTCCCAGCTCCCTGAGCTCCTCCAAACCCTTCCCAGCTCTCTCAGGACTCTCCAAACCCTTCCCAGCTCTCTCAGGACTCTCCAAACCCTTTCCAGATTTCTCCAAACCCTTCCCAGCTCCCTCAGGACTCTCCAGACCCTTCCCTGGACACCCCCAGGTCACAGAAGGTGACACCAGTGTGGGCACAGGCACAGGGCAGACCCCATGCCATCCCTCCCCGCTAAACCCCGCTCAGCTGAGCCTAAATTCAGTTTTAAGAGGGGGCAGCTCCACAAATCCCTCCCTTAGACTGGGAAAACTTGGGAATGCCCTGTGGGGAGCCCAGCCCTGGCTCTGGACACAGGGAGGGCACCCTGGGGTCAACAAGGGAGTGTCACAGTGACCCGTGACCACCAACAGCTGGGCTGGGGACGGTGCCCGGTGATGCCAATGGTGCCCAGTGGTGCCCAAAAGCGCCAGGGAAGCTCAGCCCCTGCCAGGGATGGATGTGGGGGAGCAGCAGCCACTGTCACCTCTCCCTGCTCCCCTCTCCAGCCCCACAGCAGGCTCTGGTGACACCTGCCAGGCAGGTGGCTCAAACCGGGCTGGAATTGGGGACAGCTCCGGGAGCAGCTGCCATAGAGAGGGGAAAGCAGGGCAGGGAGAGGGGTGGGAGCACCCAGCAGGGCCCTGCAGAGGGGGTGGTGGGGACCTTGGGGACACTGCTGCGTCCCAGATCCAGCCCACGGGGGGTCACTGCAGCGTGCTCCATGCCCCGTCACCGAGAAAGCCACCAGAGAGAGCAGCGGGGACCCTGCCAGCATCACCAGTGCCACCGCAGTGCCACGCCAGTGCCACGCCGTCCCCTGCGAGGGGCACTGACCTTGAACGTGTGCTTCCTGCTGATGTTGTCCGAGGGCTGCACGGCGGCCACGCGGAAGCTGAGCAGGGGGATGCTGCCCAGGATGTTCTCCTCCTTCTCGTCTGGGGATGGGGGCGAATCTTGGGGTTACACCCACGGAGAGACCCCCGGCACAGCCCCCTCCCCATGCCCCGGCTCCATCCCACCTGTGGGATCGGCTCCCCGCCTGTTGCTGCTCCCGCAGCTGTGCCAGGCTCACAAACAACCTCCTCAATTATTGATGCGAGCCCGGGAGCTGCCAGGGAGGCGGGGAAAGCTCGGCGTTAACCCCTGGGCGCGGCAAACACCGGGGAAAACAGGGTGGAGCGTGGAAAGAGCCGGGGGACTTTGTGCCGGTGGCCCTGGGGGTGGCCACAAGCTCTGGGTGTGGCCGTACCTTTGTAGTAGAAGAGGCAGCGATCCACCAGCACGAACCAGCGCTTGTTCCACTGCTTCACCCCCGAGCTGGCCTAAGGGAGAGGGGCGGTGAGAGGGGGGTTCCCGGGGCTCTGAGGGGCCGGGAGGGGTGGCACAGGGGGGTACCTGCTTGTAGAGCCACCCGCTCTTGGTGACAGCGGCGTTGGGGTTCCTCTTCATGGAGTTGGAGCGCTTCCCGAAGGCGATGCCCTTGCGGGATGAGCGTGGAGCCTGTGCGGGGTGACAGGAGATGCTCAGTGCCCGGGCTGGGCTCCCTGAGTCCCCGTCCGAGCTGGTGACAGCCGTGTCACCCGCCCCGGGCACTCACCCGGCCTCCGGGGCGCTCCGGGGGCACCTCGGCCACCATGGCGTGGTTGGGGGGCTCGCTGGGGACGGTGGCCGGCCGCTTGCTGCCCGCCTTGCTGGACATGTCCGAGCTGTGTCTGTGACACGGGAGAGGGGGATCAGCGGGGCTGTGCTCCTGCACCCCGCTGGGGTCATCCCCATAGTGTTCCCAGCCCTCCCTGGGTCCCTCAGTCCAGCCCTCCCTGGGTCCCCAAGTGCTCCCAGCCCTCCCTGGGTCCCCAAGTGCTCCCAGCCCTCCCTGGGTCCCCCAGCCCAGCCCAGTCCAGCCCAGCCCATCCCAGTCCTCCCTGGCTCCCCCAGCATTCCCAGCCCTCCCTGGCTCCCACCGTGTTCCCATCCCAGCCCTCCCTGGCTCCCCCAGTGTTCCCAGTTCTCCCTGGTTCCCTCAGCCCATCCCAACCCTCCCTGGCTCTCCCAGCTCAGCCCAGCTCAGCCCAGCCCAGCCCAGCCCTCCCTGGCTCCCCCCGT
>JAWWLW010000111.1:3981162-3991414 GCA_035041385.1 Myiothlypis coronata | reverse complement strand
CCCCATGCCGTCCCCTCTCACCAGGACTGGCCAGCATCACAGTGGCCTTGGTGGCCCCAAACCCTCCATTGTCCCCTCTCACCAGGGCTGGCACAGACCAGGGTGGCCTTGGTGACCACAACCTCCTCACGTCCCCAGACCCTGTCAGCATCACGGTGGCCTTGGTGACCCCAAACCCCCCAAACCCTCCATTGTCCCCTCTCACCAGGGCTGGCCAGCATCACGATGACCCTGGTGACCCCAACCCCCTCATGTCCCCAAACCCTCCATTGTCCCCCCTCACCAGGACTGACCAGCATCACAGTGGCCTTGGTGACCATAAAGCCCCCACTGTCCCCTCTCACCAGGGCTGGCCAGCATCACGGTGGCCTGGGTGACCATAAAGCCCCCACTGTCCCCTCTCACTAGGGCTGGCCAGCATCACAGTGGCCTTGGTGACCGTAAAGCCCCCACTGTCCCCTCTCACCAGGGCTGGCCAGCATCACGGTGGCCTCGGCCGCCTCCAGCGCGTGCCTCAGCGCCCGTCCCCTCACGTTGCAGTTGAGACAGGCCATGGGACAGCCCAGCTTGGCCAAGGCCAGCCACGTCCACAGGTAGGCCGGCTCGTTGGGCAGGAACACGGCGGCGGCCCGGCCCCGGCGCAGCCCCGCGCGTTCCCGCAGCGCCCAGGCCGCGCGGTTGCTGAGGAGCTCCACGTCCTCGAAGGTGAGCACCTGCTCCTGGAACAGCAGCAGGGGATGGCGCGGCCGGCGCCGGACGTGCTGCCGGAACACGTCCAGCAGCGTGGTGGCCGGCCGGGTGGCCATGCGCCGGCGGCAGCGCAGCGATGACCGCGCCATGGTGCCGAAGAACGCCAGGTCCTGCCACAGGAAGGGCACCGAGCGGGCCAGAGGAACCAGGGCCAGCAGCACGGCCAGCAGGGCCACCAGGGCCGGCAGCAGCACCGCCATGGCCGGCGCAGAGCGGTGGGGACGGTGGCCAAGGTCCGCCGGGTGACCTTTGGGCCGAGCTGGTGGCGTTGGTGCCGGGGCCGGAGGTCGCCGCTCTCTGGTTCGTGCTCTCTGCTTGCTTTCCTTCCTCCTCTCCGGTTGTTTTGTTCCCTTTGGCCTTCCCCGCCCCCGGGAGCGGCTCTGTGGGCACAGCTGTCACAGCCCGCTGGCTCTGCCGGCCCGGCTGGCTGTCTGTCTGTCCGGCTGGCTGTCGAGCTGGCTGGCTGTCCATCTGTCCAGCCTCTGTCCAGCTGTCCGGCCTCTGTCGCCCTGGCTGTCTGGTTGTGCAGCCATTCATCCTCTGCCAGCCCATCTGTCCGTCTGTCCGGCCTCTGCCTGCCCATCTGTCCAGCTGTCCATCTGTCCAGCCTCTGCCTGCCCCGCTGTCCATCTGTCCGTCTGTCCGGCCTCTGCCTGCCCAGCTGTCTGGCTGTCCATCTGTCCAGCCTCTGTCTGGCCGTCCGGCCTCTGCCTGCCCAGCTGTCCATCTGTCCGGCTCTGTCCATCTGTCCAGCCTCTGCCAGCCTGACTGTCCATCTGTCCATCCTCTGTCTGGCTGTCCGGCCTCTATCAGGCTGTCCAGCCTCTGCCTGCCCAGCTGTCCAGCTGTCCATCTGTCCAGTCTCTGTCCGGCCATCCAGCATGTGCCACCATGGCTGTCCATCTGTCCAGCCTCTGCCAACCTGGCTGTCCCTCTGTCCGGCCTCTGCCAGCCCGACTGTCCATCTGGGACACCTCGGGGACACCCCGGGGACACTCCAGGTACACCTGAGTGACAATTCCAAAGCACGGACACCTTGTGGAACACCCCAGGGACACCTCGGGGACACCTGAGGGACAATCCCAAAGCAGGGACACCCCTGGGACACCCCCAAACTAGGGACATGCCAGGGACACCCCAAGAAAGTCCCCAAAGCAGGGACACCCCTGAAGCTGGGACACCTCGGGGACACCCCCAAATCAAGGACACCTTGGGGACACCTCAGTGACACCCCCAAAGCAGGAACACCTTGGAGACACCCCCAAAGCAGGGACACCCCGGGGGACCTCAGGAGCACCCCAGGGAACACCCCCGGGACACCCCTGAAGCAGACACACCTTGGGGACACCCCGAAATCGGGGACACCGCGGGGACACCCCCAAATCGGGGACACCCCGGGGACACCCCAGGGCGGGGTTTGCGCGGTGCCGCCCGCAAAAGGAGGCGCAGGTCCCACCGAGATTCGAACTCGGATCGCTGGATTCAGAGTCCAGAGTGCTCACCATTACACCATGGGACCGCCTGCGTCCGTCCGCCCCGCTCCCTCCGCCACGAAAAAGAGACCGCGGGCCGCCCCTGCGGGAGGGGGCGGGAAACCCCCGGGGAGGGCTGGGAAGAGAGGGGAAAAGGGGAAAAAATGTGGAAAAAAAAAGGAGAAAAAATGGGGAGAAGTGAGAAAATAGAGGAAAAGGAGATTCGCCCGAACAGGGACTTGAACCCTGGACCCTCAGATTAAAAGTCTGATGCTCTACCGACTGAGCTATCCGGGCTCTGAGTTCGGCCGTCGCTCAATGCTTTTATCAGCGCACAGCGGGGCAGCTTCTCCTGGCTTTTCCAGGAATTGGGATCTGCTCCCGGCGTGCGGCTCCCTCCCCCGGCCCAAACACATCATTAGACAAAATATTCTAATAATTTCTCAAAATATTTGAATTATTTTCCAAAATACTCTAATTATTTCCCAAAATATTCTAATTATTTCTGTCCCAGAGGCGCAGGCGGCCGCAAGCCCAGCCCATCGCTGTTGGCACCCAGCGGCTCCCAAGCCCTGCCCCTGTGCTGGGATTAATTCGGAATTTTCCAAACACGTGGAAAATATTCCCAGCTTGGAAAGGAGTTCTGGAAATAATTCAGTTCACGCCTGCGACAAAGCAGGGTGACCTGGAGCAGGTGACGCAGGAAAGTGTGGGGGTTTTAATGGATTTAGTTTGATATTCTACTATCCAGAATATTCTAATATCCAGGTGGATATTCTGAAATCAAAATATTCTAATATCCTGATGGATATTCTGATATCCAGGTGGAAAATCTGATATCCAGAATATTCTAATATCCAGGTGGATATTCTGATATCCAGGTGAATATTCTGATATAGAGGTGAATATTCTGATATCCAGCTGGATATTCTAGTGGTTATTATAATGTCCAGGGGAATACCCCAGTGTCCAGGTGGGTATTAAAATGAAAATAACTCAGCTCTAGGACACAGAGACCTTGAATATTTTGCCAGGTCAGCGATGTCTGCATAGACCCACATTGACATTTTGATTTATTCCGTCCTTAAGGCTCGATAATTCCAGGGTGTCCTTGAGCCAGGGATGTTCCTGCTCCACTGAGCTCTCCCTTATTGCAGATTAGACCTGAAAATGTACAAAGATCTTGCATCAAGAAATAATGAGATTATGACTGAGATAATGTTTTCTTTTTCCAGGCATTTCTTATTAATTTCACTAATATTTACCACTAATTATTATTGATTTTTATTTATTAGATTTTGTTATATTGCATAAGATATTATATAATACAAAACATTTATTGTGTATTTATAATTTAGCATTGTGTGCATTTATTATTATTATTTTGAACTATTTAAAAAGTTTTATTTAACTTTAATTGTCAATTTTAATTTTTCATTTTGAATTTTTAAAATTTTAATCTTTTATTCAATTTATTTATTTAATGTATAAATTTTTATTTACGTTTATAAAGAAATAAAATATACAAGTTTAGATAAACGTCACGTTTATACATTTATATTTATATTTCTATTTTAAAATTATATATTCTTTTTTTTTGTAATTTATATTGTGTGTGCGTTTATATTTATACTTATATTCATGTTCATATTCATGTTCATGTTCGTGTTCATGTTCATATTCATGTTCATGTTCATATGCATATTCATATTCATATTTTATCTATTTTGTTTATTTTACTTTTATTTTTATTTATTTTTTTTTATTTCTCTCTTTTCCATGAGGGCCGAGGGGACGCACCGCTGAGTCCTCCACGCCGCTAGGGGGCGCCACCCACCCTCGCCATCCCCACGTCCCGTCCAGCCGCTTATATTTATATTTTAAAATTATAAGTTCATTTTATTGTAATTTATATTATGTGTACATTTATATTTATGCTTATATTCATGTCCATGTTCGTATTCATGTTCATATTCATATGCATATGCATATTTTACCTATTTTGTTTATTTTAACTTTTATTTGTATTTATTTATTTTTGTTTCTGTTTTCCATGAGGGCTGAGGGGACGCACCGCTGAGTCCTCCAACCCGCCAGGGGGCGCCACCCACCCTCGCTATCCCCAAGTCCCGTCCAGCCGCACATCCCCTTCCTCTCTATGACCCCGCCGCCATGTTGGCCGTGCGGGGAAGCGGCGGCCCGGACCCCGCTAAAATGGAGGCGCGGAGCCTTCAGGGGGTGTAGGGGTTCCTTCCCCTCCCCAACCCCCTGCCCGGAGCCCATGGAGCGGCTGTAGGGTGAGCGGGGCGCTGAGGGGAACGCGGGGGTCTCCGCGGGCTGAGGGAGGGCCGGAGGCGGTGCCGGCGGGAGGGGCCTGGGGCGGTGGAACGTCCGTGAATTTTTATCTCTTCCCGCGAAATTCCGAGATAATTCCGATTGTCCCGCCTGGAGAAGGGAAGCTTTGGGGTGATTTAATTATGAGTCGATCGACAAAGATGGATGGGGAATGATCCCAAAGGCCTGGAGTGATGGGAGAACGGGGAATGACTGCAGGCTCACACCGGGATTTTGGGAATAAATCGGGATTTTGGGAATAAATCCTTCTTTGGGATGGAATTCCCAGAGAATCCGTGGCTGCCCCATCCCTGGAAGCAGGTTGGAAAAACCTGGGATTGTGGATTCTCACTGCCCATGGTATGAGATAAATTTTTAGGTTTTTTCCATCCCAAGCCGCTCTGGAATTCCATTTTTTCCAGGATTTCACCCCATAAATGCGAGCTGAGGGATTGATCCCACAATATTTTTGTTTTATTGGGTAAAGCTGCCTGAACTATTGTGGAAAAACCTCAAGAAAAGCCAATTTTTTTCCTCTTAAAATAAAAATAGCCACAAATCAGGAACATTCAAGGTGGTGGAAGTGTTTCCTTATGCCAAATTCCTGCGGGGATTTAGGGAGATTTGCAGGGAAATTCGCTTTTTTTGTCATTTTAATTGATCACTTTTGGTTTTCGTCTCGGCTTTCGCAACATTTCACAAGCCAAGGGGCAGTTGCACAACGTTCTTTCGATTTATCTTTTATTTACCCAATGTTTTGGTGGCATTTTTTGGGTAAAATTCTCAATATTTGCCCAAAATTTCGAATGCATCGTGCCAACCACAAAACTGAGATACAAATCAGAATTTTTGAGGTATATTTTAAATTAAAAGGGCGAAGTTTAATGTATGAAACCCCTGAGGGACTGATGAGGACAAACTTAATTAATTTATCAGTGACTTCATGATTGCATCAGTGTCTGTTTAAATCCTCCCCTTCAGGGCTGTTTTACCTAAAATTCCCTAAAATCCCAACTTTATTTTCAATATTTTACTTTATTTAAAAACTGGAAAAATCGCTGTTACCTGAACCCAACACCTACTGTGTTTCTACTTTAAATAGAATTTAAAAACGAGTTTTTTCATTCAATTTAGACTTTAATAAAAACCATCAAAGCTTGAATAAATTTTATTTTGACTTTTCAGCCACTTGAGATTTTTAGTTTTTAAAAAAGCTGCGGTTCCTTGGGGGTTTTTGGTGACTCAAAAAAAGGAATTTTTAGTCATAAAAAAGGCATTTTTTTTTAGTCATAAAAGAGGCAAATGAATCCTTCCTCTGTCTGGGGTGAAATTTTGGAGTGGAAAATTTGCTCAGCCCATGACTCGGGGGTGATTCACGATTTCCTCTCGAGATTTTCAGTACCTAAAAATCCCCGGAAATCCCTTTTTGGATGGGGGTTGAGAGGTGAAATTATCCCAAAATTTTGGGATTGAAATTATCCCAAATTTGGGATTGGAATTATCCCAAATTTCTGAGCAGGCCGACCACAAAATTTCTTTTTTTTTTTTTTTTCCACCACATGGGAGCTTTTCAATGGGGCTTAACCCCTCAATTTTATTCTATTTTCTCCTGGAAATATTTTAAAACTCGTGAACAAAACCTTACTTAACGCCAAAATTAATTTCTGATTAAATACGAATATTAATGAGAAGCAAACTACCTAAAAAAAAGTAATTTCTGTGCAAAACCCGGAGGTTTTGAGTGATAAAATCGGCGCTGAAAAGGTTAAAATTCACCGCCCTCAGCCCTGAGTTTCTTTCCAGGAAAAGGGGAGGGACATAAAATCCGAATTTTTTCCCTTTTTTCGAGCTGAATTTCAGCCCAGCCCAGCCGTTATCGGTCCCTCCCTCGGGCGAGGTTTGAAAAAAGCGAATTTTGTAAAACTCGGGAATTATCCCGCAGGGAAATAATCCCAGGATATTCCTGCCAGGCACAAAAAGTCAAGGTCGGTAAGTCCAGCTCATTTTAAACGGGTTTGTGGGCAATATTTTCATTTTTTCCCCTCAGAAATTGGTTTAAAATTAAGGAAATATGAACCGGGTAAGGGAGTGAAGCTGTTATAATTTGAATTATTCCAGTTCACTGTCGATGTTCCTCACAAATTTAAATATTTGATAAGTTTGAGTCTACCCTGTCCAGCTCATTTTAAAAGGGTTTGCGGTCAATATTTTCATTTTTTCCCCTCAGAAATCGGTTAAAAATTAGGGAAATATGAACCGGGGAAGGGAGTGAAGCTGTTACAATTTGAATTATTTCATGTCACTTAATAAACTTCAATATTTACTAAGTTTGAGTTTACCACATCCAGCTCATTTTCAGGGTGTTTGTGGTCAATATTTTGGTTTTTTTCCCTCAGAAATCGGTTAAAATTTAGGGAAATATGAACTGGGAAAGGGATTAAAGCTGCTATAATCTGAATTATTCCAGTCACTGTCGATGCTCCTCACAAATTTAAATATTTGATAAGTTTGAGTCTACCCTGTCCAGCTCATTTTAAAAGGAAATATTTTCATTTTTTCCCCTCAGAAATCGGTTAAAAATTAGGGAAATATGAACCGGGAAAGGGAGTGAAACTGTTATAATTTGAATTATTTCAGGTCACTTAATAAACTTCAATATTTACTAAGTTTGAGTTTACCACATCCAGCTCATTTTCAGGGTGTTTGTGGTCAGTATTTTGGTTTTTTCCCTCAGAAATTGGTTAAAAATTAGGGAAATATGAACTGGGAAAGGGAGTGAAGCTGTTATAATCTGAATTATTCCAAGTCACTGTTAATGCTCCTCACAAATTTAAATATTTATTAAGTTTGAATCAACCCTGTCCAGCTCACTTTAAAGTTGTTCGTGTTCAACATTTTCATTTTTTCCCCTCAGAAATCGGTTAAAAATTAGGGAAATATGAACTGGGAAGGGATTAAAGCTGTTATAATCTGAATTATTCCAGATCACTTTCGATGCTCCTCACAAATTTAAATATTTATTAAGTTTGAATCAACCCTGTCCAGCTGATTTTAAAGGGGTTTGTGGTCAATATTTTGGGGTTTTTTCCCTCATAAATTTATTAAAAATCAGTGAAATATGAACTGTGAAGGGATTGAAGCTGTTATAATCTGAATTATTCCAAGTCACTGTTGATGTTCCTCACAAATTTAAATATTTATTAAGTTTGTATCAACTCTGTCCAGCTGATTTTAAAGTTGTTTGTGGTCAATATTTTGGTTTTTTCCCCTCAGAAATCGGTTATAATTTAGGGAAATATGAACCGGGAAGGGATTAAAGCTGTTATAATCTGAATTATTCCAGGTCACTGTCAATGCTCTAAATAAACTTGAATATTTATTAAATTTGACTCAGCCCTGTCCGGCTCATTTTCAAATTGTTTGTGGTCAATATTTTGGGTTTTTTCCCTCAGAAATCGGTTAAAATTTAGACAAATATTAACTGGGGAAGGGATTGAAGCTGTTATCATTTGAATTATAATTTAGAAATTTGAATATTTAATGTGCTTGAACCAACCCTTCCCAAATATTTTTTCCTTTCTTTTTATTTTTCCTTTTTTTTTTCTTTTTTCCCCTTTTTCCCCTCCTTCCCCCGGAGCAGCACAAAGTGGGAGAGACCCAGACCAGCATTAAAAATAAAATTTTTTTAATAAAATTTTTTAAAAATAAAATCCATTTGCAGGTCGGTGCTTGAACAGCTCCTCACTGCCAGGATGAGCTTCCCAAATTCCACCCAACCTCCAGGAGCTGGGAATTCCTGCAGGATCACCCTGGGCCAAGCCAATCAGGTAATTATCAATTAATTATCAGCTAATTACCCCTCACTCGATCATTTATCTGTATTATTTCCTCCTCAGAGGGGTGATTTTTATGAAATCCAAAATATATTTAAATCTGGAGAATTTAACCTGAAAAATTGGGATTTATCTGAAAAAAATTGGGATTTTTCCTAAAAAAAATTGGGATTTATCCTAAAAAAATTGGGATTTATCCTAAAAAAAATTAAGATTTTTCCTAAATAAATTTGGGATTTATCTCAAGGAATTTGTTCTCTTTCACATCCATGATTTAGAAATATTTTCAAGGGAAAAAATAGATTTAAAAGGACATAAAAATGCAGAATTATGCCTATTTTTGTGTTAAAATATTCCAGCTTTTTTTTAATGATGTAGGAAAAAATCCTGGATCTGGATTCCAAAAATCAAAAATTCAAACTTCCAATTTCTTGGGGAAACAATCCTGCCAATGTCAGGGAAAATGTGGTGGGAGGGGGAATAAATTTGGATTTTCCATTGAAGGAAAATTTAGGAGTTTGGAGTTAGAACTAAATCTAGAAGAAATTGTATAAATAGTGGGAAAATATTGATAATATTGAGCAATAATGGGAAATATTGATAGTATTGATAAATAGTGGGGAAATACTGATAATATAGTGGGGAAATATTGATAAATAGTGGGAAAATATTTATCATTTATATATATTTATATATTCATATATTTATCAAATATTTACCATTTAGAATTGGTAAATAGTAGAAAAACATTGATAATTTTTATATATTTGTATATATTTATGTATATTTTTATATATTTATTATTTCTATATTTATCAAATATTTACCATTTAGTATTGCTAAATTGTGGGAAAATATTCATAAATAGTGGGGAAATATTGATAATTTTTATATATTCATATATATTTATACATTTTTTATATATTTATCAATTCTATATTTGTCAAATATTTACCATTTAGTATTGGTAAGTAGTGGGGAAATGTTGATAAATAGTGGGGAAATACTTATCATTTATATATATTTCTATATTTATCAAGTATTTACCATTTAATTTTGCTTAATAGTGGGGAAATATTGGTAAATAGTGGGAAAATATTGATAAATAGCGGGAAAGTATTTATCATTTATATATATTTATATATTTTATATTTATCAAATATTTACCATTTAGTATTGGAAAATAGTGGGGAAATATTGATAAATAGTGGGAAAATATTTATCACTTATATATATTTCTATATTTATCAAATATTTACCATTTAGTATTGATAAATAGTGGGGAAATATTGGTAAATAGTGAGGAAATATTGGTAAATAGTGGGTAAATATTGATAAATAGTGGGAAAATACTGATACATAGTGGGTAAATATTGATAAATAGTGGGAAAATATTTATCATTTATATATATTTCTATATTTATCAAATATTTACCATTTAGTATTGATAAATAGTGGGGAAATATTGGTAAATAATGGGGAAATATTGATAAATAGTGGGAAAATATTGATAAATAGTGGGAAATATTGATAAATACTGAGAAAGTATTTATCATTTATATATATTTATCAATTCTATATTTATCAAATATTTACCATTTAGTATTGGTTAATAGTGGGGAAATATTTATCATTTACATATATATTCATATGTATTTTTATATATTTATCAATTCTATATTTGTCAAATATTTACCATTTAGTTTTGCTTAATAGTGGGGAAATACTGGTAAATAGTGGGAAAATATTGATAAATAGTGGGGAAATATTTATCATTTATATATATTTATATATTTTACATTTATCAAATATTTACCATTTAGTATTGGAAAATAGTGGGGAAATATTGATAAATAGTGGGAA
>JAWWLW010000111.1:3956229-3970031 GCA_035041385.1 Myiothlypis coronata | reverse complement strand
GGAGCAGGGAGTTGGGAGACTCAAAAAAAACCCTGGTTTGGAATACAATAATTAAAAATCTTGGTGCTAAAGATTGGAACTCTGGGATGGTGGAGAGTGACAGGGAAGCCTCAGCTCCTGCTACCTCAGAGCCCAAATGTGACACTGGTGAAGGTGAGGGACAAATTTCTGCATTTTCACAGCACTTACAAACCAGCTGTGTGGGACACAGAGCAGCAAAATGCTGGAGGAGAGACTCAAAAAAACCCCTGGTTTGCAACAGAACAATTAAAAATCTTTGTGTTATAGGCTTGAGAAATTACAAAGTTCACCACAGGTATTTTCTTAATTTCTGGTCACACATAAATGCTGTGAATGCTGTGGCAGGTTAAGCCTGAAAATCCCATCTCTCACTGAGTAATGCCATGAGAAAAAACCTTCCAGACCTTGCTGGAGGGTGTTTAAAATGCTGGAATTATCTTTGGATCCATCCCCCTTCCCAAGGGAGGCTCCTGAGCTCACAGAACCCAGCCTGGGCTGGCTGCAGTCATTCCCTGCAAACCAAGCAGGGAACTGAACAAAATTGGGAATTTTTGGGTGGATCTGTCATATTTTGACGTTTCCCCCATGGGATTTTTTTGCTGTGTCACTCATGGAGATTTCACAAGTTTTAAAAGCAATTCTCCTGGTTTTCCACTTTTTATTCTCTCTTATCAATGAACCTCAGTTGGAAAAGCAGCTCCTTGTTTCCAGCTCAAGTGGGAGAGCTGGAAATTCCCTGAATTTACAATTAGCCTTGGAAACGCTTGGAAAATTCCCTGAATTAACAAACCAACCTTGGAAACCCTTAGAAAATTCCCTGAATTTACAAACCAGCCTTGGAAACCCTTAGAAAATTCCCTGAATTCACAAACCACGGCTGTGCCTTGGAAACTCCAGGCACTGGAGGGAGGGAGATCCAAGGTGATCCTGGAATGCTCAGTTTGGGATCCCAGGCTGGAGCATGGGGAGGATGGATCCCACTTCTTGGGAATTCAGGAGCTGCAAACAGAATTCCAAGCAGTCCTTTCTGCATTTTAAATCACTCCAGAAATCCCCTCAGGGCTGTGGGAAGTGTTTGTGTGTCTGTGGTGAAATTTTAAATTAAACTCATCCTGTCCCAGCACAGGGGCACTGGGATGTTCCTGACTTTTACAGGGATTTTTACCAGATGGGACATCCAAACCCCAGAGCTCTCCTCATGCAAGAAGTAAAAAATTCAGATTTCAGCCCATTATTTTTCTGTGCTGGTGTCTCTTACCCAATGACTTGGACTGTGCTTGGCTCTTGCAGACAGTGATTTGATAGAAAACCTCTCCAAAAGCAAAAAGCCCAAGCTGGACCTGGTTTTTGAGGAATGGGATGTGGCTGGACTGCCGTGGTGGTTTTTAGGGAATCTCAGAAGCAATTACAAATCCAGGAGTAATGGATCCACGGATATTCAGACTAACCAGGTGTGTAAAAAGGGGCCTTGTGTCCTCTTCATCTCCTCTTTTGGCTTCCAAGGAAATAAAATATTCTGGTTTTTTCTCCCTTTTCCCTTCCCACTCCAGGATTTTCAGCCTTTTTCCCACTCTGGACCTTTCCCATTGGGTGGTTGGTGAATTTTAGGGTTTTTAAATTGATCAAACTCTTTTTTCAAAGCCCTCAGAGGTGCCTGGCTTTCAGGAGTTGCCCCTTTTTTTAATTGGGGTGAACATTGTAGGGTGGTGGCCGAGCTGGAAAAGGTGGAAGTTGGGAAAAGGGAAAATGGTGAGGTGGAAATTGGGAAAAGGTTGGGAAAAGGGGAACTTATGAGGTGGAAATTGGGAAGAGGGAATCTGTGAGGTGAAAATTTTAAAAATGAAGGCTTGTGAAATGGAAATTGGGAAAACAGGGGTCTGTGGGGTGGAAATTGGGAAAAGATTGGGGAAAGGGGAACTTGTGAGGTGGAAATTGGAAAAGGGGGGAACTTGAGAGGTGGAAATTGGAAAAAGAGGAGCCTGTGAGGTGGAAATTGGAAAAAAAATGGAATCTGTGAGGTGAAAATTTTAAAAATGGAAGCCTGTGATGTGTGAATTGGGAAAAGGAGGGCCTGTGAGGTGGAAATTGGAAAAAAAATGGAATCTGTGAGGTGAAAATTTTAAAAATAGAAGCCTGTGAGGGGAAAATTGGGAAAATCTGAGTTGGTGAGGGGGAAATTGGGAAAAGAGGGAACTTGTGAGGTGGAAATTAGGGAAAGGTTGCAAAAGAAGAGCCTGTTAGGTGGGAATAGGAAAAACGGGAATCTGTGAGGTGAAAATTCTAAAAATGGAAGCCTATGAGGTAGAAATTGGGAAAAACTGAGTTGGTGAGAGGGAAGGAGGGAACTTGTGAGGTGGAAATTGGGGGAAGGTTGGGAAAAGGGGAGCCTGTGAGGTGGGAATTGGAAAAAAGGGAATCTGTGAGGGGAAAATTTTAAGAATGGAGGCCTGTGAGGTGGAAATTGGGGAAAGGTTGGGAAAAGGAGAGCCTGTGAGGGGGAAATTGGGAAAAGATGAGCCTTTGAGGGGGGAATTGGAAAAAAGGGAATCTGTGAGGGGAAAATTTTAAGAATGGAAATCTGTGAGGTGGAAATTGAGGAAGAGCCTGTGAGGTGGGAATTGGGGACAGGGTGAGCCTGTGAGGTGGGAATTGGAAAAAGGGGGAATCTGTGAGGGGAAAATTTTAAAAATGGAGGCCTGTGAGGTGGGAATTGGGAAAAGTGGGGCCTGTGAGGCAGAAATTTCCAAAAGGGATGAGGTCTGAGGGCAGGGATGTGCCTGGGGCTTTGGAGGTTGTTGGAGAGGAAAATTGAACAGTGATGGATGTGGAGCTGCTCCTAAATGACTTTTTCTGGTTTTTTCCCCTCAGGACATTGACACTGCCATAGTTTCAGACACCACTGATGACCTGTGGTTCCTCAATGAGTGTCCCCTGGACCAGGGCACTGCCGGGCTCAAGGTGGAAGTGCTGGACTGTGAGGAGGTCACAGAAGGTGACACCAAGGTACCTCTGGCACAGTTTTCTCTGTTTTAATTCATCCCATGCTGCCCTTGGAAAGGCTGGATCTGTTCCCATCCAGAGGCTAAATCCTGTTTAGAAAAGGCTGTCACCATTCCTCATGTGTTTGATGGTTTTCCTGCTTGGGTTTTGGTTTAAATTCAATTTTTCAAGGCATAAAATCAATTGGAAATGAATTAAACTTCTCGCAGCGACTTAAGTGGGTTTCTAAGCAATATCTGCAAGAGTTATAAATCAAAAATTATGGAATTAAGTTTAGAAAAGGCTTTTAAAAATTGAGTCCTGTTAAAGACTCAAAGAGGAGAACCTGATCATGGTAAACCAGCAAAAGTTACCAACATTTTGCAAAAGAAAAGCAGCAAAAACGGGTTTTAATTCACTTTTAGAAGTGATTTAATGAGCAGGGTGATGCTGTAATCCTTTAATTGGGGTGTACAACACCAGGCAAAGGATAAATAGGGAATATTCCAACATTCCCACCCTCTGACAATGCTTTCCTGGAATTCCAGGTGCCTGAGGATGTGTGCTTGGATGAGCTGGAGGATTCCCAGTGCCTGAGTGATGACACGGACACAGAGGCTGCTTCTGAGGTGGGAATTCCTTGGGGTCACCTGGGGCTGGAAGGGCTCATCCCACATCTGCTGCTCCTTTTGGGGTGGGAAAAGCTGAATTTCATGTGGATTTCCAAAAAGAAAAAGTGGCTGGGTGAAGTTATGTTGATACCCAGGCATGGTTTAATAAGATTTTAATTCCATGTTGTCCTCTGGATGGAAATCTGGAGGATTGTCCTTGGAAGGGACTTAGAAATCTCAGGTAGCACTTTATAATCACTCAAAAATTCAGAATTCTAGTGATTTTGAGCAGAATTTTAATGGCTTTTAGCAGAATTTTAATGGCTTTTAGCAGAATTTTCCAGCCTGGAATAAATGGGGATATCCCTGACTTTGGACAGCTGAGTCCTGGCTCTGCACTTGTGCATCTCCTGCCCTTTTCTGTGAGGTAATTAATTAATTAATCCATTAATTGGGCAGATTCAAAGCTGGCAAGTGATGGGTGAGCCTGGAAAACAAATTCCTGCCAAATTCCAGGACCTGTCCCCTTGAATTTTGAGCAAAATATTGAAAATTCTTTTGAAATTAAATAAAAATAAGCTGACCCAACTTGGATTCTTCCAGAGGGCTGGGAGAGAGGAAGGAGAGGAATTCATGAGGGACAGATCTGGAATGAATCAATCCCAAGCCACAAAATGTTGATTTTCCAGCTTATAAATCACTCATAAATAAAATGTTTTTAACGAGGCTTCCTTGCTGCTTTTCCCACACAACTAAAACGAGGAATACCCAAAAACAAATTGATTTTTTTGCTGGAATTTTTTCCTTAAATCCCTCAGGATTGCTGGCAATGCTCCAAGTGCAGGAAATTCAACTCTCCGGGAAAAAGGTACTGCTTCCGCTGCTGGGCCCTGCGCAAGGACTGGTACAGAGACTGCCCCAAACTGCCCCATTCCCTGTCCCTTTCCAACATCAATTCCATGGAAAACCAGGAGCAGGATGAAGGGATGGACGTCCCAGACTGCAGGAGGACGATCTCAGCCCCGGCTGGCCAACCCAAACACGTTTTCCTGGGAGAAAACAAACCCCACGTGGATCCAGGCGGCTCCATCGAGTCCTTGGATTTGGCACAGGAGGGGAAAAACGGGGATTTTGCCAAGCTGAAGAAAGAGGAGGAGATGGAATCTTTGGAGAGCATCAAAACCCTGCTGAGTCCCTGCTTCCTGTGCCAGCACAGGCCTCGGGATGGGAATATTGTCCACGGGAGGACTGCTCACCTGGTGGCCTGCTTCAGGTGTGCCAGGATGCTGAAGAAGAAGAGATCGCCGTGTCCCGTGTGCAGGAAGGAGATCAAGATGGTCATCAGGATCTTCATGGGGTAGGGAGGATTTCTGCCCCTAAAGTAACCCCAAAATCTGGAATTTTTGCACTCAAACCTCCATTACAGTGCGTGCAGGAAGGAGATCATGATGGTCATCAGGATCTTCATAAAGTAACCCCAAAATCTGGAATTTTTGCACTCAAACCTCCATTACAGTGCATGCAGGAAGGAGATCATGATGGTCATCAGGATCTTCATAAAATAACCCCAAAATCTGGAATTTTTGCACTCAAATCCCAATTTAAGTGTGTGCAGAAAGGAGATCATGATGGTCATCAGGATCTTCATAAAATAACCCCAAAAGAGAATTTTTGCACTCAAATCCCAATTTAAGTGTGTGCAGAAAGGAGATCATGATGGTCATCAGGATCTTCATAAAGTAACCCCAAAATCTGGATTTTTGCACTTAAATCCTAATTTCAGTGTGTGCAGAAGGGAGATCACGATGGCCATCAGGATCTTCATAAAGTAACCCCAAAAGAGAATTTTTGCACTCAAATCCCAATTTAAGGGTGTGCAGAAAGGAGATCATGATGATCATCAGGATCTTCATAAAATAACCCCAAAAGAGGATTTCTGTGCTCAAATCCTAATTTCAGTGTGTGCAGAAAGGAGATCAGGATGATCATCAGGATCTTCATAAAGTAATCCCAAAATCTGGATTTTTTTTTTGCACTCAGACCTCCATTACAGCATGTGCAGGAAGGAGATCATGATAGTCATCAGGATCTTCTTAAAGTAACCCCAAAATCTGGATTTTTGCACTCAAATCCCAGTTTCAGTGTGTGCAGAAAGGAGATCAGGATGCCCATCGGGATCATCATGGTCTAGCAGGACCTTCTACTTCTAAACCCCAAAAATAGGTTTTTTTGCACAAAAACCCCAATTCCAGAGCTCGGTTTGCAGGATCAAGATGATCATCAGGATCTTTATGGGATAGCAGGACCTTGTGCACCTAAAATAAACCCAAAATGAAGATTTTTGCACTCAAACCCCAATTCCAGAGCTCAGCCAGTGAAACCAAAGAGTACCAAGATTTAATCCCACCAAGAATCCTCTGCAGGATCCACTTTTCCATGGAAATCACCTTGAGATCAAAACCCCAGCTTGGAAATTTTCCCAATTTCTCATCTTCAGCCCCATTTTATCCCTCGGGATTCTTTCTCCTGACCAAGAACAGCAGATTTGGGAAAAAGTGAAACCTTTGGAATGTTTTGGGTTTTTTTTCCATAAATCCCAACTTGTGCAATTCCTTTGGAACTGAGAGTTAAAAACAGAAATAAATATTTATGGTGGGAGGCCAGGGGATTTGTTTTGGAGAGAAGAAGAAGAACTTTATTCCTAATTTTTTTATTGTTTAAGGTCAGCAGGGTGAAGAATTCCTTGCTCACAGATGGGAAATAAATCTAAGTTTTTAATCCACGCCTCTCAGGTCATAAATGAGATGGAATAATAATAATAATGTTATATTTTTCTTTCTTTTTGGGCTCCTTCATTTCTATTTCCTTTCTTTTTTTTGTATGTTTAAATCTATTCTGTGTCACCTCTGTCCAGCAGGATTCAATTCCAGCAGCTCTGGGATATTTTGGGATGTTCACCTGCCCTCACTTATCCCTTAGGCTAAAACAATCCTCATTTTTGAGTGATTTGAAGAGTGGCTTAAAAATTAAACACATTGTTTTGAGGGATAAACGAATTCATTTAAAGCCCCATTTGCACCCTTTCCAGGCAGATTTTTCCCCCTTTCCAAGCAATTTTTTTTCCCATTTCCACGCAATTTTTTCCCATTTCCAGGCAAAATTGTTCCTCCTTTTCAGGCAGTTTCCCCTTTTCCAATACATTTTTTTCCGCTTTCCAGGCAGATTTTTTCCCTCTTTTCAGACAGATTTTTCCCTCTTTCCAGACAGATTTTTTTCCCCTTTCCAAGTGCACTTTTCCCCCTTTTTAGGAAATTTTTTCCCCTTTCCAGGCAGATTTTTTCCCCATCCAATGTCTGCAAAATCCCTTGGTGCTGGCAAGGATTTGTAAAACAATCCAGTAAAGCCTCTGGATTTGAACCTTTGTTCTCCAGCCCATTCCCAATCCCATTTCTTGACATTCCCATGGGATCACCCACCCCACCCCTCCCTGTGACAATTCCCAGTGCAGTTTTTCTCCCTTTTCCTGCTGTTTTTTGGGATCAGCTCTCCCAGGGAAGGCAGAGCTCACTAGAGGGCACCCACACCCAGCTCCTGCTGCTCTCCCTCCTTCCAGGATCCACATTCCCGGCTGGAAAAGCTGCTCAGGGACACCCCCACCATGGCTGGGGGTTGGTTTTCCTGATTTCCCAAACCCACAAATCCAAGTTTTCCCCCTGTCCCAAATCCCAGCGATGCCCTTCGGACCCCTCCAGATGCATTTCAGTATTCCCAGGTTTTGTTCCTTCCTCCCCTCTTTTCTTTCTTTCTTTTTTTTTTTCCTGATTTACCCTTTATCCACAAAAGTTTTGGGGTATTTTGGGATCCATCCAGCCCCACAGGGAAGTGTCACCATCACCATTTCCCATTCTATTATCCCAAATCCTCCCTTCCTGCTTCCCCCCAGGTGACAGCAGTGACAGAGCAGGGGGTGACACTTGGTTCGATGATCCCAACACACCAAAGAACCCCAAAAAATAACCCCAAACCCCACACGGATCCCAAAGGAAAAAAACTTCTTTTTTTGGGTTTTTTAAGTTTTTCTTGTATTTCCAAAGCAGGGATTGTCCAGCGAGGCAGGTGACACTGGGGTTGCTTTGTTTGATGATCCCAAGGCTCCAAAAAACCCCAGAAAAGAAACCCCAGACCCCACACAGATCCCAAAGGAAGAAGCTTCTTTCTTTTAGGGGTTTGTAGGGGTTTTTTGTATTTCCAAAGCGGGGACTGTCCAGCGAAGGAGGTGACGCCTCTGGTGCCAGGGGGATGCAGGGTTGGGGTTCCTTTTATGGCTCTTCACCCACTTGGGGCATTGTCCCCAGGGCATTGTCTGTCCCCTCCCATCTTCCCAGCCGGATTTTTTTGGGATCCACGGCCAAATCCAGCCCTTCCACACAAATCCAGGACCACCAGAGGCTCCTCTCCCATGGATCCTGAGGCTCTTCAAGGTCATGTCCACAAAATCCAATTTTTTCCCAGCGTCTGTCTTTTTTTTTTTTTGGTAAAAAACCCTTTCCCCCCTCCCCACCCACCCCAAACCCCATTGAGCCCCCCAAAATCCATCCTCCCTCAGCACTCCAGGGGTGCTGCCTGCACCTCCACGGCCAGGAGGTGTCCCCGGGGCTGCACGGGATAAACCACGCGCACAGCGCCGGCCCCACGGAGCGATTCCCGCCGGGATCCGCTGCTCACCGCCACCCCCAGGAGCAGCAGGCACAGCAGCAGCGCCGTCACCAGCGTCCCCTGTCCCCACGGCATCCCCTGCCCGGCCTCTTTAGTCCTGGTGCTCACACAGGCCACCCTGACCGGCGATGCCAGCAAGGTGACGTGCAGACACGCCCGGTACTCGGTGTCGGGGTGCAGCCGGGTGATGTTGAAGCTGTGGGTGCCCACCGGGATCCGCGCCGAGCCCAGCACCGGGCCCAGCACCGAGCTGGCCCAGGTGAGGTTGGACGAGACGGCGTTGAGGCACGGCCGCCAGGCCAGCAGGACGTGGTGGGGCTGGACATCCACCACCAGCAGCTCCAGCTCGGCCTGGCCCAGCGGGAAGGAGCGGTTGACCAGCACGCGGACGCCGCGGGTGTCGGCGCCCAGCAGGTTGTGAGCCACGCACGTGTAGAGCCCAGCCTCGCGCACCGCGATCCCGCGGATCTCCAGCGTCCCCTCCGAGTGCACCTTGAACTTCCCGTCGTCCCCGAACGGCAGCAGCTTCACCCCGGCCGGCGTCACCCAGTAAATCTCGGGCTCCGGCTCCGCCAGCGCCCGGCAGTGCAGGGCCACGTCGTCGCCCATCTCGGCCTCCAGGCGCGCCGGGATGCTGCGGGCAGAGATGAGCGGCAGGCACTGCTCCGTCATCTCCCGGAACGGGACGTCGCGGATGTGGCGGCGCTGCAGGTCGGGGGGCTCGGCGCAGAGCGTGGACTGGGGCTCGATGAAGCGCACGCGGGGCCGGGTGCTGTTGACCCAGCGGATGACGCAGTCGCAGCGCAGCGGGTTGCCGTGGATGCTGATCTCCTGCAGGTTGGGCAGCGACTCCACCGTCTGCCGGTGCAAGGCACTTAGGGCGTTGTTGTTGAGCATCAGCGTCTCCAGCTGCGGAAGGTGCTGGAAGGCCTTGGGGTGGATGAAGGACAGCTTGGGGTTGTTGGTGACGTCCAGCTTGGTCAGCTCGGGGAGGTTGATGAGGGCGAATTGGTCGATGGACACCAGCTCGTCCATGTTGTTGAGGCCCAGCTCCTTGAGGTGCAGCATGTTGGTGAAGTCGCTCTGCTTGACCCTCTGCAGCGGGTTCTTGTTCAGATCCAGGAATTTCAGGCCGGGCACCTGCTGCAGAGCCCTCTTGGGGACATCTGCCAGCTTGTTGTCATAGAAGGACAGGCTCTCCAGGCTCCTCAGCCCTTCCAGGGCGTAATCCGAGATCTCCCGCAGCTGCATCCCGGCCAGCACCAAACTCCTCAGGTTGCCCAGGGGCCGGAAATTCATATCCAGGATGGCGTCCACCTTGTTCCCCCCGACCATGAGGATCTCCAGGCTGGGCAGCATCTGGAACCAGCGGCTGTCCAGCGTCCTCAGCAGGTTGGAGTTGAGGTGGAGCCGCAGGAGGCTGCCCAGGCCGGCGAAGGCGCGGGGGGCGATGCTGCGGAGCCGGTTGTGGTTCAGGTAGAGTTCCTGAAGGTTCCCCAAGCCCGGGAAGCTGCTGTCGGGCAGATCAGAGAGCTGATTCTCCTCCAGGTGCAGGCTGAGCAGCTGGGGCATGTTCCTGAGCCCAAAATCCCAGACGTCGGAGAAGCTGTTCTGCGACAGATCCAGCTCCGACAGGTTCCGCAGGTAGCCCAGCTCGCCCTGCTCCAGCCTGGCGATGTTGTTGCTCTGCAGCAGCAGGGTCTGGGTGCCCTCGGGCAGCTCCGGGGGCACCGAGGTGATGAAGAGGTCGTTGCAGTCCACCGTGGCCGCCTCGCGGTAGGCGGAGCGGGGCGTGTACCAGGGCCGGATCTGGCACACGCAGCGCGGGGGACACGCCACCCGCCAGGGCACCGTGGGCATGGCGCTGGCGGCCACCACGCACAGCAGCAGGCAGCTGGGCTGGAGGCCTCTCATTTTGGGCTGCAGAAGGTCACAGGGAGCATCCAGAGCTGGCCACGGGGAGGTGACAGCGGTGACGGCGAGGTGGGGACGGCGCCCGTGGGGGGAGATGCTCCATGCGAGCCCCTGGAAGGGTCGGCCCCTGCCTGGCACCCCCGAAATGGGAGATCAAAGTGCTGGGGGTGCCTCAGTCAGAGCTGGGCCTCTTCTTCCTCCCCACAGGAGTCGTTCCCGTGCTTGGCTGCATCTTCCGGGCTCCTCCTCGAGGTCATTCCTGGGGAAACAGCAAAGTTGGGTTAATGGAGGGTTTGGGCTCGTGGGGAACAAGGGACAGGCTGGGGAGATAAAAACCTGAGGATGGCACCACCAGGACCCTGCCCAGGTCCTTCAGTGCCCTCAAAACTGCCCGGCAAATCCATGAATTCCGTTTTATATCCGTGGCATTCACTGTGCCCTCCCATCCCAGAGAATCTGGGTGGAATTTATCCCATAGAATCTGCCCAGGACCCTCCAAACAAATCCATGAATTCTGCTTTATATCCATGATTGAGCTGCGTCTTCTCATCCCACAGGATCTGGGTGGAATTATCCCATAGAATCTTCCCGAATCAAATCCATGAATTCCATTTTATATCCATGGCATTTTCTGTGCCCTCTCATCCCAGAAAACCAGGTGGAATTATCCCATGGAATCTGCCCAGGCTGAGCAGAGCCAGAGCTGCAAGAATTGGGAATAATTTTCCATGGGAGTAATTATCCATGGGAATCATCTTCCTGTGGTCTCTGCTCCCTGCTCCTCATCCTCCCCAGCTCCAAATTCCCCCATCCATGAGCTCCAGCCCCATTTGCATCCCCCAAACATCAGGAATGCTCTGGGAGGTCTGGGATAGGTTTGAACCCCCAGCATCTCCTGCCCCTCTCCCAATCCAGCCTTTGATTCCATTATTTCCTCCAGCTCTCCCACCTCACGCTGACCCCAATCCAACCTTTTCTTCCCTTAAAAGCCTCTCACCCAGCAGGGGAAAAAACAGAAAAAAAAAAATAAAAACAAAAAAAAAACCATTAAAAGAGTGGGCAAAGCAAAGTTTCAGTTTTATCCCTGCCGTGCTCTCCCTGCAAAGGGCTCCTGAGCTGAGTTTATTCCACATCAACTCCTCCCGCATCGATCCCCGCTCTTTTCCCTCCTTCCCTGCTGCTTTTAAAGCAGCTCCTGCAGAAGCAGCATGAAAGGAAAGGATGGATCCATCGATTCCCGCTGCCCTCTGATGGATCCACACCTTTCCTTTTAAGTGCTCCAGCGTTTGCGGGTCTGTAAAAGTCTCCAGCTGTTCAAATATCTTGGGAACCTTTTCGACTTTAAATAAATATTACGGAGAAATTTGGGAGGTTTATTTGTTTTCTATGAGGTGTGAAGGAAAGGCTGGAGAAGGTGCCTGGTTCCAACTCTGGTTTTCCAGGGAAAACCCCTCCAGAACTGCTGGCTTTATCCATAATTGGATTTTATCCCTTTTTTCCCAGCACAGGGCAGGGTTGCAGGGAGAAATCTTGGATATGGGATAATCCAGGGGTTTGTGCGAGTCACAGGATGGGAACTTGTGGGAAAATGGTGGATTTGGGAAAACTTGGGACTAAAATTCACAGAAAGGAGCAAACTGGGAGAAAAGTTAGAGCTTTAGCAGTGAGTGATCCCTGCTGAGGGGGGAAAATCCTGGGAGAGGATGGGGCTGATCCTGCTCTGGCTGGGAAACAGCTCCTGGAATTCCTGCAGGGGTGGTGGCACCTCCAGCCTGGTGGGGACAGGGGACACTGCTGGTCCTGAGTGTGACATTCCCAAGGGATGGCAGCTCCCAGGGCTTTGCTGGGGGAGATCTTGGAGCGAGCTGAGCTTCTCCAGGTTTTCCAGCTTCTCCATCTTCTCTGGATTCCCTGGATTCCTCAGCTTCTCCATCTTCAACTTCCCCAGCTTCTCCATCTTCTCTGGATTCTTCATATTTCCCATTTCCTCCAGCTTCCTCAACTTCCGCAGCTTCTCCATCTTTTCTGGATTCTCCATATTTCCCCATTTTCTCCAGCCTCCCAGCTTCTCCATCTTTTCTGGATTCTTCATATTTCCCCATTTTCTCCAGCTTCCTCAACTTCCCCAGCTTCTCCATCTTTTCTGGATTCTCCATATTTCCCCATTTTCTCCAGCTTCCTCAACTTCCCCAGTTTCTCCATCTTTTCTGGATTCTCCATATTTCCCCATTTTCTCCAGCTTCCTCAACTTCCCCAGCTTCTCCATCTTTTCTGGATTCTTCATATTTCCCCATTTTCTCCAGCTTCCTCAACTTTCCCAGCTTCTCCATCTTTTCTGAATTCTCCATATTTCCCATTTCCTCCAGCTTCCCCAGGTTCTCCATTTTCCCCAGCTTTCCCATCTTTCCTGGCTTTTCCAGCTACTCCATCTTCCCCAGATTCTCCACCTCAAGCAGGGAGGCTTCCCATGGTCCCAGGGTGTTCCAACCTGGCCTGGGACACTCCCAGGGATGGAGCAGCCACGGATTCTCTGGGAATTCCATCCCAGCTCTTCCCAAGGATGGATTTCATCCCAAATTCCAACTGAAAAAAAGGAACTGGGACTCCCCAGCATCTCCCAACTCTGAGCAAAGCCTGGAGTGGGAACGGCGCCTCCTTCCTGAGAGAATCCCCCGGATGGAACCTCAGCAGGGAAAATTAATGAAGAAGGAGAAATGAAAAAGAAATAAGAAGGATGAAGGAGAAATAAATACAGGGAAAGAGGAGAAATACTGGGATAAAGGAGAAATACAAGGAAAAATGAGAAATACACTGGAAAAGGACAAATACGAGGAAAAAGGAGAAAATAAAGGAACGAAAGAGAAACGAAAGGATAAAAATGAGAAATAAACAAGGACAAAGGAGAAATGCAAAGGAAAATGAAAAATAAATAAAAGGATAAAGAAGAAATTAAGGGACAAAGAAGAAATAAATAAAGGGACGAAGAAGAAATAAATAGAGGGACAAAGAAGCGTTAAAAATAGCTTAGAGACTGTTATAAAATAGTTGATAATTGTTAAGCATGTACTGTTCGTTTTCTAACCTGTTTTTAACAGAAGAAGTAAATAAATAAAAGGACAAAGAAGAAATAAATAGAGGGACTAAGAAGAAATAAATGAAGGGACAAAGAAGAAATAAATAGAGGGACAAAGAAATAAATAAAGGGACAAAGAAGCGTTAAAAATAGCTTAGAAACTGTTGTAAAATAGTTGATAATTGTTAAGCATGTACTGTTCATTTTCTAACCTCTTTTTAACAGAAGAAATAAATAAAGGGGCAAAGAAGAAGTAAATAGAGGGACAAAGAAGAAATAAATAGAGGGACAAAGAAGAAATAAATGGAGGGACAAAGAAGAAATAAATGAAGGGACAAAGAAGAAATAAATAGAGGGACAAAGAAGCGTTAAAAATAGCTTAGAAACTGTTATAAAATAGTTGATAATTGCTAAGCATGTACTGTTCATTTTCTAACCTCTTTTTAACAGAAGAAATAAATAAAGGGGCAAAGAAGAAGTAAATAGAG
>JAWWLW010000111.1:3939725-3951359 GCA_035041385.1 Myiothlypis coronata | reverse complement strand
CTCCAGGGAATGTCAAAAGATTTGAGGTCCTGGGAATGTCAAAGGATTTGAGTTCCTGGGAATGTCAAAGGATTTGAACTCCAGGGAATGTCAAAGGATTTGACTTCCTGGGAATATCAGAGGATTTGAGCTCCCAAATCTCTGTGGTTTTCCATGAATTGTTGGATCCAAAGGACACAGGCCAGGGAGTGCATTCCAAGCAATTTTCCAGCTGGAGAAGGCACTCTCGGCATTCCAGGATCCTGGATTGGGTGGAAAACCCCCAGCCCTCAGATGCAGAGGCTGGGAATGGCCAGGAGTGCGGCCCCTCTGGGTTTTTTGGGAAGAAATATTCCTGCAGCCTGGTGTTGGTGTGGGATTCCCTCCGGAGGGATAAATCCAGGCTCCTTCAGCTTCCCCCAGGCAGGGAGGGAGGGTCAGGAGCGGAAATTCAGGTTATTGAAAGTGAAAAAACAAAAAGGGAATGATTCCCTGGGTGTGATTAAAATGGAACCTGTGGAGGGAACGCTCCTGTGGTTTCTCCAGAGGTTCCTGTGGCTGGGAGAAATATTTTTGTCATTTGGAAAATTATTCCTGTGGCTCAGTGCTGTTGCTGCAGGTGAGAATGCTGCACAAGGAAGGGGCTGGAGAGGGCTGGAGAACTGGGAATATCACTGGAGAACTGGGAATTTTGCTGGAGAACCAGGAAACTCCTTGGAGAACTGGAAATTCTGCTGAAGAACTGGAAATCTCACTGGAGAACAAGGAATTTCACTGGAGAACTGGGAATTTTGCTGGAGAACAGAGAATATCACTGGAGAACAGGGAATCTCACAGGAGAACTGGGAATTCTGCTGAAGAACTGGAAATCTCACTGGAGAACTGGGAATCTGGCTGGAGAACAGACAATATCACTGGAGAACAGGGAATCTCACTTGAGAACCAGGAATCTCACAGGAGAACTGGGAATTCTGCTGGAGAAGAGGGAATCTCACTGGAGAAACAGGAATCTGGCTGGAGAGCTGGGAATCTGACTGGGAAAATTCCCAGGAATTTTGCTGGAGAACCAGGAATCTCCCTGGAGAACTGGGAATTCTGCTGAAGAACTGGAAATCTCACAGGAGAATGGGGAATTCTGCTGGAAGACGGGGAATCTCACTGGAGAGCTGGGAATCTGGCTGGAGAACAGGGAATCTCATGGGAGAAGAGAGAATCCCACTGGAGAACCGGGAATTTTGCTCCTCCAGGCCCTTCCCACTTCCAGTTTTTTGTCTCTCCATCCATGGATGAATCTGCTCCTCCCGGAGGAAGGGGAGGCAAGGATGGGGCAGCGATTCCAGGGAATTGCAGGGTCGGGAATGGGTGCTGGGGTGGGTCACAAAGAGCAGGGAGACCCCCAGGGCTGCTCCCACGGAATTCCAGCTCAGGTTGGCACCTGTGGGAGCTCCATGGGATCAGAGCCATTCCCAAACCCAGGGAAACCTCTCCCTGGTTTGCTCCATTCCAGCCTCCTTGGATGCCAGAAAGGCCTGGAATGACCAAAACCCTTGGAATCACATCCCAGACGTGTCTGCAGGATCTGGGATTCTCCTGGGGGAGCCGATCCTGCCCTGGGGATCCCTGGATCCTGCAGCCTTCAGGGCCTCTGGAATTCCACAAGGACTCTGGAATTCCACAAGGACACAAGGTCCTGGTGCCTGGGAACAATGGATCAGGAATGGATTGGAAATGGATGGAGAATGGATCAGGGATGGATTGGGAATGGATCAGGGATGGATTGGAAATGGATCAGGAATGGATCAGGAATGGATTGGAAATGGATTGGGAATGGATATGGGATGGATTGGGAATGGATTGGAAATGGATTGGGAATGGATCAGGCTTGAATTGAGAATGGATCTGACACGGATTGGAGATGAATCAGGAATGGATTGGGAATGGATCAGGAATGGGAATGGTGGCCTCGGTGGCCCAGCTCCCAATTCCCAACAAATTCCAAGTCTGGAATCGCTGGCCGCAGGTCAGGGCGGAAAGGAGGGAAGCTCCAGCAGTAAAAAACAAAAAAAGCCAGGAAAAGATCAAATCCAGGCTTTTCCAGCGGATCCAGCCCCGCCAAGGAAGGGGAACAACCCCCAGCATCCCGAAAAAAAGCCGTGGATGGGCGCGGGTGCCAAGGAGTCATTAGGAATCCTAAGGAAAACCTACGGTTGCCATGGCAACTGCCAGGCGCGGCTCCGGGGCTGCCTCGCCCCCTCCCCGGGCACGGAGCGGATCCGTGGGATGGAGGCGAATCCCTCTGGAGCCGGGGAGGGGATGGAGCAGCGCTGCTTTTATGGAATTTCGGGGGCTGAGCCTCTCCCGGCGCTCCCCGAGAGGGATTTTCCAGCGGGATGTGGATTCTGAGCATCCCCCCTGCGCCCACCGGGTGGAAAATCCCTCCCTGATTCCCGGTAAATTCCATTTCCAGCTTGTCTGGAATGAAATCATCCCACTGAGAGCTGGGAGAGGAGGGAAAAGGGGATGAATCCATGGAGGAAAAACTGGGATGAGCCAGGATGAGCTCAAACCTTGCTGGGTTTGGAGCTGGAGCAGGAAGGAAAAGCTTTGGAGAGCCAAGGAACATCCCAGCTCCTCATCCCCCTCATTCCCATGGAAAAATCCCTCAGTGTCCAGGGATTCTGTGACAAGAAACAGGAAAACCTGGGAAATGCAGCAGGAAAAGCTGATCCCTGTCCCCATAGACCTTGAGGTGCTGATGGAACCAAATCCATTCCACAAATCCATCTCCCAATCCATTTCCCAATCCATTTCCCAAATCCCTTTTCCAATCCATTTCCCAAATCCATCTCCCAATCCATTTCCCAATCCATTTCCCAATCCATTTCCCAATCCATTTCACAATCCATTTCCCAAATCCCTTCTCCAAATCCGTGTCCCAAATCCATCTCCCAAATCCATTTCCCAACACGAGTGTGGTCACAGCAGGAGAAATTCCTGCTCTCCCGTCTTTTCAGCATCTTGGGAATTCCAGGAAAACTGGGAAAATCCACGGCCAAGCCAGGGAGGACAACCCTGCCCAAGGAAGCAGCACTTCCCAAGAGGATTTTACTGGGAAAAAAGGAGCCAAGGAATTGTTAAAAAGCCATAAAAACAGCTGGAAAATGCCCCTGAAATCCCTTTTTTTAAAACAAGAATTCCATGGAAAGGGAATTCCACAGTGGATGGAAATTCAGGGACCTGGAATTCTGAAGGGCTGACCCTGATCCTGCCTCCAAAGGGATGAATCCCACCAAACTCCAGGAATTCAGGAATGCCGGAACTTCCCAGAGCCAGGATTGGGACAACCAATCCCAGGAGCTCGTGGGAGTTGGGAAAAGTGACTCAGAAATGGGACCGAGCTCAAAATTTTCCATGGGAATCCAAACATTCCTGGGGAAAATGGGCTCTGCAGGAATTTGCAAATCGGGATCAAAGCCTCCACCCCATTTCCTTTTTTTTTGTGGGATTTCAAGGCGAGGGAGAGGCTTTGATGAGGCATCAAATGCTGCTTGGAGCAGCCAAAATATTCCTTGAAATGTTGGGATCATCCTGGAAAGGGCAACAACCACATACTGGAAAAGCTTTGGAAGAGCTTCTCCTGGCACAAACCAAATTGTTGCATTTTTAAAAGGATCATAAATTGGAAAAATCCCCTTTTTTTCCAGGCAGAATTTGTATTTTTAATGCTTTTCCCCAGTCTTTATTCCCAAAGGTCCTGCTGGGAATCAAGGAAGCAGAGCTGCTTCTTTTCCTACCTAAAAAAGATCTGGAGCTGGCTGCTCTGATCCTTCGGGAAAAGATGGTTAAGATGCAAAACCCCTTTTCCTGCTGATTCCAAATTCCTCATTTAAAATTCCTTATTAAAGCCTCTCTCTTCCCAAAAAACCCAATTTTTCCCCCAGCCTGGATTCTCCTCATTTTGGCCACCGGGAAGGACAAAGCACCGACCATCAGATTTCAGCTGACATTGATTATTTTTGTTAGGATCGTTCTAAATTCCATTAAAAATGGGATTTTTAACAGAGATTGGGAGACTCTGGAGCCTGGAGAGGGTCGGGAATATCCAGGATCATTCCTGGAGGGGAAAACCCAGCCTTAATTCCAAGCAGAGCTGGCGAATAACCGATCCCGAATAATTTATCCCAAATAATTTATCCTGAATAATTTATGGATCCAGTCTGGGTGAGAAGAGCCCCAGACTTCAGTCCCAATTAAGGCCTTTGTGAATTGTCTGGGAACGGATCCCAATTTTTCCCATATTTATTTGTTACCCGGGATCGCGCTCCAAACGGAGCCGCCGCACAATTCCCGCTTTTCCCGAGTGTTTGCAAACAGCTCCCACTGCCAGCATTTGGAGGGGGTTTTCCAGCCCCTATCCCACCTTGGAATCTGTGGGAATTTTCATGGGAATGATCCCCAAGAACTCCTGGCTGGATGGGGAGAGGACAGCAAAGTCTCCCGAGGCGGTTTTCCCAAAAAATCCTAAAATTCAGCTGCTGGATCCACATTTTCCAAAGGCTTCCATAAATAAATGGATGGCCTGGAATGCTGCTGGGAATTCCAGAGGCTGCCAGGGTCCTGCATAAATGGATGCTGGAGGTTGCCAGGTTTATCCAGGTTTATCCCCTGACTCAGGAGCGGCGATCCTGATCCCAATCCCAAAATTCCACCCCAAAATCCAATGCGGGGCTTTATCCACAGGGAACGCCCCCAAATTTCAGGAGTTTTGGACTCATCCCATTTCCCTTATCCCGGTGCCCTGGTGGGAAGCAGCAGCTGGGATTGGGATTCTCCTTCCCGAGCTGAGCTGGGAATTATTCCCTTGGGAATAATCCCGTAAAATCATGGGGGAGGGAGAGATCCCAGCCCTCATTCCAGGGGCTGGAGCCTTGGGATTGGGAACAGACAGCAGGAACAGCTCCCTCATGTCCTGGAAAAGGGATTTGGGAGCAAAATGGGGGTGGTGACGAATTTTTGTGTCTTCTTGGGACATCAGGAATGTCATCCCATGGAGTCTCCCAGGGAAGGGAAGAGGCATTAATGACCAGGGGGATCCAGGAGGAAATCTGGGAATTAGGGGGCAGAGCCTCGTGTTTGGGGCTCACCTGCACAGGTGGAATTCCCAACCTCCCCCGCACCAGCTCTGGGCATTCCCAGCATCCCCCCAATCCCTGTCCTAGCCAGGAAATCCAGGATCACGGCCCTAAAAGTCAGGGAAATGTTTTTCCAGCTGGAAGCAGGAGCAGGGATGATCCCCGGGCTTCAGGAGAAGGAGCCATGGCTGGGCAGGGCGGCGGGAGCGCTGCTCCACCTCTGGGATCTGAATTCCATGGGAATCTGAGATTCCATGGGAATGGGAACGGCTCCTCTGAACCCCCGAGGGGGCAATTCCAGCTCAGCGCCCGCGGTTTTGGGAAAAGCAAATTCCTGCAGCACCACTGAGCATGGATGGGGTCGGGATGGGGTTGGATCGGGGTCCTGCAGAATTCCCGGCCCTTTTCCCTGTGCCAGAGGAATCCCATGGGCTCTGCCGGGGCTCTGGGCACCGCTCAGCTCCCGGTTTTCCTCTGTGGATGAGAAAAGAGATCCCAGCCAAAGGGAAGGGTTGGGAATGGGAGGAGAGGTCCCATCCAAAGAAAAAGGTTGGGAATGGGATTAGAGATCCCAGCCAAAGGAAAGGGTTGGGAATGGGAAGAGAGATCCCAGCTAAAGAGAAGGGTTGGGAATGGGAATGGGAAGAGAGATTTCAGACAAAGGGAGAGGCTGGGAATGGGAAGAGAGATCCAAAAGTAAGGATTGGGAATGGGAGGAGAGATCCCAGCCAAAGAAAAGGGTTGGGAGCAGCCGAGGAACAGAGGCCAAGCCCGGCCCTCAGATCCTGATCCTCCTCTGCCACTTCCAGCGGTGCCAGCAGGTGACAAAGGCGCTCCCACTGCTCGCAGAGGGGACACAGAGAGCCGGGAATGCCAGGAGAAGCCTCAGCAGGGCGGGATCAGCATCCTCCGGCACAGGGAGCCGGGGCTGGAGCCGGGAGATGCTGCCCCATGTCCCTGGAGTGACCTGAGGGACATCCCAGGACACTCCCCAGGACAGGGAATCTCGTCCTGAGCCACCGCAGGCTGGGGATGAGGGGGACGGGGATGAGCCATTCCCACCCCAGCTTTTCCAGGGGCTCTGCCCGCGCCCAGGCTGCAGGATCGGGGCTCTGGGAAAGGCAGGGCTGGGTCCTGGCTCGGCACCAGCGAGGAGGGGACAGGGAGGGGACACACAGGGGACACAGGAGGGGACAGAGGTGACACCCGCGCGTGGCTCCGGAGCTGTCACAGCCTCGGCACATCCAGGCTGGAGGAAGCGGATCCCGCTGGCAGCGCCCACCTGCAGCTCCAGCCACAGCATCCCCGGAACGCCGCTCCCTGGGCTCCTCCCGGCCCCCCGCGCCCCTCCGGGCTCCCACCGGGACCGGCCCTGCGTGTCCAGAGCTTCTCCCGCTCCTCCTGGAGCCTCCAGTCCCTTTCTCCAGGCTCTGGGAGAAGCCAGGGCCGGGCTGAGAGCCGGGACAGGCGAGGGCAGCGCTGGCTCAGCCACACACGGGGTCCCTGCCGGCCCCGAGCCCTTACCCGGAGCGGCTCCCGGGGTGATCCCGGGGCTCTCCGGACAGGGCTGGGCACGGCCCCGGGCAGGGCTGGGCGCTGGCACAGGGACCCGGGCACTGCAGGCGGGTGCAGCCGCGGCGGGGAGGGGCAGGGCTGGGCAGCGGGGGGAGGTAAACACGGCACCGGCATAGAAAGCAGGAAAATGACATCAAAATGACACCAAAATGACACCAGAATGACACCAAAACGACACTAGAATGACACCAGAATGACACCAAAATGACAGTTCCCGACGCGTCCTTTGCCATCACCTTTGCTGTCCCCCCCTCCTCGGCCGGCTGTCCCCTCCCTGGGGTGGCCGAGCAGGTGAGGGAGGGCTGGCCAGGAGCCCCAAGGACCGCGTTGTTCCTCTATTTCACACCCAGCGTCCCCTCCCGTCACATTTTCCGCGTCGCTCGGCCACCGAGGGGTTAATGGCCGGGAAGCGCCGCTCCCGCCTGGATCGCATCCTGCCGGCATCCCTGGATCGCAGCCCCGCCGGCGGCTCCGTGACCAGCGCATCACCCCCGGCCCCGCCGCCCGATCCCACCCGCGCCGGGCCGCGGATCCGCTGGATCCCGGAGGAGTTTCCAGGAGCGGGAATGCGGCTCCCTCCCTCCCCGCGGTACCTGGGAGCCATCCCTGCCTTCCTCCCGTCCCTTCATCCCCTCCCGGAGCGCCGCTCTCCATCCATTCCCTGTTTTTTTTTCCCTGCTTTTTTTTCCCCCCACACCCCGTTTATTTCCAAACGCACCATTTCTCCTCAAATCCAGCATCGAGCAGGGAAAGCAAAGCTCTGGAATGGCAAAAAAACAACCCCGAGCGAGCTGGAGGCGCCGGCTCGGTGCTGCTGCAGAGCGCAGGAGCCCCCCCAAAGTCACCCCCGGCCCAAAAACCCCCAAAAACCACGGCGGTGGCCCCCAACTCACCCTCCGAGGCTGTCCCCGTCTCCCGGCGCCGCTGTCACCGCCTGCCACCCCCCGCCACAGCTGCCCGCACATCTGGCAGACAAAAGGCCGGGTGGCTCCGGAGCTGTCACCGCCGGCGGGGTCTGTCCTTGTCGCTGGGGACGGGGACAGGGCCAGCAGGACCCTCCGGCCACGCTGACCCTCAGGGCTGGAGGCGGCGGGGAGAGCTCCTCACCCTTCGCTCGCCCGGCGCCTTCGCAGCCGCACAGTCCCCGCTCCCCCTCCTCCTCTTCCTCCTCCTCCTCCTCCTCCTCCCTCTCCTCCCTTCTCCCCTCCCTCCCTCCCTCCCCAATCCTCCTCCTCCTCCTCACTCCAGCCTTGTCGCCACGACGTGCCACCCACCCCAGGCAGCTCCTGCCTTAACCCCTGCGGCTCTGGCCTCTCCCGGAGGATGATCCCGAGGGATGAAGGCTCTCCCGAGGATGCTGAGCCGGCCCTCGGCATCCGCAGCGCTCCCGCTGCGCCACCGCCGTCCCCTCCCCGCACACGGGGGTCGCCCAGCCCGGGGGCTGCGGGGGTGGCTGGGAGGGGAAGGGGACACTGGGTGGATTTGGGATTTGTGTCCCAAATCTCCTCCTGCCCACCGGGATTTCTCGGCATTTCCAAAGATGACCCCGCCAGCCCCGTGTCCCTCCCCGAGGGGACAGCGCGGCCACCCCGCGGGGTTCCCCGGCTCTGTCCCCAAGCAGGACGCGCTGCCAGGGGCTCGTTTTCCCCAAAATGAGATTTTCAGGGACTCAACCTCGGGAAAAACTGGGGAAAATCTGCCTTTTGCCCTGGAGAGAGCTGGGGTCCCAGAGGGTGACACAGACCCCACCCACGGTGACACCCAGGGTGAGACAGGGACAAGAACCTGTCACCGTCAGCTGTGGGGCTGGGACAAGGGCAGGATTTGGGGTGGGGGTAACACAGCACCCCCAGCTTTATTTTTGCATCCCAGAAAAGCCTTTCCCATCCCCGGGGAGGGACAGAGGGCCCCGGGAGGGGGACGGTGACAGCGGCCATCGAGTCCCCGTTCCACTCTCGGTTTGGCGAGAGGAGCCGGGGCTTGGCTCCTTCCCAGGGCCACCGCCCGGGGCTGGGGCTGGAGCGGGGCTGGAGAGGAGTTGGTGTGGGGCTGGGGGCTGAATCAGGATTGGAACTCGGGGCTGGAGCTCCGGGCTGGCATTCAGGACTGGAGCTCGGGGCTGGGGGCTGGATCAGGGCTGGAACTCGGGGCTGGAGCTCGGGGCTGGAGCGGGGCCGCGCACACGCCGAGCAGAGCGCGCAGAGAGCTCGGAGTGACCTGATTTAATTGGCAGCGCTTCAATGGCATCGAGTCCCTGCCCGCCCCCCCTCGGCAGAGCCCTTCTGCAGGCGCCTAAAGGGAGCTGGGCTCGGCTTTAGCGTCACTAAAGCCGGGCTTTGCTTTAGAGCGTCCCTGGGGTCAGGGGGGCTCAGCTGCGCCGGCCCCTCCAGGGTTGTCCAACAACAAAAGGAAAAATCGGAGCTGGGTCATGGGAGGAAATTCCCATTTATTTTTCCCAAATCCAATGATTATCCTGTGGAAACCGCTGAGGAGCTCCGGGTGGGCTGGGAAATCCCTTCCAGGGGGATTTGGAGGGCGGGAAAAACCTTCCAGGGGGATTTGGAAGGCTGGGAAAGCCCTTCCAGGGGGATTTGGAGGGCTGGAAAAACCTTTCCAGGGGGATTTGGTGGGCTGGAAAAACCTTTCCAGTGGGATTTGGAGTGCTGGGAAAGCCCTTCCAGGTGGATTTTGTGCCCGTGTCCTCTTGCCAGGGCTGGGGGCGCCTGGAGCAGGGATTGGTTTGCAGCCCCCTGTGCTGTGGGGCTGGCAGGGAAACGCCCCTTGGAATTTCCCAAATCCCTGTGGAACTCCTGGAAAAGCCCCTCCAGGTGGATTTTGAGCGCTCCGGGCATTCCCGGGGGATGGAGAAGCCGCTCCCAGGTGTCTCCCGGAGCCCTGCCCGTGCCCCATCCGGCCTCGCCCGGCTCCTGCCGCGCTGCTGCAGAGGCTGAGTAATTCCTGAGGCTCCCGAGATGCTCCTCAGGCTGCCGAGCACATCCCGATCCAGGTTTTAATTGCGTGGGACTGCAGCCGAGATGGCTCTGATTTATCCTCCCTGCTGCGCCAGCACTTCTCCCCCGGCTGGCTCCGGGATCCACCTGGAGAAAATTCCCTGGGAAAAGGTTAAAAATGTCCCTTAAAACCAGGAAAAAAGAAAATCTCGGAGTCAGGAGTGGGGTTTTCCCGCTCACGCTTGTGGGGTTGTGAGATTCCCGTTCTTTTATCCCTTCGGACTCGAGGTGAGCTCCTGGGGGAGCTGCTCTGAGGAATTTTCCTGGAGAACCGCGGGATTTAGGGGGTTAAGCCAGGCTCAGCCAAACTCAGCTCTACCAGACCTGGATGAACAAAGGGCTCCAGCACCTTTTATTCCCTTCTGGATCAGGAAAACCCCATGGATGGAGGAACCCTGCAGGCATCCCAAATCCCATTTTTAACTCTGCTCTCCCATCCCAAATTTAATTCCCATAAAATTGGGGTGAGCCAAGGTCACCCCTGTGGCAGGGGTGGGAATGGGATCCCGTCCCCTTTCCCAAACTGGAGGTGAATTCCCAAATCCAGAACCCTGAATTCAGGGCTGTCCCTCTCCCTTCCCATATTCCAAGAATTCCCCACCTTTTTTCCCTTTCCCAAATCCCATTTTAAACTCTGCTCCCCCATCCCAAATTTAATTCTCATGAATTTGGGGTGAGGCAAGGTCACCCCTGTGGCAGGGGTGGGAATGGGATCCCATCCCCTTTCCCAAGCTGGAGGTGAATTCCCAAATCCTGTCCCTTTCCCTTCCCATATTCCAAGAATTCCCCACCTTTTTTCCCTTTCCCAAATCCCATTTTTGCTCTGTCCCCAATCCCAAATCACAGCAGCCTCCTCAAATTCCCACCTCCTGCTTCTTCCCACTGAGACATCCTGGAATCTTCTGTAATTTCCATGATCCAGGGTGGGAAATGTTCCTCTGCTCCCTTTATTCCCTGCATTTTGGGGCTGTTTTATGGCTGCCATAAAAGCTGCCCATAAATCAGGCCCGATCCCATAAAAACCAGGAATAACTGGAATTAGGGCCCAGATGGGAGCAGCTCCCTCTGCCAACACTGGGAATGTTCTGGGATTTGTCCTTTCCTCATTCCCAGACATCTTCAGGCCCACCTTGGGAAGCAATTCCAGGGTGAACACACCTGGTAGGGTCTCCCTTTTATGGGGTTTTCTATGGAAAACATGGGATTTATTTATGGATAATATGGGGGGTTCTTTTTATGGGTAATGAGAATTTTTTATGGATAAGATGGGATTTTTTAATGGAAAACATGGGATTTTTTTATGGATAGCATGGGGTGGCTTCTTGTGGATAATATGGGATTTTTTAAATGGATAAGATGGGATTTTTTAATGGATAACATGGGATCTTTTATGGATAACATGGGGGATTTTTATGTATAATATGGGGATTTTTAATGGAAAACATGGGATTTTTTTTATGGATAGCATGGGATGGCTTCTTATGGATAACATGGGATTTTTTTTATGGATAACATGGGGTTTTTTTATGGATATTGAGGGTTTTTTTATGGATAATGAGAATTTTTTATGGGTAACATGGGATTTTTTAATTGAAAACATGGGAATTTTTTATAGATAACACGGAGGGATTTTATGGATAACATGGGGACTTTTTGGGATAACATGGGGTTTTTTATGGATAACATGGGGTTTTTTGGATAACATGGGGGTATTTATGGATAACATGGCATTTTTTTATGGATAAGATGGGGTTTTTTATGTATAATGAGAATTTTTTATGGATAACATGGGATTTTTTAATGGAAAACATGGAATTGTTTTATAGACAACATGGGGGTGTTATGGATAATGAGATTTTTTTTATGGATAACATTGGATTATATTTATGGATAATGAAGGATTTTTTTATGGACAACATGGGAGGGTTTATGGAAAA
>JAWWLW010000111.1:3909761-3926820 GCA_035041385.1 Myiothlypis coronata | reverse complement strand
GGGGATTGGGAGATGAGGGGAAAATGGGAAAATGGAGATTTGAAATGGGGAAATGGGGGAAAGAGGGGGGAACATGGGGATTTGGGAATGGGGGAATCCTCCCCCATCCCCACCTGTCCCACCTGTCCTCACCTGTTGTAGGTGTCCCCAGTTGTCCCTCACCTGTTCCTCACCTGTCCCCACCTGTTCCTTACCTATCATAGGTTACCCACGTGTCCCACCCATCCCCACCTGTCCCACCTGTGCTCACCTGTGCTCACCTGTGCTCACCTGCCGAACGCAGCATCCCAGCAGGGCAGCGCCATCCAGGTGCGGGGCGTGTTCCTCAGGTACTCCCTGTGCCCCTGTTCACACCTGTGCCATCCATCCCCACCTGTCCCCACCCATCCCTCACCTGTGCTCACCTGCCGAACGCAGCGTCCTGGTAGGGCAGCGCCATCCAGGTGCGGGGCGTGTTCCTCAGGTACTCCCTGTGCTCCTGCTCACACCTGTCCCACCCATCCCTCACCTGTGCTCACCTGCCGAACGCAGCATCCCGGTAGGACAGCGCCATCCAGGTGCGGGGCATGCTCCTCAGGTACTCCCTGTGCTCCTGCTCGCACCTGTCCTGGCCCAGGTAGACGAGGCGCAGCTGCTCGGGCCGCTCCACGTGCGCGGGGTCGGTGAGGCGGCTCCAGAAGCGGCGCAGGCGGGGCTCGAACTCGCGGCAGCGCGGGCAGCGCGCGGCGCCGAAGAAGAGCAGCAGCAGCCGATTGTCCAGCGCCGCGCGCAGCTCCCGCTCCGTGTCCAGGCGCCGCTCCGAGCGCCGCCACTGCAGCGCCCGCCCCGAGAACAGCGCCCAGGCCATGGAAATGGTAATTAAAAATAATAATTAAAAAAAAAAATAATGGTAATGGGGTTTGGGGGAAAATAACGGGAGTTTTGGGGAGAAAAATGGGGGTTTTAGGGCTAAAAATGGGATTTTTCAAGGTAAAAATGGGATTTTTCAAGATAATAGTGAGAGAGTTATAGCTGAAAAAATGGGGGATTTATGACTGAAAAAATGGGGATTTTAGAGGTAAAAAATGGGATTTTTCAAGGTAAAAAATGGGGTTTTTCAAGGTAAAAATGGGACTTTTCAAGGTAAAAATGAGAGGTTTACAGGTGAAAATGAGGGGGTTTACGCTGAAAAAAATGGGGGTTTATTCCTGAAAAAATGGGGGATTTATCCCTGAAAAAATGGGGGTTTTAAGAGGTAAAAAATGGGATTTTTCCAGGTAAAAATGAGAGGTTTAGAGGTAAAAATGAGGGGATTTATTGCTGAAAAAATGCGGAGTTTATCCCTAAAAAATAGGGGATTTATCCCAATAAAATAGGAGTTTATCCTTAAAAAAAGACGGGTTTAAACCCTAAAAAAACCCGGAGATTTTTTCCCCTAAAAATGAGGAATTTTCCCTAAAAAAATTGAGATTTTATCGCTAAAAAAATGGAGATTTTTCCCTAAAAAATGGAGATTTTTTTCCCTAAATAATGGAGATTTTTCCCTAAAAAATGGAGATTTTTTTCCCTAAAAAATGGAGATTTTCCCCTAAAACATTGAGATTTTATCCCTAAAAAATTGAGTTTTTTCCCTAAAAAATGGAGATTTTATCTCTAAAAAATGGAGACTTTATCCCTAAAAAATTGAGGTTTTTTTCCCTAAAAAATGGAGATTTTTCCCTAAAAAAATGGAGATTTTATCCTAAAAAATTGAGATTTTTTTCCCTAAAAAAATTTAGATTTTATCCCTAAAAAATGGAGATTTTTCCCTAAAAAATGGAGATTTTTCCCTAAAAAAATTGAGATTTTTATCCCTAAAAAATTAAGATTTATCCCAGAGAATAAAAAATGCTGCGGTGGAGAAAAAAGGAGAAAAAAGGAGAAAAAAGGAGAAAAAAGGGGAGGAAAAGTGGGGGGAAAGGGGGAAAAAAGGGGGAAAAATCTTTTGAAGGCTTTGAGCATCTCCCGAAGTGCAGCGTGCCCTTGGATCCCTCTGGAATTCTCTGGGATCAGCGCCTTGGAGGAGCCGTCAGCGCTGCTGGAGAGGCAGCTCCAGAGCGAAATTCCCTTCTCCCACCCCAAACCCGGCAGGATCCGGGCGGAAAAGGCTCAGCCCGGTGAAATCTGATGTTCCCAAAGCTGCAGCGTCAGGGACAAGATCCCCGACTTTGGTGACATCCGTGGAAAAACGTCCCCAAATTTAACTCCCGGGTTTTTTTGTCCTTTGTTGCTGATCCTTGAGGATGGTTTGGTTTTTCCCCAATTTTCCCCACGGTTTTTCTCCACTTTTCCCATGGCTTTTTCCTGGTTTTTCCCCTTTGTTTTTTTTTTTTGTTTTGTTTTTTTGTTTTTGGTTTTTTTTTTTTTTTTAATTTTTTAATTTTCCCCATGGTTTTTCCGGGTTTTCCCCAAGTTTTTTTCCCATTTTCCCCCTTGGCTTTTTCCGGGTTTTTCTCATGGCTTTCCCCTGTTTTTCCCCATTACTTTTTCCTGGTTTTCCCCATGTTTTTTCACTGTTTTCCCCATGGCTTTTTCCTGGTTTTCCCCATAGGTTTTCCCTGTTTTCCCCATGGCTTTTCCCAGTTTTCCCCATGAGTTTTTCCCTGTTTTCCTCATGGCTTTTTCCTAGTTTTTCCCATTTTTCCCCCTGGTTTTCCTCATGGCTTTTTCCTGGTTTTCCCCATGATTTTCCCAGTTTTTTCTCATGGCTTTTCCCTGTTTTTCCCTATTACTTTTTCCTGGTTTTCCCCATGTTTTTTCACAGTTTTCCCCATGGCTTTTTCCTGGTTTTCCCCATGACTTTTCTCTGGTTTTCTCCATGGGATTTTCCCAATTTTCCCCATGGTTTTATCCCAGTTTTCCCCATGGTTTTTTCCTGATTTTCCCCATGTCTTTTCCCTGTTTTCCTCATGTTTTTCCCCATTTCCCCCCATGGCTTTTCCCTGTTTTTACCCATGTTTTTTTTCCTGATTTCCCCCATGGCTTTTCCCTAGTTTCCCCCATGGTTTTTTCCCAATTTCCCCCATGACTTTTCCCAGTTTTCCCTATGTTTTTTTCCCCCAGTTTTCCTCATGGTTTTTTTCCCAGTTTTCCCCATGTTTTTCCCCATTTTCCCCCATGGCTTTTCCCTGTTTTTACCCATTTTTTTTTCCTGGTTTCCCCCATGACTTTTTGCAGTTTTCCCCATGGTTTTTACCCAGTTTTCCTCATGGCTTTTCCCTGATTTTCCCCATGGTTTTTTCCCAGTTTTCCATAAGTTTTCGCCCTGTTTCTCCCCATGGTTTTTTCCTGGTTTTCCCAGCAGCTGGGGACAGGGGTCTGGAATTCTGCTCCATCCCCGAATATTCCTGATTGATTTACCTCCCTCCTTTCCCAGCAGCTGCTCCCTGGATCTGTTTTTCCATAGGGAAATTGGGATTTCCAAACCTGGGGTTTCCAGCTGTGTCCCCACATCCCCCCGGGAAGTTTTTCCCCCTCTGGTGATCCAGCAACTGTGGGGATCCCCATGGAATTTCTGCCACGGGAATTCCTCCCTCATTTCCATGGGATGGAAATGGATTTTTGGGATAAAAATGGAGCAGGAGATGGGGGGATTCAGCCCCTCTGCCCCTCGGGTGAGACCCCCCTGCAGAGCTGCTCCAGCCCTGGATTCCCAGCTGGGATTCCAGGCTGGGAAATTGGGATTGTTCCATCTGGATGAGGGAAGCTTTGGGATGATCCAGCTGTGGCCTTCCAGGAGCTGAGGGAACGACAGGAAAGATGGAAAAGGACTTTGGACAAGGGATGGGGTGACAGGGAGAGGGGGAATGGGCTCAGACTGAACGAGGGGAAAGTTCAGCCGGATATTGGGAATAAATCCTTCCCTGGGAGGGTGGGGATGGAATTCCCAGAGAATTCTGTGTCTGGGAATTCTGTCCCAGGGCAGGTTGGAAAATCCTGGGATCGTGGAATAGAATTCCATGGAATTGGATCTATTTAAGGACCCTTCCCACCCAACCTATTCCCTGATTCCTGACTCCATGATTTCCACTGGCAAATTTGATATATTTAATTCATACATTAATCCATCTCTATAATCAAATATTTCATATTTTATATTCAATTCAGCAGCGAGACGAAACCCAGGCTCCCTCTGGCGCTCCCTGACATCCACCTCCATCAATTCCAGCTCTGCAGCCTCAGCAGAAAACCGGGAATTTCATAAAAACCCCGGCAAGGAGAGGCCACAAATCTCACCGGGAGTGGTGGGGGGAGCTTTAATTAAACCGAGAGCTCTGATGGACCAGTGGCTGCGGGGACGTCCGGGCTCGGTCACCTCTGCGGGGTCACCCGAGGGGACAGTGCCACCGGTGCCAGCAGTGCCACCGGTTCCGGCAGTGCCACCAAGTGCCACCGGTGCCAGCAGCCGATGTCGCCCCCAGCCGAGCGCTGCCACTCGCGCTCCTCTCCAGCAGCACCGGGGGACGCTCCTCGCCCTTGGGGAGGACCCTCCGCACCCTCGGGATGACCCAAACCCGTCCTCTCCTCTCCCAAAATTCCCAAATTTCTGCCCCCGGACTGCGCGCGGGGCTTTAGGATGGGTCAGCTCTTCGGGGTGACCCAAACTCCTCCTTTCCTCGCCCAAAATTCGCATTTCTGTCCCCGGATTGCGCTTTCAGCCTTGGGAGGGCTCAGCCCCGCGCTGAGCGCCTGCGGCTGCTCATTAAGGGCGCCGCTAATGAGCTCCTCCCCCTGCTCTGCCCCCTCCCCTCCAGCCCGTGCCTTCCTCCCTCCTTTCCCTGCCTCATCCTCATCCTCCTCCTCCTCCTGCTGCCGCTGCCGCCGCTGCCGGGCCGCGCTCGCTCTCCGCCCGCTCGGGAGCGCGCAGTGCGGCGCGGCCGCGCCCGGGAGCGCGCAGTGCGGCGCACCGAGCCCGCACCGAGCCCCGGCTGCGGCCACCTCAGCTCCTCCGGGTAAGGACAAACCGCGATGGGGACGCGCCGGGATGCGGGAATCTCTCCGAGGATGCGCACGGAGCGGGGTCCGCGCATCCTCAGCGCGGATTTGGGGGTGCTAAACCTGCTCGGTGACCCCCAGAATCTGCCGGTTTTTGCTGTCGGGACCCCGGGAGGGGGGGAGCTGGGGCATGTGATGGGATTTTGGCTCTTACGTCACGGCTCCGTGTCCCTGCGTGTGACAAAACCCCGCGGTGGCAGTGCGGGGGCACGGGGAGCGCAGCCCGGGTGGGGACCTCGGGGGTGACAGCGCAACTTTGGGGCGCCGGGAGCTGGCGAAGGGGGGCGGCGATTGCTCTGCGGGGAGACGCGCCTCGCTCCCTGCCTGTCGCCTTCCCTCCGGAAGAACATCCTGGGCCGGAAAAATCCATCGGGAAAACGCACCTGGGCTTGGGATGGGCCCCGGCGGCGAGCGGTGAGTGGCGGGCGCGGGATCCGCATCCTCCCGCAGCCGCTCCCGGGGATCGATCTCCATCGGGAAGAGCGGGCAAAGTGCTGAATCATTGGGATCCCGGCTCTCCAGGGCCGCGAGAAGCTCGGGAATGGGGTGAGGAGGGCGAGGAGGCCGTGGGAGCGCTGGGGCCTGGGGGAAAGGGATTGTTGGGATGGAGCGGGGATGGAGCGGGGATGGAGCGGGGATGGAGCGGGGATGGAGCGGGGATGGAGCGGGGTTCTCCCATGGCCTCAGGTGCTTCTTGGAGGGCAGGGAGCAGGGAAAACGCGCATTCCATCCCGGGGAGGCCTCTGGCAACGGCACCCGGAGGAGGTTTGGGTGGGAAAACGGAGGTTTTGCGCAGAAAAATCCCATCCCCGCTCAAACTGGGCACGGCCGGCGCGTCCGGCTCGGGCGGGTTTTGCTTTTCCCTTTGGAATGCTGCCTGTGGGCTCCCTCCTCAAGGTCAGGAAGAAGTCCCCATCCTCCTTGGGACGGCTCTGGAGCACTCCCCAGAGTCACCGCGGGCTGTTCCCGGCCGGGTCCCGGCGCAGGGGCAGTGCCGGGGGCCGGGGGGATGCGGGAATTGCGGGAAAAGCTGGAATTCTGACATGCCCAGCAGAGGCCCGGCTGCTTTAAGATGGATCCTGTGGCGCTGTGGTGTTTCCGGGGTGCTCCTGGCAGCTGCCGAGGACAAAAGCAGGAATCCTGTGACTTTTCCAGGGATGCTGACTCCTTTCTTTCCTGGAAAACCTCCCCCTTCTTTGGCAGACACCGAGGGGCTGCTTTGTTCCAAGAAAACTTTGCTTTCTCTCCTGAAAGAAAACTCAAATTTGGCATTTTCTGCTCGATTTCTATTTTTACTTTTGCTCTTTCTCAATTCAGGGCTGGGCCTTTGCTGCTTTCCCCATTTTTTTTTTTCGTGTGGTTGTAACGTGAATCCAACATAAATAATGCATGGAAAAACGCTCAGCTGGCAGGCAGGAGTTGTTTGGTTGGAAAAGTGACTTTGTTTACAGAAGTTAGGACCTGGGCCTGGTTCTGTGGTAATTCTGGCCTTAACAAAGCTCCATCCTCATCCTCGTCCTCATCCCAAGGGATTTGGTTTAAGCCCAGTCCAATCCAATCATCCCTTCTCCCAGCTGATGATTAAATGGGGAATATCCCAAGTTTTCCAAATTAATTAATCAGGATTTGTTTTCCTCTCATTCTCTCCAGGGTGTTTTGGGGGGGATAAACCCCCCAAAATCCACTGGAAAAACTCCACCACAAAGGGTCCCAAAAATGGGGGGAAATAGTGAATAATAATGGGAAAATGGGAAAAATGAGGATTTCTATCAGTGTTTTTGCTTCTGGTGGGTGTTTGGGATACTCTGAGTAGGATACTCATGAGATACTCCTGGGTGTAGAGGGGTTGTATCCCCAAATCTCAGGGATGAGCTGGGATGGGGTTGGGATCAGGTGTGAGGCACAAAGTGAGTCTGGAGCAGAAGGGGAATGGGAATCTGGGAATGAAAATGGGAATCTGGGAATGGGAATCTGGGAATGAAAATGGGAATCTGGGAATGGGAATCTGGGAATTCCACCCCAGGAAACTCTTGGACGTTCCTGAGATTGTGAGGAAAGGGATGGACATGGGCATCAGGAAAAGGGATTTTTTTTTTTGGTGTTTCCTTTGCTGGGAAAAGGGGGAATAAATGGATTTAGGGAAGTTTGGCTTCTCACTGGTGCCGTTGTTAATCCCAGTGCTCCATCCCAGCTGGGGTCACCTTGGGAAAAGGAATTATCCATAGGGATCATGGTCCTGGATTGGATCCTCCCCCTGGTCCTGTCACCCTATGAGAAAAATGGAGAAGTTCTGGGGCTCTCCAAAGGAATATTCCCTGGATAAAAATGAGTTTTATCCAGAAATTAGCAGGAATGGAGAAGTTTTGGGAGGCTCCAAGGAAATATTCCCTAGATAAAGATGAGTTTTATCCATAAGTGCAGAAATTAGCAGGAATGGAGAAGTTCTGGGGCTCTCCAAAGAAATATTCCCTGGATTAAAATGAGTTTTATCCAGAAATCCAGAAATTAGTAGGAATGGAGAAGTTCTGGGATGCTCCAAGGAAATATTCCCTGGATAAAGATCAGTGGAGCTCACCTGGGCAGGTGAAACTTGGAACTGGAAACTTTGGAATTTGTTGGTTCCATCTGGAGCTTCGGAATTTTTCAGCTCCATCCTGCCCTTGCTCAGGGGAAGAGGAGTCTCCAAGAGAAAAGTTTGGGATTTGTTTGAGGAATCTGGGAAAATGGGGCAGCCCCATCCCCAGGACGTTCCTGGGGCTCTGATTTTATCAGGGAGCGCTCGGCCGGAATTTCTGGATTTGTTTTCCACGTGGGGGTGGATTTTCTGTGGGGTTGTAATTTGCTCGTCTGGGAAGCACCAACCTTCCAAATCCCAGCAGAACTTCATTCCCAGGGAGAAAAACCTGGAAGTTCAAGCAGAATTCCTTCATTTTTTTGCTTTCTGGGAGCTGTGGAATTCACTGGTTTTTTGCACTTTTTAGGTGCAGCTGAATTTGGGAGGATTCAAACCCAATGAGAAAATCAGATTTTCAGATAAGAAATATCAGCTTTTATTGTAATTTAAACAGTAAAACCTGTAAGGACACCCCCTAAAAAAAACAAGGAAAAAACCTCTGGCACTTCCCTTTATTCCTCAGGTTTTGTTTGCCCTTCCCAAAATATTCCTAAACCCTGCCAGGATCCATCCAGAGCTTGGATTCCCTTACAATTCTGTCAGATCTTGTCAGGGAGGTCTGGATTCCTTCCTGCCCCGGAGGGAATTCCTTTCCAACCTCATTTTCCTCATTTTCCGTGTTGTTGGATGACTTCTGCTCCATCTTTTCCATTCTTCCCCTTTTCCCGAAGCCCCTTCATTCCTTTCCACGCTGTCCAGGATAATTATTGTGTAATTCCAGGGATTCCAGCTCGGAATGAACTTGCTGGAAGTTTAAATGTTCCATAATCCCCGTCCCCCTCCCTTTCTCTTTTTTTTTTTCCCCTTTAATCCTGAGTTGAAAGAAACAGGGCTGGGTTATTACGGATTAAAAAAGAGAAGGATTTATCCCTCGGCTTATCGGGATCACCATTCCCACTTAATGAGATCGAAGGACAAGGATTATCCATGGGGAAAAAACCAGGGATGACTTGGGGTGGACGGAAATTCCTGACAAAGCCTCCTCCACGAGTTCCTTTGGATCTCATCCCGGAATTTTGAGGTCCAGCTCTGTTTTCCTCCGGGATGCAACTGGGAGGGAGCATCCAAAGGGCACAGGAGAGGGGGAATAGTGGAGATTTTCCTGTAAAATGAGAATTTGGTTGTTTTTTTCCCCTTGCACCCCTCTGCCTGCGAGCCTTAAGCAAGAGGTTGGCGCATTCCCAGTTTGCTGGAGGAGCATCCAAAGGGAAAAGGGAGCGTTGAACAATCCAGGCTTGGAAGAGCTGGTGAATCCCTGTCCTGGATTCTGGGCTGCTCCTTTCCCACCTCTGGAAGCAAACCTGGAGCCTCACAGGGAGTGGGAGAGCAGGAGCACAACCCCCGGGGTTGGTGAAGGTGAAGCCGGAGGTTCATCACAATTCCTGGCAGGTTTTCCGTCTCTTTCTGCCTCTTTGGCAGAGGAATTTTGCTCCTTTTCCCAGGGACGGTCGGAATCTGATCCTGCGGCTCTGTCAGCCTGAATCCCAAATTCCTCCTGAAATTTCCTGGCATGGATAGGCCGGGCTGGCAGCTCCAGTGGGAGCTGGGAGGGCGGGAAGGTTCTGCTTGGATCTGTGGAAAATACACCAAAAGCTCCCTCTTTTTCCCTTTGAATTGTTCCCTTTTCCTGATTATCCCGAGTTCTAAGAGCTGCAGAATCATGGAATAATTTGGGTTGGAAAATTAAAACTCATCCCATCCCACGAGCAGGGACAACTTTCCCTAACCCAGGTAGCTCCAAGCTGGCCTTGGACACTTCCAGGGATGGGGCAGCCACAAATTCTGTGGAAAACCTGGGAATGCCGAGGCCGGGAGCGTCCGTGGGTAGGAAAATCCTCCTGGATCCGGCCGCTCTCCAGGGTGCTGAAGCCCCTCCTAGGAATTTGGGAACGGCACGCTCTTCCCTGAGTTCCCATCTCCCTGATCCCGCTGGAATCCAGAATGAAAAGGGAAAACTGGGATACACTGGAACAGCAGAATGCAGGGAATGTGAGAATTCCTCCTCTTCCACCCCCAGCGTGGTTTTTAAGCTGGAGTTTGGATGCTGGGTGGTCTCCACAATTTAGGATGAATTTTAAACCCCACCTCGGTAAAGCCTGGCTCAGCTGGGCTGAGCTTAGGGTTGATCCTGCCCCCGATGGTGGTGACCTGAGGTAATTCCAGCTGGAATTGTTTGGGGATGTGGCTGCCTCCGGGATTTTTGGGAGCAGGGAACAAGTTCCTCTCCCTCTTTCTGTGTCTTTGGGGATTTTTTGGGGATTTTTCTCCTTCTGGACAAAGCTCAGCTGCCCATCCTTGTAGGAACAGATTTATTGGATATTCCTGAAAGTTTTTATTGGATATTCCCAGCAGCTTTTGGTGGATATCCAGAGCAGGTTTTGGTGGATATTCAGAGCGCTTTTAAAAAATATTCTCAGCAGTTTTTATTGGCTATTCCCAACAGTTTTTGGTGGACATTCAGAGCAGGTTTTGTTGGATATTTGTAGTGGGTTTTTTGGATATTCCCAGCACGGTTTTTTTTATATTCCTGGCAAGTTTTATTTGATATTCCCAGCAGTTTTTGTAGGATATTCCCCCAGCCTCTGGGCAGGGAAAGAATTCCAGCCTTCCCTTTTTCCCCAGGTGAAGATCAGCCAACCCCTCAGGTTCTTCCCAGCCCCTCAGGCTCTTCCCAAACCCCTCAGGCTCTTCCCAGCCCCTCAGGCTCTTCCCAGCCCCTCAGGCTCTTCCCAAGCCCTCAGGCTCTTCCCTAGGGTTTGTTTGCCTTTTCCAAAGTATTCCCTTGGATTTTAAATCTGCCAGGATCCATCCAGTTGGATTCCTTTGCAATCTTTCTCAAATGTTGTCAGGAAGGTCTGGATTCCTTCCTGCCCTGGAGAGAATTCCTTTCCAACCTCATTTTCCGTGTTGTTGGACGACTTCTACTCCATCTTTTCCATTTTTTCTCCTCTTCCCGAAGCCTTCTCAGCTATCCAGGACGGTGACACCACCAGCCACTCTGGATTTGCAGACACAGCCCCATTTGTGGGGCCGGGATGGCTCCGTGTGGGATAAAGGCCCCTCTGTGATTCCAGCCGGGGCCGATGGAGTGCGGGGCGCAGGAGAAGCTCCCGTCCCTGCTGTCACCTCGGCGGTGCCACATTCCTGAAATCTGGCTTTGGCATTCCCAGCAGAGCCGGCCACAAAGGCTCCTTGTTGGGGTCTCCTTTGGGATGGGGCTGAGGCAATCCCAGCTGGGAGCGGGAGGAGGGGAGGGACAGGACGGGGCTTTGTGCCACCCGCACGTGCCAGGGCACCCGGGAGCTCCTCTGGTGGCGCTTCCGACAGGCTGAGGGTGCTGGGAATGCTGGGCCTGGAGAGGGGAATGTTGTGTGGGGAAACTGGGGTTTGGGTTTAGTAGAGAAACTGGGGTTTGGGTTTAGTAGAGAAACTGGGATTTGGTTTGTGTGGGGAATATTGGGATTTGGTTTGTGTGGGAAACTGGGATTTGGGTTTTGTGGGGAAACTGGGATTCGGTTTGTGTGGGGAATATTGGGATTTGGGTTTTGTGGGGAAACTGGGATTTGGGGTTTGTGGGGAAACTGGGATTCGGTTTGTGTGGGGAATATTGGGATTTGGGTTTTGTGTAGGGAAACTGGGATTTGGGTTTTGTGGGGAAACTGGGATTTGGTTTGTATGGGGAAACTGGGATTTGGGTTTTGTGGGGAAACTGGGATTTGGGTTTTGTGGGGAATTGGGGTTTGGTTTGTGTGGGGAACTGGGATTTGGGTTTAGTAGCGAAACTGGGATTTGGTTTGTGTGGGGATATTGGGATTTGGGTTTCGTGGGGAAACTGGGATTTGGTTTGTATGGGGAAACTGGGATTTGGTTTGTGTGGGGAAACTGGGATTTGGGTTTTGTGGGAAAACTGGGATTTGGTTTGTGTGGGGAAACTGGGGTTTGGTTTCTGTGGGGATATCGGGATTTGACTTGTGCGGAAACCTCAGGATTTGATTTGTGTGGAAGCCTCAGGATTTAATTTGTGTGGAAACCTCAGGATTTAATTTGTGTGGATTTGATTGGTGTGGAGACCTCAGGATTTGATTAGTGTGGAAAAGTCGGGATTGAAGGGGTTACAAGGAAGGAAAAGGGGATCTGCAGCAGGAATTGGGGTGGTGGGACAAGGGGATGGGTTCAGGGAGATTGGGAAGGAAATTTTTCCTGTGACAGTGGGGAGGCCCCGGGATGGAATTCCCAGAGAATCCATGGGTGGCCCATCCCTGGAAGTGGAGATGTCAGAATCTGATTTGTGTGGAGATTTTGGAATTTGATTTGTGTGGAAACCTCAGGATTTGATTTGTGTGAAACCACGGGATCTGAAGGAGTTACAAGGAAGGAAAAGGGAATCTGCAGCAGGAATTGGGATGACAAGACAAGGGGATGGGTTCAGGCTGAAAAAGGGGAAAATTAGGTGGAATATTGGGAAGAATTCTTTCCTGTAAGGGCGGGGAAGCCCTGGGATGGAATTCCCAGAGAATCCATGGGTGGCCCAACCCTGCAAATGTCCCAGGCCGTGCTGGACCCACCTGGAATAGTGGAAGGTGTCCCTGTGGTGGTGCTGGGGGACCTTAATCTCCTTCCAAGCCCAAACATTCCGTGATTCCACCTCAAATCCACTCAACAAATGGATCATCCCCTTTCCTTCTTCCCCTGTATCTGGAAAATTTCAATTCCAACAGAAAATACCTCAAACCCAAACTTCCTATCCAACCCCCTTAATTCCCAGAAAAGCTGGAATTCGGCCAAATTCATCCACATATAATTTTTTTACACCCAACACCAGAACTGCACATTTTAGAGGGCGGATTTTTTTCCCAAAATGTCCTTCAAAACCCGATTCTGCACAACCCAGGCTGCCATTTCCTGCTGACAGCTCCGGGATCCAGCTGCCAGCGCTCCCCAGGGATTTCATTCCTGCCCATCCCAGCAGCTGGGACCAGCCTGGGGATTTTTGGTTGACCTCTTCTGAATCGTGCTGGCCCCGGTGACAGCTGCAAGGCTGAGCTGGCCCCGACCCAGGACAGCAGGCTGCTCCCCCCGTGTTTGATTTCAGGAATTCTGCCTTCTTTGTCTCCCTTTTCCAGCCTTTTTGGACAGGCCTGGGGTTGGGATGGTGGGTGGGAATGATTCCTGGGACTGACACAGCTGAGCTGGGGGGCAATTTGGGGTTTTCTAAGTGTTCCTGGCAGGATTTTGACCCTAATCTCAGATTTGGGAATGGATGCTTCTTGGGAATTCCTATCTGTGAGTAATTCTCAGAATTCCTCTTCCAAAGCAGAGCAAAGTGAAAAACAGGGATATCCAGGAGTATCCAGGGATGAAACCCTCCAGGAAGCAAAACAAAACCTTTTTCCCAAAGGAAAAGCAGTTCCTGCCCTTTTTTCCGGTGAAAAGGGGGTGGGAATGGCTGGGATTGATCCCAAACAGCTGCTGGGACGTGGGAGGACAGATGGCTCAATTATGTCCAGAATGGGATGGGCAGTGTGGGGTTTGGGAGGCTTTGGGATCCTTTTCCCTGGAAACCTGAGCGGGGAGAGGCCGTGGAGGGGATTTGGGAGATTTTTGGATCCTTTTCCCACTAAATCTGAGCCAGAAGATGCCATGGAAGGGCTGTGGGAGATTTTTGGATCCTTTTTCCACTAAATCTGAGGTGGGAAAAGCCATGGAGGGACTTTGGGAGACTTTGGGATCCTTTTTCCACTAAATCTGAGCCAGAAGAAGCCATGGAGGGGCTTTGGGAGATTTTAGGATCCTTTTCCCACTAAATCTGAGCTGGGAGATGCTGGGATCCTTTTCCACTAAATCTGAGCCAGGACAAGCCATGGAGGGGGTTTGGGAGACTTTGGGATCCTTTTCCACTAAATCTGAGGTGGGAAAAGCCATGGAGGGGGTTTGGGAGATTTTGGGATCCTTTTCCACTAAATCTGAGCCAGAACAAGCCATGGAGGGGCTTTGGGATATTTTAGGATTTTTTTGCACCAGATCTGAGCCAGGAGAAGCCATAGAGGGGCTTTGGGATATTTTAGGATCCTTTTCCCATTAAATCTGAGCCAGGACAAGCCATAGAGGGGGCTTGGGAGATTTTGGGATCCTTTTGCACCAAATCTGAGCCACGAAAAGTCATGGAGGGGCTTTGGGAAGCTTTGGCAGCCCTTTCCCACTGAGGGAGGGTCTTTGGGAATTTCAGGATCTTATTCCCACCAACCTGAGCTGGGAGAGGCTTTGGAGATGCCGTTCCCAGGAGAACCCCCAGGTGCCCGTGGCTGTGCCAGTTTGGGCTGTGCCAATCCCAAATTGTGCCACCTCGGAGCGCTCCGTGCCACCCTCCTGCTATTTCTGCTCCCGATCTGTGCCACAGCCGGAGCTGTCCTTGGGATCGGGCTCCAGAGGCCATAAAACCCCCCAGGATTTGGGATTTGAGCTGCTCAGGGATAATTTTAGCCCCGTGCTCTGCTGGAGGAGAGGGAAGAGCAGGAATGGTGCCCTGGGATGGAGCTGAGCTCTCTGATCCAGAGGTGTGGGATTCACCCAGCTGTTCCAGCCACATCCTTGGAATCTCATCCCAAAATCTCATCCCAGGGGATTTTTGGGGGGAAAAAGACCCAAAGGGTTTCCCTGGGAGCCAGAGGAGGAGTGTGGGATGAGGTTTTAAGCAGGGAAAGATGAAATAGTAATGCGAGAATAACTGGGAATGCTGGAGGAAGAGGAACAGGAAGTTCAAGGTGCACCAAAGTGATAATTGGGATTTCTGAAGTGTTAATTGGGATTTCTGGAGGGTTTTTTACGATTCAGCTTCAAGAGATCATCAGGAAAATTCTTCCCTTTATCCCCTTTAATTCTTCCCTTTATTCCCCCTTGTTCTTCCCTTTATTCCCCCCAGGAGAAATTTTTGGGACATCTCCAGGGTCAGGAGAAGTTTCTGGGGACATTTCCATTCTCCAGAGTCAGGAAAGGTCCTGGGGGTGTCTCCAGAATCAGGGATAATCCTGGAGACATCCCCACCCTCCAGGATCAGGAGGAATTCCTGAGGAATTCCAGGAGAATTCCTCCCAATTCTCCAGGGTCAGGAGAAATTCCCTGTGAACATCTCTGCTCCCCAGGGAAGATCCTGGGGACACCACCAGGAGATGTCCCAGGGCCACCGCAGCTCCAGCCCCACAGCTCCAGCTCCAAACCCAGGAAATCGGGAAGCTGAGGCTTCTCCAGGTGGGATTTCCTTGCTCTGGGCACTGGGAAATCCCAAAATCCTTGTGGAGGACCAGTCCAACACTGGGCAGAGTGACCTGGGCGGGTCTGGGAGGTGCCAGCATGGCCAACCTTGGGAATGCTGCTCTTCCCTCCTCCTCCTCCTCCTCCTCTCCCTCGGAAATCATGGAATGGCCAGAACGCCCAGGGCAGGAGCAGATCCTCTTCAAATCCCGTTTTCCCTTTGATATCCCAACAGAACATCCCAGGAGCTGCTTCAGGGAATGAAATTAAAACCCGCTCGGCCCCGCTCAGATCTTGTCTCTCTTTCATGTTCCCTCTCCAAAAGGCTGGAGCGGTTTTTAATCCCAGCAAATCCAGGGAAAACCGGGAGAAGGAACAAATCCATCGGCAGGGATGGGGTTTGACGGCTTCAAATCCTGAGTTTTGCTCTTCTTGCTGTCCCGGCCCCATTCCGATTTTCCAGCTGCTGGAAATCTCTCTGCTGTGCCTGGTGGGCATCACCCAATCCCAGAAAATCCAGGATCAGCCAGCCTGGAATTATCCTGGAGGCTCCCGAGGGTTTAATGAGGCTCAAAGTGGAACTGAAAGGAGTTTTTGGTGGGGGAGGGAGGATTTGGGGGTCCTGGAGATGGAGGGAACTGGAATGGGATTTTGGGAAGTGCCAAAACCTCGGGAACGGCTCCTGGAAGCTCCAAATTCTCAGAATCTCCCTAAAGAGGGAATTTTAGTGGTGGAGATAAGAACATTCCCCTTGGCACGACGTTCATTCCATACTGGAATGGAAGAGCTGGAAAAATTGGAATGTTTCTGCGTTTGTTCCCCAATATCAGGGTTTGGATTCACCCGGACTGGGAAAAAGGTGAATCCTTGGAGAGCACCTTGGGAAGCAGGAAAATGGGAATTCTTGCCCCAAAAGGTGTCCCCAGAGCTCGGAGCCGGCACCGGGGTATCTCCTCCTCCCTGCCTTCCCTACTCCCAGCCGTTTAATCAGGAAAATGGGAATTGCATATTAATGAGATGCTAATGAAGCCGAGGATGGGATCGGGCGAATCCTCATTTAAAGCTACAAAGCGGAGCTTTGTTTTTAAGGCGGGTTTATCGCTGCTGGGCCCACCTGATTAGTCCTAATCTCCCACTGCCCTCCGCTGGGAAATTCCCGCTTTTATTCTTTGGGAAGTCTCTCCCGAAGTTCCTGCACCACCCTCCAGGGAAATCCCGGAGAATTATCCCAACAAAGATTCCTCTCCCCACTTCCTCCTTCCTCCATCTATTCCTGAATTTCTGCTGGAGCCGGGATATGCAGCCAGGACTCGTCTGGATTTTAAATTTTATTTTAAAAATTTAATTTTTAAAAAATTCCCTCTTTTCCCTGGCTGGGTTTTGCTCTTTCCCAGCTGGAAAATCTCAGGATGAGCGATGAGAGTGCGGGAGGTTGGGAAATGCGGATCCCTGTGATCCTCTGGAATTTTCTCACTGCGCTCCATTGCAGAGGCAAAACCCCAACAATTCCAAGCTGGAATATCGGTGGTATAGTCAGAAATTCCTGGCCGGGAATTCTCAGTGCTGGGGATGTCTCTGCTCTGCTTTTCCACAGGGCCGGGAACAAAAGGAAGCTGCATCTGGGAACAAAACGCTCTGGGAACGTGTCACCCGCTGGGGACACGGGGACAGGCCCAGGCTGGCACTCGGGCACGGGGAGGGCACAGAGTGGGCAGTGTCCTGTGCCCCATTGTTCCCGAGGGAAAGAAGGGAAGGACGGAGAAAGTCGGAATTACGGATCAGGGCTGTGCAGCCTCGGCGCTTCTCCGGGATGGAGGGGTTGGGATAAACCAGGGAAAAGGAAAGGGGGATTTTTGTGGGGTGTGGGGGGCTCAGGGAGTCCTCAGGATGTGGGAAATTTTAGGAGGAAACGGGGATTTTTTTGGGATGTGGGGAGGTCAGGGTGTCCTTCTCAGGATGTGGAAAATCTTATGGGGAAATGGGGATTTTTGGGATTTGGGGCACTCAGGGTGTCCTTCCTGGAATGTGGAAAATCTTAGAGGGAAATGGGGATTTTTTTGGGATGTGGGGAGGTCAGGGTGTCCTTCTCAGGATGTGGAAAATCTTATGGGGAAATGGGGATTT
>JAWWLW010000111.1:3877182-3892061 GCA_035041385.1 Myiothlypis coronata | reverse complement strand
ATGTCCCCATGTCCCCATCCTGGCTGTTTTTTGGGGTGTCCCCATCCTGGCTGTTTTTTGGGATGTCCCCGTGTCCCCATCCTGGCTGTTTTTTGGGATGTCCCCGTGTCCCCATCCTGGCTGTTTTTTGGGAATTCCCGTGTCCCCTCCCCACGCTGTCCCCGCCTCCCCGGCGCTGCTCACGGTGTTTTGTTCAATTGCAGAGAAGTCCCATAACGAAACGTCTTTAGGAAATTCCCCCGCCATGTACCGCGGTGAGTCCACGCTGGCTTTGGGAGTCCCGGCTTAACCCAGTCCCGCCTAACCCCACTGACCCCATTCCCTGCCCGTGTCCCTTTTGCTGTCGCCATGTCCCCACCGTGGCCTCAGCTTTGCCAAAATTTGTGGGCACAAATCCACCCAAGCGACCACAAAACCCCACAAAGTTCCCCATTTCTGCTGAGCGGGGTTTAAGTGAGTTAAGCCCAGCTTGGGAGGTTTGGGGTTTGTAGGGTCTGCCCCATGTGGCTGAGCTGAGTCTGGTCCCTCCTGTCCTGAGGTAAGCTCAGGATTTAAATGTCAGATCCTCATCCCTCTTTTCTGTGTCTCCAGAAGAGCATTTCCAGCAGGAACACTCCTGGGATTTCCAGCTGAACTCAGGCAGGGATAAAAAGAGGGAAGAAAAAGAGGAATATTTGGGTTTTCCTGAAATCCAGGTGATTCCTGTGCAGAGAGGTTGGACATGAGCTGGATGCTTCCACAGGCTCCTGCCCTTTGTTGGGACAGGAAATTCCCTCTGGATTCTGTGCCTGGTGGGATAATCCCATCCCAAAATCCTAAATTTGGGCAGGGAATTCCCTCTGGTTTCTGCCCCTAGTGGGAGAATCCCATCCCAAATTCCTAGATATGGACAGGGAATTCCCTCTGGATTCTGTGCCTAGTGGGAGAATCCCAAAATCCCAAATTCCTAAATCTGGGCAGGGAATTCCCTCTGGATTCTGCCCCTTTTGGGAGAAATTCATCCCAAAATCCTAAATGGTGCTTCAGTCACAAAAACCTCAGGATGGGTGCCCTGGGAATGAGTTGGAATTGCCAGGGATGTGTTGGGATGACAAGGGCAGCCGTGAGGGATTTTAGGGAGCAGGAGATGGGGCAGGTTTGGGAATCCTGGGAATGTCACCACCTCTCCAAAGCCACCAGAGATTCCAACAGCTCCCAGATCCGGAGCTGTCCCGGACAGGATTCACTTCCTGCCCTTCCTGCTGCTTTTGGGGCCAGGGGTTGTGTGGGGTCAGCTCTGGGAATGTCCCTTGCTGTCCCCACCGTGTCCTGGAGTGAAATCCCTGCGGAGCCGGAGCTTCCTCAGGGCCTGGCACAGCCCAGGGCACAATTCCCATCCCACGGGGACTTTTGGGGACAAGGAGGGCATTGCCAGCTGGGAGAGCTGGAGAGGAGCAGGATGTGCCAGGCAGGGCACGGCCAAGGGAATTGGGATCCTGGCATGGGGAGCAGGAGGGTTTGGAGGGAGCTGAGGAGCTGGGAAAGGCTCAGCAGCAGAATCAGCCCGGGAGGAAATGCTGGAATGGACTGGGCAGCCTGGGAATATTTGGAAAAATGTCTGGGAAAAGGGATCAGCAGCAAAATCAGCTCTGGTGGGAGCAGCATCAACCACCTGGAAGGGAGGGGACAAGAGATGGGACAAGGACAAAGGGAATTCCAGTGAACAGTTTTCCTGGGGTTGTGTTTTTTATTCCCATTGGATATCTTCGTTCAGGGAAAAGGGATCTTGAGAGTGGCTCCACCAGGAAAATGGGATTTTATCCACACAATCCCATTCTGTCCCTCATTTCATGGGTGCACAGGAGAAACTTCCTGCTCTTCAACATTCCATGGAAAACTTCCTGGCTCCAGGGGATTCAGATCCCCCTCTCCCACCCCTGTGCAGACCTGGACTCCAACCCAGGCCTTAATTAACTCAATAATTAATGAGCTGGGGGTAATGATTCTTCCCCTCAGCCCTTTTCCTTGTGGCTGCCCCAGCGTTCCTCCCTGGAATGGCCTGGCTGGGAATTCTGGAGCTTTGGGATGTGGAGAGGGACGTGAACCCCAAGGATTTGGGGTGCTGGGAGGATTTGGGGCTCTTGGCTGTTCTGCCTTGGGGTGCAGATCCCCAGGATCCCGGCTCAGCTCCAGAGGGAGATGGAAAAGGGGTCTGGAAGGTTGGGAATCCCATTCCCAGGAGGTTCCTGAGCTTGGGAATGCGGGATCTGCCGGTGAGGACATGGAGGACGGGAGATTTGTGGGACATTTGTCCCAAATTCCTCTGCAGGGCTGGGATGACCACAGGAAGTGTCACCCACGCCTTGACCCAGGACTTGGAGTGATGATTCCCAGAATTCTGTGGGCAATCATCCGGGAAAAACAATCCAAAAGATAAATGGAACATTTCATTTCCCAGTAGAATTTCCCACTTTTTCCCCCTTTTCAATGGAATTAAAACCTGGTTTTGTTCCTTTTCCTCTCTTTTTTTTTTTTTGGCAAACCTGAGGTTGTTTGAGCCCATGCTGCACCTGAGCAGCTGGGATGTGTTGGGATGAGCACATCCTTGGAAAACAGAGCTGATGGGGGAATTTTAGAAGGGAAAGGGGCAGCTCTGGGATGGGAATCAGATGTTTCTGGGATGATCCCAGTTCATGGCAAAACTTGGGAGCGGAGTCAATTTTAAAGCCAAAATAAACAGCCCAAGGATTTGTTTTTCCATCTTGGATCCATCCAGAGGGATGAGGGAAACCTTGACACTTCCAGCTGGAACTTCCACATTCTCAGAGCCTCTGGTTCTGAGGGAATTTCTGGCTGCTCCCTGTTAGAAACAGCAAAATATTTATTATTTATTAATTGTTATTTATTATTGATTAATAGTGCTGTGCTGAGGCAAAAATCAGGGTTTTTTTCCACGCTGTCCTTAGGTTCATTAAAGGCAGGAGGGTACTAATTAATCTCCCCGATTTTTAATTGCCATCATTAATACAGGCTTGTAAAATCCAGCTTGCTCTGCTTAGCGCTTCCAGCCATCCCACAGGATCCAGAGTGGGAATAAATCCTGATCAAAGCCGATCTTGGCTGATAAAATAATTAATTCCCATTTTCTGATTTGCCGGGAGAAGCTCCCGCTTGTGGTGGAGGTTTGGGAGCTCTGCCCTGGCATGGGTCGAGCTGGTTTCACCAGGAATGAAAATAAACCAGGAGCAGGGATGCAGACAGACCTGGAGAAGTCGGATTTTCGGGATAAAGTTGGGATTTTCCTGCCCTGGTAATCCATTAATCCATAACTGACTAACCGGGAGCGCGCGCGGATGTGGGCGTGGAGCCAATCCCGAACATTCCATGGGTGAATCCTGGGGTTGGGTTTTCCTTCCCTAAGGTGGGAATTCCAGGAAGAGCCCCCATCCTCACTCCCCTCCTCCTTCCCCTGCCACAGCTCTGGAAGTTTCCCAAAATTCCCAAAGTCCTCCCACTCACTGAGCCAAGGAAATTTCCATGGATCGCTCCAGGATTTTTTGTGTCCCTGTTCTGATCCCATCCCATCCCTTTCCTAATCCCATAACTCCCATCCCTGCTACTGCTGCTTTCCCGCCCATCTCATCCTGTTTTATCCTCACTGATCCAGATCTAGGTCAATCATTCCACTCCTTAATGGAATTTTTTCCATGAATAATTAATTTTTTCCCCCTGCACAGAGGCCTTCGCTGTGTGTGGATCCGTAGGGAATTGTCTCGTGTCTTCCCTTTGTGTTTTTTCCCATTAAACTTCCCTGTCCAGCCCTAAATGGGTCATTTTGGTGGCTGAGCTGTCCCTTTCCAAGGGGAACCATCCTTCCAGGCCTCCATGAATGCTGGAAAACCTCCTTGGTGCAGCTGGAGCCCTGGGAATGCTCTGTATCCTGGAGAATTCTGTGGAAAAACAACTCTGGGTCTGAATAAACCCTTTCCATGCCCATTTTTCCTCCTGTTCTTCATTTTATGTTACGACCATCAATATCCCCCAATTCCATCTGATTCCAGCCTGTTTTCCAGAGGCAGGGAGGGCAGGAAAAGCAGGAACTGATGGAATGGGGACCATCCCCAACGCTCAGTCCCCTCGGCTGCTCCTTTTCTCCCCTGCCTGCCAAACTTCTCTCTCCCCTTCATTTTTTCCAATCCCGAATCCATTTGGAGCCCTCCTTCCCTTTCCAGGCACATTCCTGGGTGAGTTCAGAATCCCGGGATGGCCGGGGAGGTGACGCCTTCCGTGAATTCCCAGAGACTTTTAAAAGACCCGTGTTCTGTTTTCTTTTTTACTTTTTTTTTTTTTTTTTTTAATTTTTCGGTTTTGTTTTTCTTTGGTTTTATTTTCGGTTTTGTTCCTTTTTTTTTTCCTTCTCTCCCACTGATTCCAGCCCGAGGGATCTCAGAAACCACTCCCAGCTTCATGTATCCCTACGGAACTTCCAGCAGCCAGATGGTGCTCCGAGGGGTGGATCTCCTGCTGGAATGCATCGCCTCCGGAGTGTATGTACCCCATGGAGAGTGATTCCCAGCAATTCCCAGCGGGATCAGCACAAGGAATCACCCCTGGACTGGGAAAAAGGGATCATTCCCTCCTTTTTAGTTCTTAACAATGCTCCCGTAACCTGCACAATGAGCAAACGGGAATGCTGAGGTTTCCAGGTGTCTTCAGATCCTTGTCCAAGGATAATTCCTCACTGGTTTGTCCTAAAATTTGGGAATTTCCCAGGAGCTCCTCACCACACTGTGGGGGAGGACATTTGTGTCCCCCCAGAAGTGTCCTGGGCTCGTGGTCCAGTCCACACCATCACACCATGGTCAGGGATGGGTTTTGAGGTCCCTTCCACCCCAAACCATTCCAGAATTCCATGATCCTGCGTTCCCAGGAGGATCAGGGGGAGAACAAAGCTCCTGACCCACTGGGAATGCTCAGGGCCGTGGTTTAGGGGCGATGATGGGAATGAGGGTGATGGGAATGAGGGTGATGGGAATGAGGGTGGCCCACCAGTTAGATCAGACCTTCCCCCTGGGTTTTCGCAGGTGGTTCCCAGGATGGGAATTTCAGTGCTATTTAGGAATCACAAATCTTTACTTGGGAGTCATTCCCTGGCCTTTGGAAAAGCTCTGATCTGCCCCCCTCTCCTCAGACCAGCGCCGGACATCATGTGGTACAAGAAAGGCGGGGAGCTCCCGGTGGGTAAAACCAAGCTGGAGAACTTCAACAAGGCCCTGCGCATCTCCAACGTGTCCGAGGAGGACTCCGGGGAATATTTCTGCCTGGCCTCCAACAAGATGGGCAGCATCCGCCACACGATCTCGGTGAGAGTGAAGGGTACGTCACCTTTACCTTCCCTCTTCGGGTCCCGGCCGCCTGGAGCCAGGAGGGGACATCCATGGAATGCTGGGAGGGACAACAGGGCCTTTCCCTGGGAATGGGTCGGTGTTCTTCAGGGAATCATGGAATGGGTTGGGTTGGAAGGACGTCAGAGGTCGCCCAGTTCCAGGACACGTTCCATGATCCCAGGTTGCTCCAAGCGCCATCCAACCCGGCCTTGGGCACTTCCAGGGATGGAGCAGCCACAGCTCCTCAGGGAATTCCATCCCAGCCCCTCCTCACCCTGATTCCATCCCAATAACTCATCTAAATCTTCCCTTTTTTGAATTAAATCTTGTCCAAACGGCCCCAAAACAGGAGGTGGGAACCCTCTGACAGAAATGGTGGTGGGTTTGTGTGGCCAGGGAGAGGAAAGAGGTTTCTCCTCCTTCACCAAATCCTGGGAAACCCGCTCGGTTTTTCCATCCCCCAGGGAGTGTTGTAGGGGGGAATTCGGGGGTGGTGCCTCTGTCCCCGTGTCACCGGGGTGGGGCTGTTTTCCAGCTGCTCCCTACTGGCTGGATGAGCCGGAGAACCTGATCCTGGCCCCCGGCGAGGATGGCAGGCTCGTGTGCCGGGCCAACGGCAACCCCAAACCGTCCATCCAGTGGCTGGTGAACGGAGAGCCCATCGAATGTGAGTGCGGGAGAGACTGGGCCTCCTTCTCCAAAATCCCTGCCAAAATCCCAGCCCAAAATCCCAGCCAAGTGTATCCTGGCTGAGCACGAGCCAGAGTGGCTTTGCCCCCCCAAAACCTCAGCCAAAATCACACCAAAATCCCAGCCGAGGGCCTCATGGCTGAGCAGGAGTCACAGCTGCCTCCTTCTCCAAAATCCTAGCTCAAATCCCAGCCAAGGATATCCTGGCTAAGCATGAGCCAGAGTAGATTCCTCCTCCAAAATCCTAGTCAAAATCCAACCAAAATCCCAGCCAAGGATCTCGTGGCTGAGCATGAGCCAGAGTGGCTTGCTCCCCAAAATCCCAGTGAAAATCCCACCAAAATCCCAGCCATGGACCTCATGGCTGAGCAGGAGTCACAGCTGCCTCCTTCTCCAAAATATCAGCCAAAATTACAGGCAAAATCCCAGCCAAGGATCTCATGGCTGAGCATGAGCCAGAGTTGCCTCCTCCAAAATCTCACCAAAGCCAAAATCCCACCAAAACCTCAATCAAGGATCTCATGGCTGAGCATGAGCCACAATTGCCTCCTTGTCCAAAATCCCAGCCCAAATCCTAGCTCGAGTCCCAGCCAAGGATCTCCTGGCTGAGCACAAGCCAGAGCTGCTGGTGGGGTCCAACACCGACATGAACCCCCAGCTTGTCTGGGACGGGCCCAGTTCACCCAGTGGCTCCCAGTTGTGTCTGTGGAGCTCACACACCACCACCAGGCTTGAACTGGGCTGAGCTGGGAGGACACTCCATGAGATTACGGGGTGGATTTTCAATTGGGGCCGAATTGAAGGAGCTGTCCTTGTTTTGAAGCGTCTCCGCCCAACCCGAGCCGGGAGGTGGCCGGGGACACCATCGTGTTCCGGGACACGCAGATCGGCAGCAGCGCCGTGTACCAGTGCAACGCGTCCAACGAGCACGGCTACCTGCTGGCCAACGCCTTCGTCAGCGTGCTGGGTGAGTCCGAGGCAAGGGGAGCTCCCAGAACTCAGATTTCCATGGAATCCGAGGTCAGGAAGGACCTCAAAGCTCAGCTCAAAGCTCATCCTAAAAGGGTGGACGTGGCTCTTTGTGCCAAGGTGGTGTTGGGTCATAGGTTGGATTTAATCTTAAAGGTCTTTTACAACCTTGCTGGAAACCTTTTCTGATCTTTTTCCAACTGGTTGGTTCTGGGATTCATCTAAAATTCCACCCTTTTGGAAGGGTGGGGCATAGAAACTTCCACTATCCCAGGGTGCCCCAAGCCCTGTCCTACCTGACCTTGGAAACTTCCAGGAATCCAGGGGCAGCCACAGCTTCTCTGGGAATTCCATCCCAGCCCCTCCTCACCCTCCCAGCCAGGAATTTCTTCCCAATATCCCACAAAAAACTCTCCTATTTTAGTTTAAAATCATTCCCCTTTATCCCATTACCATATTCCCATGAAAAAGTCACTTTCCTTGGTTTTTCCAAGCCCCCTTTTCCCTGCCGAAGTTTTCCATGAGTTTTCCCCTTTGCTGCTCTGAGAGAAGGCACCCAGGTTTTGGAACAAGAATCCATTGCCATGGATTCAAACCAGGCAAAGGCTGGGCAAATCCAGGGATATTGGTCACAAAAAAAGGCTGGAAGAGAGGGAAGATGAGGTGGGAGGGAGTGGAGAAGCTCTACTGGGTTTTGAAAGCGCCAGTAGGAAAACTGAACCAAAATAAAACCAGGGAAAAGGCTGGAAAAGAGCAGCAGAATCCATTTTTCCCCCTTCTCCATGGCTGGAATTCTGGTGGTTGGCAGATGTTCCGCCCCGGATCCTGGGCCCCCGGAACCAGCTGATCAGGGTGATCCAGAACAACAGGACGCGCCTGGATTGTCCCTTTTTCGGGTCCCCCATCCCCACCCTGCGCTGGTAAGAGCCGGATCCCACCCCACTCCATCCTGAGGGGTGGGAAAGGGGGGGGGTTCCTCCTTTTTCTTCCCTTCCAACAGCACTTTGTGGTGTTGGGAGGTTTAAGAACGGCCAGGGGAACACGCTGGATGGAGGCAACTACAAAGCCCACGAGAACGGGAGCTTGGAGATGTTCATGGCTCGGAAGGAGGACCAGGGAATCTACACCTGCGTGGCCACCAACATCCTGGGGAAAGCTGAGGCCCAGGTCCGCCTGGAGGTCAAAGGTAGGGGCACGGAGGTGCCAAAATCTTGGATCTTCTGGAAGTTGCAGCAGAAATAATCGAGGCTAAAAATCTTGGGTTTTCTGGGAGTTGCATCTGGAATAACGCTTGAGGTGAAGGGAGGTTGGTTGTGGGTGATCTGATCTCCCAGCAGGTCAGAGCTGGGAGCCTTGAAATGGTGGAGATTCCATTTTAATGTTGGGAAAAGCCCAGGCTGGGGATGGTGGAAGGGTTTGGGTTGGGTGTCAGGCTGGGAGAAGCCACCAGCAACGCCAACACTGACCCCAAGTGTTCCTCGGGGTTAGCTGAGGACAATAAAACATTTTTTGGAACTGCTTTTACCCCACTCAGCAAATCCGGCTGCTGACTCCAAAAAATGGGGTTTTTTTTAAAGGCTCAGCACAAATTAATGACTCAATAAATTAATTTATTTGTTCAAAGCTGGACAAACACCCCAAACGTGCTTGTCCTTCCCAAGTAATTCCACCCTCTGTTGAGTCTCTGAGCCAAGCCCCACGGTTTTGGGACATGACCCTTTGTGAGCTCCTGCAGACCCCACCAGGATCATGAGAGGACCTGAGGAGTTTGGGACATAACCCTTGACCCTGTGCAGACCTCACCAAAATTTTGAGGGAATCTGAGGGGTCTGGGGTGTGACTCTTGTTTGTGACCCTGTGCAGACCCCACAAAATTTTGAGGGAATCTGAGGGGTCTGGGGTGTGACTCTTTGTTTGTGTCCTTGTGCTGACCCCACCAAGGGCTGTGAGGGAACTCGAGGAGTTTGGGACTTAACCCTTGACCCTCGCAGACCCCACCAGCATCACAGGAGGACACGAGAAGTTTGGGGGATAACCCCTGACTTCATGCGGACCCCACAGGGATCATGAAGGGTCCTGAGGAGTTTGGAACGTGTCCCTTTGTTTGTGACCCCATGCAGACCCCACCAGGATCGTGAGGGGCCCCGAGGACCAGGTGGTGAAGAGGGGCACCATGCTCCGGCTCCACTGCCGCGTCAAGCACGACCCCACGCTGCGGCTCATGGTCACCTGGCTCAAGGACGATGCCCCCCTGTACATGGGGAACAGGTCTGTGCCCAAAACCTCCATCCATTTCTCTCCCAGAATTGTTGGGTTTTTAGCAGAACGTTCTAGGAGTCCCCGGGGATAAATACTGAGTTCCCACCTAAGCAACATTTGATGGTTTTGACGCTTTTAATCTCTTTGGCTCCCTCCAGCAATTCCAGCTGATTTATCAGTAAATCCAGACTTTGCTGTGGGTTTTATTCCCGGATATTTTAGGACATCTTGATAAAACCTGGGAATTCATAACAAGCCACTCCAGAATTAATGTTTCTCTGCTGCGGCTGGCCCAGCTTTAATTTCCTTTCCACACCTGACTCCTGTTTCTTGTGAAGCAAGATCTGATCCCAGGGCACGAGCCCAGGGCTGGCTGTTGTCCTAAAAATGTGATTATTCCCCAGATACACCCCAGGGCGCGTGATTCCTTAGGAAATTAGCTTTCCCAGAATAACCCAGCACATCCTCAGCTGATAAAACCTCCAGACCGGAAATGTTCTCCTGCTCTGGTTTGGTTTCCAGCTGGATTTTGTCAGGGATTTTGTCCAGCCTTCAACACTGCTTCCTAAATATGTTGGGGCAGAATTTTGGGACGTTGTTTCCTTGAAGGATGAAGAAGGAAGAGGATGGTCTGATGATCTATGGAGTGACTGAGAAGGACGAGGGCGATTACACGTGTGTGGCCAACACAGAGCTGGACAAGGACTTGGCCAAGGCCTATCTCACCGTGCTGGGTAAAGCCCCCCTGACCCCACAGCTGAACAGGACACCCCAAGCTCGAGGTCAGGCTGGAATCTGGGCTCCCAGATTGTCCCCTGGATGCTCAAGGAGGTGCTGGCAGAGCAGGGGTTCCGTTGTGGCAGGATTCGCTGCCTCGCCCTGGATGGTGGCACTGAAATGCTGCAAAAAACCTGGGATCTGAGGGCAAAAAACTAAACAGGAATTGTGGCACACAGCCCAAACTATCCCCAGGTGGATGCTGAAGATCCATGAGAAAAGTCCCAGATTTGGGGGTGAATTTAGTGGGGTGTTGGGGTGCTGAGCCAGCTGCTCCTGGCCCTGTGTGTCCCCTCTGTGTGTCCCCTTTGCAGCACAGGGAGGGACAAACTTCACCCCATTCCCCATTTGCGCCACTGCCAGCTCTGCTTGGCAAACAGGGATTTATCATCTCCTGGCTCCTTCAGATTCTCGGGAATGCCACAACCTGCCAGTGCTCCTCCACAGCTGGAACAGGAATCCCAAATCCCAAATAATTCCCCTGGGGTTGATTTATTTCCCCTTCTTTCCCCTAATGGCTCATTTCCCTAATGGCTCATAACCCCCAGGCTGATATTTCCCTTTTGCTGTCAACTATGAGTGAGTAATGCATGGAGGTCTCTGGGAGAAGGATATTCCTGCTCTGCTTCCCAAAACTGGATCAAATCCCACTGAAATCTGGAACTTTATGTTTGCCAGGTGCTCCTTTGGCCACCCAAGCTTAAACTAACCCGGTTTAACAAGCACTGTCTTACCTTGCAGCCATCCCTGCTAATCGGTTGAGAGATTTACCCAAAGGTAATCATCACTAATTCCTTGCCTTCCTTTCATTTCCCACCTTCATTTTGGTTTTCCCTCACCAGTAACTCCAAGAGAAATGGGTGGCAGCTGGAAAAACTGGGGGATGATGCTGGGGTAGAAGGAGCTGAAGCTCCAAGTCCTGCCCAAGTTGTCCTTGAAGGAGTTGAGGCTTCCAGGTTGTCCCTGAAGGAGCTGAAGCTCCAAGTCCTGCCCAAGTTGTCCTTGAAGGAGTTGAGGCTTCCAGGTTGAAGGAGCTGAAGCTCCAAGTCCTGCCCAAATTTTCCTTGAAGAAATTGATGCTTCCAGGTTGTCCCTGAAGGAGCTGAAGCTCCAAGTCCTGCCCAAGTTGTCCTTGAAGGAGTTGATGCTTCCAGGTTGTCCCTGAAGGAGCTGAAGCTCCAAGTCCTGCCCAAATTTTCCTTGAAGGAGTTGATGCTTCCAGGTTGTCCCTGAAGGAGCTGAAGCTCCAAGTCCTGCCCAAGCTGTCCTCGAAGCAGCTGGTTTTTCCAAGTTCCATCCAAGTTGTCCTTGAAAACCCATCCAGATGGGTGGAAAGCTCCTGTTCCACCACGTTTTGTGTCCCACGGTGGCAGTTCCTGAGTGCAGGAATCACTTCACCTGTGCTTGAAAATCTTGATGGAAAAAAACCCCAAAAAAAGCATGGAATACCCTAATTTTTACCTGGAATTTATTCCTGTTGTCGCATGAGCTGGTCCTTGTGATCGCATTAAAAAAAAAAAAAAGGCAAATTTCTATCAAATTTATATTTCCACTAAGATTTTGTGTCCTTTTTCTGCTGTTAATTTGCATTTCTGTGTAAGGTTGCAAATCCCCCTAAACCAGCACCTGCTGCTTTCCCCACCATTTTTTGGGGGGGAAAGGCAGGATTTTTCCTGGGAAAGAAGGATTTTTCTTGGGAAAGACAAGATTTCCAGCCAAGACACTGTCAGAAATGACCACATTTATATTTTAAAAATCACTCCGGTCCCCTAAAGAGCTGCAGGACGTGGATGGTGCCCTGGAGCACATCCTGCCCACGGGGCTGGGAGAGGTGATGGGAACTGGGACTTGCTCCTGGGACAATTCCAGCCTCCCATTTATCCCATTCCAACAGCACGACCTGACCAGCCCCGGGACTTGGAGCTGTCGGATCAGGCCGAGAGGAGCGTGCGGCTGACGTGGCTCCCTGGCGATGACAACAACAGCCCCATCACAGGTCTGTCCCCGAAATCCCTGTGATGGAAAATCCCTTCCCACCCAAACCCTTCATGTCAGAACCCAGGGAATTCCTCTGGCTGCCCAGGGGGCTCAGAGACCGTGGAACAGAGCCCAAGACCCCTGTGCCTTTGATCTTGACCCATGGAAAAAATCACCAACCTTATATAAGGATTTACTAGCACCGAAAGTTTAAGTAGAATGATAGTAAATTTGTCACAGGGTGAAAAATAATTTTTTGAGGTTTATGGAATGGGGGCTCAGGGTCCCAAGATGGAGGAATTTGGGTGTGCCCTGTCCTTATTCCTTCTTCTTCCTAGCCTCCATCTTCTGGGTGATGTTGGCATTTTTAGATGGGTTTAGAGTAGAAACTCGCTGTCTAACATAGGTGATAGGTATTGGGAAGTTGTGGTAAATAACACATTATTTACCATAACTTTATACTAAAACCAGGTAGTTTTTAGTATAAAGAGCTAACACAGACAGAGTGCCTCTGTCTGACCTGCTGAGCAGACCTTGGCAGGCCACAGAAAGAATTTTATAGATAAGAAACAATAAACAACTTCAAGAACAAGAACTGAAGAGTTCTGACTCCTTCTTCTACCTCCGGGCTGTGAAAAGAGACGTTGTAACACATCTCAGGGTCGCTGTGACCAGCAGAGATCCCGAGCCTTCCCTCACCTCTCCCTGCTCTCCCCAGACTACATCGTGCAGTTCGAGGAGGATCGCTTCCAGCCCGGAGTGTGGCACGACCACTCCAGGTACCCCGGGAACGTGCACTCGGTCTTGCTGAACCTGTTCCCGTACGTGAATTACCAATTCCGGGTGATCGCCGTCAACGACGTGGGCAGCAGCGTGCCCAGCGAGCCCTCCGAGCGCTACCAGACCAACGGGGCACGTGAGTTTTGCCCAGGGGTTTTTTTTTTTTTTTTGGCCTTGGATTCCACCCCCCTCCGTGGAGGTTCCTCCCTCCCATCCCAAGGAATAGGTTGGCAAGGGCGGCGCGGGGAATTTTCCCTGTGGAATTTTCGAGCCTGGGGGCGGCGTCCTTCCGGGGCAGCGAAATGCAGAGGTTTATGCAAAATTCAGTGCTTAGTTATAGAAAAACCTGGTTTTAATTCTTTTCCCTAAAGGGAAGATTCCTAAAGGAATCCTTCCAGTCCTTTCAGACGGCAGGAAGCTTGGAAATCTGTAGAAAAATCAGACTCGAGTGCAAATATTGTTAATTATTGGCCGCTGTTAAAACTGGTTGATGCTGTGGGGGTGGCCAGGCTCTGGCACAGATTATCCAGAAAAAACTTGGCTGCCCCTGGATCCCTGGAAGTGCCCAAAGCCAGGTTTGATGGGACTTGGAGCAGCCTGGGATAGGGAAAGGTGGAATTGGGTGATTTTAAGATCCCTTCCCACCCAAATTCCGTGACAAAAGAACAAAACAAGCTCCAATCCACAACCAAGACTTGACTTGTCTGCCCAGCACTTTGTAGGGGAATATTCGGGAAAATTCTACACCAGGAATTAATGGGAATCTCAGCAGTTTTGCTGCATTTCTCCCTTTACCCATTCCAGGGCGATTTTTGGAGGATCTGCTGGCATCTAGTGTTGGCTCTTAACACTGCCCGTCGTGATTCAGGCTCAAAGTGACAAACTCTGCTCCCTCCACAATGGTTCCCTTTCAAAAATTCAGGACATTTAGGGGACAAAAAAGAGCCTCCTAAATAAATGGCCTGGTTTTTCCAGAGGACTGAGAGTCTCGTGTCCCATTAACCTGAATGGGAACTTCTGGAAAAATCAGGCCATTAACTTCTGCCTTGGAAGGACTTTCAGCTTGCAGGGTTTTAACCCCTCAGTGGTTGGTTTTTTTTGACATTGAAAAATTCCTTGTTTTGGTTTTCAATGTGAATTTCAGGTCCTGAAATAAACCCAACAGGAGTTCAAGGGGTAGGGACTCAAAAAAACAACATGGAGATAACGTGGACCGTGAGTTCTTCTTGGATGCCTTTTGGGATGGAGCTGTGGGATGAGAGGGAATGGGATCAGAGTGCCAGAGGGCAGGGATAGGTGGGATATTGGGAATAAATCCTTCACTGGGAGGGTGGGGAGAGTCTGGGGTGGAATTCCCAGAAAATCCACGGCTGTCCCTTCCCTGGAATTGTCCCAGGCCAGGCTGGAGCAACCTGGGATCATGGGAAGTGTCCCTGCATATGGGGGTGGAATGCAATGGGATTTCAGGTCCCTCCCAACCCAAACCACTCCAGGATTCCATGAAATAAAACACAGGAGGTACAAGAAAGGCCGTTTTCAGTGCTGTGACAAAAAGAATCATTGAAAAAGATTGAAAATAAAATAAATTAAAAGACCTGGCATCCAAAGATGCCGGATTTCAGACTCAGCTTCCTGAAGATGCCTCAAAGTCGAGTCCTTGAACAGCTCAGAGGATTTACGGGGCTGCTCCTGCTTTGCTCTCTGCACCAGCAGGTGTCAGCCACAAATCAAGGATGAGCAGTGGGGAGGGCTGGAACGGCAGCGGGAACAGAGGCTGGAATAGGGGGATAGTAGATGTGGAATCTATATTGTATAATTCGATATTATGCAGACATTTGATTTATTTTATATCATATATCGATAAGGAAGCTGTGCTAGTGGAAGTGTCCCTGCCCATGGAAGGGGCTTGGAATTTAAATCCCTTTCAACCCAAACCGTTCCAGGAATAAAATCTTGGATTTTGTGAATAAAATTTCCCTCCAAGGATGTCGCAGACATTCTTTGTGAAAAATCCTTTCTGTAGGATTTTTCCTGCTAGAGCTGAGAAGCTCAGTAACAAAT
>JAWWLW010000111.1:3845467-3877082 GCA_035041385.1 Myiothlypis coronata | reverse complement strand
TAATATAATAAATCAAGCCTTCTGATAATGGAATCAAGATCCTGTCTCTTCCATCCTCTAAAAACCCCTGTGACCACTGTCAACACAAGGAGAGGCACAACAAGTTCTTGCCCTCCAGAGCCATGGTCCTGCCATGGTCCTGCCATGGCTCTGGAGGGCAAGAACTTGCTGTGCCTCTCCTCGAGAGCAAAACCTGCTGAGCAGAACTTTGGCATTTCCTTGGCGTAAAAACCCAAAATTTTTTTCTTTTTTTTAAATTTTTTTTTTTCCCCTCCTTCTAATTTTTCCTTCTCTGTTTGGCTCCGCCGAAGCCTCTGAACGCAACTCAGGCGTACGGGCCCAACCTGAGGTACATCGTGCGGTGGCGGCGGCGGGACCCGCGCGGGAGCTGGTACAACGAGACCGTGCGGGGCGCGCGGCACGTGGTGTGGAACACGCCCATCTTCGTGCCCTACGAGATCAAGGTGCAGGCCGAGAACGACTTCGGCAGAGCCCCCGAGCCCGACACCTACATCGGATACTCCGGGGAGGATTGTGAGTATCGCCTCAGCCGCAGGTGGGATTTTGGGGATGGGCTCATCCAAGGGTAAAGCGTGCTCGGGGTGTGGGTGAGGCACTGAGGGATTTGGGATAAAAATCTGCTTTTAGTTTGGAGAAGGCTTGGAGGACCTGGGCTGTGGGAGGTGTCCCTATCCAAGACCTGCTGGGCTATGGGAGGTGTCCTTGTCCGTGGGCACCTGGGCTATGGGAGGTGTCCCTGTCCATGGCCACCTGGGCTGTGGGAGGTGTCCCTATCCAAGGCCTGCTGGGCTATGGGAGGTGTCCTTGTCCATGGCCACCTGGGCTATGGGAGGTGTCCTTGTCCGTGGGCACCAGGGCTATGGGATTTGTTCTTGTTTGTGGCCACCTGGGCTATGGGAGATGTCTGTGTTCCTGTCTGTGGCCTCCTGGGCTATGGAAGATCTTCCTGTCCGTGGCCACCTGGGCTATAAAAAGTGTCCCTGTCTGTGGCCATCTCAGCTATGGAGGTGTCCCTGCCCATGGCCACCTGGGCTATGGAAGGTGTCCCTGTATGTGGCCACCTGGGCTATGGGATTTGTCCCTGTCCATGGCCACCTGGGCTATGGGATTTGTCCCTGTCCATGGCCACCTGGGCTATAAAGGTGTCACTGTCTGTGGTCACCTGGGCTGTGGGAGGTGCCCCTATCCATGACCACCTGGGCTATAGGAGATGTTCCTCTCTGTGGCCACCTGGGCTATGGGAGATGTCTGTGTTCCTGTCTGTGGCCTCCTGGGCTATAAAAGGTGTCCCTATCCATGGCCACCTGGGCTGTGGGAGGTGTCCCTATCCATGGCCACCTGGGCTGTGGGAGGTGTCCCTGTCTGTGGCCATCTCAGCTATGGAGGTGTCCCTGTCCATGGCCACCTGGGCTATGGGATTTGTTCTTGTTCTTGGCCACTGGGGTTGTGGAAGGTGTTCCTGTCTGTGACCACCTGGGCTATGGAAGGTGTCCCTGTATGTGGCCACCTGGGCTATGGGATTTGTCCCTGTCCATGGCCACCCGGGCTATAAAGGTGTCACTGTCTGTGGCCACCTGGACTGTGGAAGGTGTCCCTGTCCGTGGCCACCTGGGCTATGGGAGGTGTTCCTCTCTGTTGCCACCTGGGTTCTCCATGGCCACCTGGGCTGTGGAAGTCCCCCTGGCTGTGGGACTTGAGGATTTTTCAGGAAGGAAGGTGGATGAGGCAGGAGATTCCAGGTCTGAAGACAAGGGGACCAAACAAGATACAAAAACTGGAAGTAAAGCTGGAATTCTGGGATAAACCAGGTGACCATCCATGACCCCGGGTTTGAAGCCAAGGGGCACAAGCAGAGCACAGAAATTGGAAGTAAAACTGGAATTTTGGGGTTGGGATGGCACAGGAAACACCTCCTCCAGCTGGGCATCTCCCAGAAGAGACAGGACAAGGAAAATGGGGTGAAAAAGTGGGAATCAGGGAAAGAGAAAGCAATGAGAGCAAACGGGACCCAGTTCAGAGGTTGTTACTGGGAAAGATCCATTTTCTATGCCCTCCCAGGGGAGTTTTAAAATTTCTTCTGGAAATTCCTGCAATAATTTGGAGGTTTGGGAGAATCTGGATGAGCCTCCAAGTGTGTGTGTGTGTGTGTTGTATGGAGGCAAAGCAGGGAGATCAAAGCTTCTCCTGCCTATGTTTCAGGGTTGGAATGGGTCAAAAATCCCAAAAATCCACAAAAACCGTCCCAAGAATAGTCAAATCCAAGCTACTTCACTCCAGACCTGTCCACACAACTAAGCTGTAGAAAGGAGGTAAAATCCCAACTGGATCAACAGCAAATTGACCAAATTATGAGTAAAAATATGGAAATTAGGTTTTTTCATATTTGGGGTCGAACTTTAGGACAGGTGAGGAAGGAGAGGCTTGGACATGCTGGGATCCCTCACCTGGAGAGGGAGGTGAGCCAGACCCTTCCCTGCAGCAGGAATTTCCCCTTTTAGCTGGGTCAGGAATGTTCTCCTGATGGCTGGAGGTGTGAAATCGGATTTACTTTCTTCCCACGGAAGAGGGTGGAGCTGCTGCTCACGGGATTTGCGATGGGAAAAGCACAGCAGGGGGTGTCCAGCTGTCCAGCTGTCCATCTGTCCGACCTCCTGGGTCATCCCAGGCTCCTAATGGCCACTCTGCTTTTGTCCCTGCCCTCCCAGATCCCAAGGCTGCGCCCACGGATGTCAGGATCAGAGTGTTAAACAGCACTGCCATAGCTCTGACCTGGACCCGGGTGCACCTGGACACCATCCAGGGACAGCTCAAGGAGTACCGAGTGAGCAAATCCCAAATCCCTGCCCAGCACTGACCATTAACACAGCTAAACCTCCCGAAATTCCCAGCTGGCTCCCAGGGGATGGAGCTGCTGGATGTGGGGATGACAGAAAACTTCCTTTGGGTTTGGGGCAGCACCAAGGATTTGCTCTTTGGGGTGTCAGGATGGGGTCGGGGGTGTCTCCTGTTGCTTCCTCTGGGTTTGGCTGCAGGATTTGGGATGCTCCAAGAAAACAGGGAGGGATTGGGATGGTCCAGGCCACGGAGCAAAGGGGCTCTGAGGGAGTGACCCCAGCCAGGTCAGGTTTTGTGTCATCCCCAAAATACTGACAGTGTGTTTTACTGATCAACAACCCCTGCAAAGCCTAAACCTGCAGTCAGGACTAACTGAGTGCTAAAACCAGAGTGGATCCGTGTTTTTCCAGGTTTATATTTAATATTTGTCAGTCTTTCCAGACTTATATTTAATATTTATTTTTTGTTGCTGATGCACAGAGGGTGGAGCCATTCAAACAAAGGCAAACCATGAGCAGGGCCCTCCTCTGGGTGTCAAAACATTCCCAAAACTTCACATCTGGAAAAGAATCCCAGCATTCCCTACCTGATTGTCTGCTGGCTCCACTTTTCCTGATTCTGGGGGATTTTCTGAATGGATTCTTGTTTCTGCATGAAATAGGATTTACAGTCAGGAGCTCAAATGGGAGATTTCCCAAATTCAGGATTTTATTTGTGCCTGGGTGTGTCCCACCTTTCCTCGTCCATCGTGAGCAGAAAGGGAGAACCACTCGGATTTTAATCCTTGGGAATTAGGAGCAGCTTTAGTCTGAGCTCAGTGGTTTTGCTCAATGTTTTGGGAAGCTCTTAACCCCCTGCTCAGCCTCTCCCTCAGGTAACACCCGGATTTTCCTCATGGAGCTTCACTAACTCCTCTGAAAACTCCCACCCTTAAAGACAAAATTCTGCTTTTTAACATCTAAAACCCCCCCAAAACCCTTTATTAAAGGGGAAAAAAAGCTTCACCTGGCCTGCCTATCTCTTGAAGGCCTATTTCTGGAGAGAAAGCAGCTTGCTGAAGAACCTGTGGGTCTCCAAAAAACGGCAGTTTGTGAGTTTTCCTGGAGACCGCAACCGGGGCATCGTGTCCCGGCTGTTCCCTTACAGCAACTACAAGCTGGAGATGGTGGTCACCAACGGCCGAGGGGATGGGCCCCGCAGCGAAATGAAGGAATTCCCCACCCCTGAAGGAGGTACGTTCCCACAGGGAATTCTTTGGGATCCCTCTGACGAGGGATTCTAGCCGAGCGTCACCTGGGCGCTGTCGCCGTCGGTGACATCGTTGAAGGCACAGCTGGAGTTGGCTCCTGACCCCATCAGCATTCCCAAAAATCCCTCAGTTAAGGGGTCTGGACACCTCAGCCAAGAAGATTTTGGGCTGAACAAGAGAAATATTTGTAAAACCCTTTCCTAGGCACAGCTCAGCGCCCTCGGTTTGCTGCCTGAGCTGTCCCCAAGCCGCAGTTTGGGGACGTGGCAGTGGTTGGATCCACCCTGGAAAAGGCAGGAAAACCTTCCCAAGACCTTCAGGAATCACTGCCAGACTTTTAAGGCAAGAGCACCTCGTTCTTGTGTCAAGGATGAACTCAAAGGTTTAATTTTGTCGCTGGCACAGGAGCTGTTTTTAGACACGCCGATAATTCCGAGTTGGAGCCGCAATTCCAATGGCTGGAAGTGACTTTTCCTACAGCCCAGGAGGGAATTCAGGCACAGAAGGTCACAAAAATGCAAGAAAAGATTTGAAAGTCCCGTCTCAAAATATTTTGGGGTCTCCCCTTTTCTCTTCCTTTCAGCACTGCCTCTTCCTTCACAATTCCTTGGGAAAATCCCAATGTTTTAAGGATTTTCTGTGGATAATTGAGGTTGTTTCAGAAAAAATAGTTCAATTCCTGGAGGTTTTGCAGGCAGGGGCATTGTAACCTTATTTCTGGGGGACTTGGTGTGGCTTTGGACATTTGGGGTGATGATAAGGACATGAGGATGGTGTTAATTAATAATTACGGATTTTACTGTTATCAAGGGGAAAATGCGGATTTTATATTTTCTTCCACCACCAAACCCTTTTATCAACTCAAACTGACATTGAGGAGGCTGAAGGATATCCTGAACAACTAAAAATAAACCCCTGAGCTCTCCCATCTCTCTTCCTCCAATTAAGGCACCGCAATTAGGAGGAAATCAGGAGAATAATTTAACTCCAGGCTGGATAATTCTTTCCTTCCTTCAGCAGTTAAAGCAGCGATAATCCCAAACACTCCTTAGGGTGAGGAGCAGTAGGAAGCAGAGATCTCTGGAATTCCATTTCCCACTGATTTTTTGGGATAAGAGAAGCCACTTTTGAGGGTTCTAAGAGAGAAATCTGTGGGATGAAAACCTTGGGATGGGAGGGAGGGGTGTAAGGAAGGTTGGGAAATTTGTTTCCAGCAGGCAGAAATGGGGTAGGATTTAAGAGAAATTTTTTGGGATATTTATTGTTCTTCCAAGAGAGAAATCTGTGGGATGGAAATTTTTGGATTGGCAGGGGGATGTAAGGAAGGTCAGGAAACTTGGGACCAAGTGGAGCTGGAGTTAGAGAAGTTTTTGGGATAGTTTTTGTGCTTCTGAGAGAAATCTTTGGGATGGGTGAGGGGTGTAAGGAAGGTCGGGAAATTTGGGTCCAAGAGGAGAAGTGGAGCTGGAGTTCAGAGGAGTGTTTTGGGATACTTTTTGTGCCTCTAAGGGAGAAACTTTTGGGATGAAAATTTCCCAGCCTTCAGGTGGAACCGGGCTGTGAGGAAGGCCGGGAAGTTTGGGTCCAAGAGGAGAAGTAGGGCTAGAGTTCTGAAAAGTTTTTGGGATACTTTTTGTGCATCTAAGGGAGAAATTCTTGGGATGAACATTTCCCAACCTTCAGGTGGAACGGGGGTGTAAGGAAGGCCGGGAAGTTCGGGTCCAACAGGATGAGCAGGGCTGGAGCTGCATTCCAGCTCTGCGCCCTCGCTGGAGGATCCCACGGGGTTTTTTGGCCAAAAACCCCACCTGGCTCCTGGTTTTTGGGATAAATCCTTGCGTGATCCATTCGGGGCGTGTCTGTGTGGGGATTTTGGGGTGGCCAAGGTGTGGCTGGGCCCGTGGTGGGTGCAGCAGCGCCAGGTTCGTTACCCCGTGTGTGTTTTCTCCTCTCTCCCCTCTCCTCCCCGCTCCCCTCCAAGTGCCCAGCGCCCCCAGGTACCTGCGGATCCGACAGCCCAACCTGGAAATCATCAACCTGGAGTGGGACCACCCCGAGCACCCCAACGGGATCATCACAGGATACACCCTCCAGTACACACCCTGTACGTGCCACGTCTTCCTCCCGCGGATAAATCGGGAAATCCTTCCCTTCCTGCTTTTTGCCAGATCCATGAGGAACTGGACACTTCCATGGTGGGACAAAATGGTGTTGGGAGGGGTCCTGGCCATCTGTAGGGAGGGAGGGGTGGTGGGTGCTCAATTCCCCAGACTCAATTTTTGAAAGGGAATTGGTTTTATCTCAGATTTAGGAAGATTTTAGTGCAGCCTGAGGCATTTTTGTGCTCACTCATAAATTGGTTGAGGTGATATCCAGGGTCTGAATGAACCTGAGCCTTCTCTGCCCAGGCTTATATTTAATATTAATCAGTCTTTCCAGACTTATATTTAATATTTATTTTTATATATTTATATATATTTATATATTATTTATATATTATTATTATTTATATTTTTACATATTTTATATATTTATATATATTTAATATTTTATATTTAATAATTTTTTTTATTTTTGCTGCTGATGCACAGAGGATGGAGCTGTTCAGACCAAGCCAAACCTGAATGTCCCCCTCAGCAGGTCCCCAAGCACCTCAAACTGAGAGTATTTAATAGCTCTGAGCCCCACAGTGACCCCACAGAACCTCTCCTGGGTGAGAGGACAAGCTGGAGACATCTCCACTTAATCAAGGATGGGGTGGGTGCTCAGAAGCTCCCCAGACTCAGTTTTTGAGGGAAAATCAGCTGGATCTTGAATTTAGGAAGATTTTAGGTGCAGCCAGAGCAGTTTTGGTGCTCATCCAAACACAAGATTTAGGAAGCGATACCCCAGAGCCTGAGAGAGCACCTGAAGGTCCCCCCCAGCAGGTCCCCAAGCCAGGATGTCACCAAGTGCCCCAACCTGGCCACGTTCAGGAGCAGCAACAGCTCTGAGCCCCTCAGAGACCCCACAGACCCTCTGAGGGGTGAGGGATGAACTGGACACCCCAAAATTCCCAGCCCAGGCTGAGCCCAGCCTGCTCTGCCTTCCCTCTGCAGTTAACGGGTCCCGGATGGGCAGGACGGTGGTGGAGAACCTGTCCCCCAACCAGACGAGGTTCACCCTGCAGAGGTCAGACCCCATCTCCCGCTACCGCTTCAGGCTCCGCGCCCGCACCCAGGTGGGAGAGGGAGAGATCCTGATGGAGGATTCAGCAGCGCTGCTGGATGAAGGTAAGGGCAGCACCCGGCTCGGCCGAGGGGACAGGGGTGTGTCAAACCCAAAAAATGGCATCGTGGTGGGATGTGGCAACCCCAAAAATGATATCGTGACAGGCCATGGAACGGGCCAAAAATGGCATCGTGGCAGGATGTGGCAACCCCAAAAATTATATCGTGACAGGCCATGGAATGGCCCAAAAATGGAACCATGACAGGATGCGGCAAACTCCAAAAATGTTGTTGTGGCAAGCCGTGGAACAGCCAAAAAATTGCATTGTGGCAGGATGTGGCAACCCCAAAAATGATATTGTGACAGGCTATGAAATGGCCCAAAAATGGCACCGTGGCAGGATGTGACAACACCAAAAATGTTATTGTGGCAAGCCATGGAACAGCCCAAAAATGGCACCGTGGCAGGATGTGGCAAACACCAAAAATATTATCGTGGCAAGCCATGGAACAGCCCAAAAATGGCACCGTGGCAGGATGTGGCAAACACCAAAATTGGTATTGTGACAGGCTATGGAACAGCCCAAAAATGGCACCGTGGCAGGATGTGGCAAATTCCAAAAATGTTGTTGTGGCAAGCCAGGGACCAGCCAAAAAAATTGCACTGTGGCAGGATGTGGCAACCCCAAAAAATGCCATAAAGACAGGCCTTGAGAAATTGCAAAAATATCTTTGTGGCAGGTCATGGAACAGCCAAAAAAATGCCACCGTGGCAGGATGAGGCAACCCCAAAAGTGGTATTGTGACAGGCCTTGAGAAATTGCAAAAATATCTTCGTGACAGGCCATGGAACAGCCCAAAAATGGCATTGTGACAAGATGTGGCAACCCCAAAATGGCATAGACAGGCCTTGACAAATCTCAAAAAATATCATCATGATAGGTCATGGAATAGCCAAAAAACAGCATTGTCACAGGATGTGGCAAACCCCAAAAAATGAAATTATGACAGGCCATGGAACAGCCCAAAAATGTTATCATGACAGGCCATGGAATAGCCAAAAAATGGCATTGTGACAGGCCATGGTGAACCCAAAAATGGCACCATGATGGGCCATGGAACAGCCCAAAAAATGAATCAGGGAACCCCAAAAACCAGGAGTGCAGGACAGTGATTTTCTTCCAGAGGTGGAAGTGGCCAAATGCTGCAGTAAAATCCCAGCTGAGGTGACCTGGGGACTGTCCCAAGGAACCTCCTGGCTGTTCCCAAGGGAGGGACATTCCTCGTGTGCCCTGGAGCAGGGGGATATTTGTAGAATTTATGGTTTTTTACCAAAAGAGGGCAGGGCAAGATGAGATTCAGGAAGGAATTCCTCACTTGGAGGATTTGAAAGCACTGACAATGAGAGGCCGTGGATGCTCCTGCATCCCTGGAAGTGTCCAAGGTCAGCTTGGAGCCACCTGGGATGGTGGAAGTGTCCCTGGGTGGGACTGGATGAGGTTTAATGTCCTTTCCAGCCCAAACCAATCCGTGATTTTGGGATCTTGCTCTCCTTGTGCTGAGGGTGAAGCTCTGATTTGCTCCTCTGTGTTTCTGTGTGAGCTCAACAGGGGCAGCTTTGGGGATTTTTGAGTGCAGGGATCTCAGTGCCACCTTCCTGTCACCCCATAGGTGTCACCCAACCCTAAAACCCTCCAGAGCCCCAATCTCGGCCCCATAATCAGATAAAATTCCTGGTGCCACCTCCCTGTCACCCCATGGATGTCACCTGACCCTAAAAGCCTCCAGAGCCCCAATCTCGGCCCCATAATCAGATAAAATTCCCCTTGTGGAGCATCCATCAAATTTAAGTGGAAGTTCTGGAGCCCTGAGGGAACCAAGGGCGGCTCTCTCCCCTCTTTAGGCTCGGCTGGCAGAGCTGGGATTTGGTTAGAGCTGGGATTTAATGGGGTTTTCTCTCCTTCCCTCCATCCCCCATCCCAGCTAATGGCTCTGAGTGGGGAAAGTGATTCCTGCCCAGATCCATTGGGAATAAAACCATTCCCGACCCCCCTGGGGTGGGATCCGGCAAAATTTATTGCATGGGGGGGAGAGAAAACAGCCAAGGAAAACACGAGAGGGGCCTGGAATTGCTTTAAAAGGAATTGTGAGAGTTCAGGGGTTGGATTGAAGCTGAAAATTGAATATTTTTAGCTGGTTCACACCTGAATTTTGGGCACTGATAACAGCGACATAACAGTCGTGGTGTGTAAATTTTAATCAATTTGGATCAATTTTATGTATTGGAAATATTCAGGTGATGCCCAAACCTGCTGGACAAGATAAGGAACCTTCTCTGTGGGGTTTGGGGTAAGGATGTGGCAAAAAGACAAAATTTTGCTGTCAAAACACAAAAAGTTATAAAATTTTAGTAATTTACTCCCATATCGCAGAAATTTACCCTCCAAACACGAGGTACAGCATGAAATTGGTGAGTTTTGCTCACTTTGATGGGACTTCCTGCCAAGCAGATTGAGGAAATTAAACCCATTTCTGCGCTCCAAGGAGGTTTCCTGCTCACCAGACTCTTCCAGAGTTTAAATCAGGTGGGACGAGCAAGGAAAAACCAATGAGAAATTCGAAATTAGGTGTCAAAACCAGTTTTTGTTGAGATTAGACCTAAACACCTGCTTAAGTACTCGACTTAACGACACCATTGTCACCTCGATGCCGCTGCTGTCACCTCAGTGCCACCTCTGCCCCTTCTGGGGTGTTTAACCTGGATCCTGGCGTGGTTTATCCCTGATTCCTGGTTTATCTTTAATTCCCAGTTTATACCAGATTCCCCGACATGATTTATCCCTGATTCCTGGTTTATCCCTGATTCCCGATTTATCCCTGAATCCCTGACATGGTTTATCCCCGATTCCTGGTTTATCCCAGGTTTCCTGGCATGGTTTATCCCTCATTCCTGGTTTATCCCTGATTCCTTGGCATGGTTTATCCCTCATTCCTGGTTTATCCCAAATTCCTGGTTTACTCCAGATTCCCTGCTGTAGTTTATCCCTGATTCCTGGTTTATCCCAAATTCCCAGCATGGTTTACCCCACATTCCCCGGTGTGGTTTATCCTTGATTCCCTGACGCGGTTCATCCCAAATTCCTGGTTTATCCCAGGTTTCCTGGCATGGTTTATCCCAGATTCCTGATTTATCCCTCATTCCTGGTTTACTCCAGATTCTCTGCTGTGGTTTATCCCTGATTCCTGGTTTATCCCAAATTCCCAGCATGGTTTACCCCACATTCCCTGGTGTGGTTTATCCTTGATTCCCTGACGTGGTTCATCCCAAATTCCTGGTTTATCCCAGATTTCCAGGCATGGTTTATCCCTGATTCCTGGTTTTCCCCTGATTTCTGGTTTTCCCATGATTCCTGGTTTATCCCTGATTCCTGGTTTATCCCAAATTCCCTGACGTGGTTCATCCCCAATTCCTGGTTTATCCCAATTTCCTGGCATGGTTTATCCCTCATTCCTGGTTTATCCCAGGTTTCCTGGCATGGTTTATCCCTCATTCCTGGTTTATCCTTGATTCCCAGTTTATCCCAGATTCCCTGGTGTGGTTTGCCAAGATTCCTGGTTTCTCCCCTATTCCTGGTTTATCCCAGATTTCCTGGCATGGTTTATCCCTGACTCCTGGTTTATCCCAGATTCCCTGACACGGTTCATCCCCAATTCCTGGTTTATCCCAGATTCCCTGGCACGGTTTATCCCTGATTCCTGGTTTTCCCCCGATTCCTGGTTTATCCCTGATTCTTGATTTATCCCAAATTCCCTGGCATGGTTCATCCCCAATTCCTGGTTTATCCCAGATTCCCGGGCATGGTTTATCCCTGATTCCTGGTTTATCCCTGATTCCCTGCCGGTTTATCCCCAATTCCTCATTTATCCCAGATTCCTGGATTCCAGATACTGCCTCACGTTGGATTTAATCCGATTTTTCCCCCTCTCTCTCTGCTCTCCGATGACTCCGAGTGTCCTGGCGGCGCGTTGGGGTTGTTTGATAAATTCCTGTGTTTTTCTCTTCCCTCTTTCTCTCCGTTTTCCCATTTTTCCCTCTCTCTCTCTCTCTATCCCTGGCGCTGCCTCCGAAGCCACGCCAAGCCCAGGTACCGTACCCGGAGGTAACCGGCATGGGGGCGACAGAGCTTGCCAATTAAGCTGCCAATTAAGCCGAGAAGTTCATTAAAACCCTTCCAATGGCCGCGCCAATTGGGCATTTCAATCCTTGCAGGCACAAAGGGGACCAGGGCGGCTCCACAGCGGGGCAGGCCAAGATTAAAAGGTCTCTAAGCCAGGCTTAAAAGCCGCTCAAAAATCTCGTGAAAACCAAACCACGGTGGCCGTGGGTTGGGCAAGCCCAAAGGAGAGTCAAATTCCCATTAAAATGGGATTTTTCCCTATTAAAGTGGGGTTTTTTTCTCTATTCAAGAGAGGGTTTTTTTCTGTTTAAAAGTGGGTTTTTCCCATATTAAAGAGGGAGTTTTTCCCTGATAAAATGAGGGCTTTTCCCTATTAAAGAGGGTTTTTTTTCCTGTTAAACAGGGTTTTTTCCTATTAACATGTCTTTTCAATATTTAGGATATTTTTCTTTGTTAAAGAGGGAGTTTTTCATATTTTAATGGGTTTTCTTTCCTTATTCTAGCAGGGATTTTTTCCCCGTAATGCAGTTTCTTCCCCATTAATGAGGGTTTCCCCCCCTATTTTAGAAGAGGTATTTCCCCATATTAAAGAGGAACATTTTTGCCTATTAAAGGGCTTTTTTCAATATTAAAGAGGGTTTTTTCCCTATTAATGAGGGGGTTTTGCCTATTAATGAGGGGCTTCCCCCTTGTTTTAGAGGGGGCTTTTTCCCTGTGTTAGAGGGGATTTTTTCCATATGAAAAATGTTTTATTCCCTATTAAAGACTTTGTTTCCCTCTATTAAAGACATTTTTTTCCCATTTAAGAAGAGGGATTTTTCACCCTATTAAAGATGGGCTTTCCCCTATTAAAGATTTTCCCCCTATTTAAGAAGGGTTTTTTTCCATATGAAAGAGAGATTTCCCCTATTAAAGAGGGGTTTTCTGCCCACTAAAGATGCATTTTTCCTTATTACAGAAAGTTTTTTTTTTTTCCTATTAAAAAGGGGTTTTCCCTATTAAAGAATTTTTTTCCTATTAAAGAGCTTTTCCCTCTCTCACAGAGGATTTTAACCCCAGCTCTGCATAAACCCTTCTCCCTTTTTAACCCTCACCATCCCCACCCCACAAAACCCAGAACATTTCTGGCTCCCAGCACGTGTGGGATCGCAGCTGGAGATTTGGGAAGTTTTGGTTTTTTGTTTTTTGGAGATTCCCTGCAGCTCTCCCAGGGCTTTGATCCAGGAGATTCCTCCCATTCCCGGTGTCCATTGGAAGGGTTGAGCGGGAATTCGAGCTGTGCATGTTCTGCATGGAGCCTTCTGCTGGCTTTGCCCTCCTCGCTATTCCCAAAACGTGGGAGCAGGGAAAGAACTTTTCCAGCACCAGGGACAGCTCCTCCTTCTCCTCCTCGTCCTCCTCCTCCTTCTCCTCCCACTTCCATGGAAAAGCCGATCCCGGCTATCCCAACTCCTCCCTGCATCGCCACAACACAATTCCAACTCCCCCAAACTTGGAAAATTCTGATTTCCCCACACCCAACACGCATTTCCCACATTCCAAGCAGCCTTTTTTTCCCAGCTCAGGAAAGCGGGAATTTCCGAGCAGGGGGTGCAGCCGGCCCCAAACTCATCCCAAAAAAAGCTTTTTTGGGAGCAGCAGCAGCTCCCAGGCTCTCAGCAGGTCCTGCTTTGCCTCTGCACATTCCAAGCAGGAACAACTTCCCAGGGAAGGTTTTCCCAAGGGATCCAAGTGCAGGATTCGCTTTCCTGCCTCGTGGATGTTCCTTTTCCTTGGATTTTGCTGCAGCGATGTCTCTTCCTGATATTATTTTGCTTTTTTCCCCTCCATTCCTGAACAGATGCAAATTTTTCTCCTTCCTGTCTTTTACTCTTCCCCTCAAAAAAAGAGGAATAACAGATTGGTCAGGTTTAGGTGGTGGAGACTTGAAAATGCACTTAAAAATCCTGGAAATGCACATAAAAATCCTGAAAATTAACATAAAAAATCCTGGAAATGACCATAAAATCCCTGAAAATCCACATAAAAACCTCAGGATCGGGACCACTCTCTTCTCCATCCAGGGTTTGGCTCAGCCACCAGAATCCAGATTTTTTTTGATCATGATCGCCTCAAGACCTTTTCTGCTTCCAGAGGGTCCTGCTGAACTCTGGAATCACGGCCTGATCTCTTCATCCTCCCAGCACTGAATCATTTCCAGCTTCATTTCTTGCCCCACTGGAATTATTTGTGATTTCAGGGGTAATCCCCCAATTATCCAGAGCCCACCCTCCATTTTCCCTTTTCCAAAAGGAGAAATGAAACTTTGGAGAGTCGGGAAGTGGAGCTGGAGGTCAGGAATTGCTGCCTCATCTTCCTCCCCATTCCAGGCTCCAGGAGGGGATTCAGGGCATGGAAAATTCCCTTTCCCACCCCAGCCCCACTCCGGAGCTGGATCTGTTTCTCCTCAGGCTCCAGAGGATGTTTCCATTCCCAAAAAATCCTCGGAAATGCTCCCTGACCTTCCCCATCTCCACTGGCTGACCCAGATCAGGCGGATTTTTACGGAATTTGTCCTGAATTGCAGGAAAATTCTCCTGGTGCTGACAGGGAATGAAAAGTTCATTTTCCAGGGGAAACCTGACACAGGGTCAGGAGGAACCGGAGCAGGTGATGGAATCGAAGTGAAGTGCAGGGATTTTCCCTCAGGAAAGGCTTCACCTTTCCTCAGCCAGGTTTTGGGTGACAGGAGAGGAGATTTGGGGAAAAGAGGAAATTTTAAAAGAGTTTTTATTTATGCTCTGAGAAAAAAAATCCCAAACTGGATTTTTTCCTTTTTATGGAAAAAACTTCATCAAGGAGCATAAAGAAATTTGGTTTAGACTCAAAGGGAAAATCCTGACTTTTCTCTGTCCGTAAATGGGAATTTGAGGAGAAAAATCCCATTTTTCATTTTAGAAACAGAAGGAATTGCTGAGCCCTCTCTTTCTGCTCCACCACCCCCTTTTCTTCTCCAATTTCTTCTCTTTCCACGTTGGATTTTCAGCACTTCACAGCCACGGACTCTCCATTTCTTTCTCTTGGTAAAAACTGGGAGAATTAAAAATAAATCTCTGCCAATGTCCTCGGCCCAATCATCAAAAATCATGAAAAATTCATCCCAATTTCTCCAAGCCTCATTATTTTGTAGACACACCCCAGGGAAAACCATTGCCACAGCCCAACAACACATTAAAAGCACCTTTAAATAATTAAAAGGCAGCACAGATTGGGATTGTTTTCTGCATTTTGAAAAAAAAAAAAAAAAAAAGAGCCATTTTTCGTGAATTATCCAACTCTGAGCAGGATTTGTGTCTTTTCCTTTGAGCTTCCCTTTAAAAAATCCTTGTTTTCCTTTAAGATTCTCCCTCTCTGGGATTTTTCCCCCTAATCTGAGCTTCAAACAGGTTTTTATGGAAGGTTTGGACTCTTTATTATTTTTTTTTTTTACTGCTCACTGCAGGCTGGGGAGGCAGCGAAGAGCTCAGCATCTCTCATTAGTGAAATTATTAATTTCTGCATCTTCAATCCATCATCTTCCCCCCATCCTTCCCTGAGAGGGAGTAATGGATCTTGGAGACAGAAAAAGCCCTGAAAGGGAGGCAATTAAAGAGCTGAGTGCTCGTTTGGCGCTTTCCAGGAAGATGGGCTCGGCTAAAATGGGATGAAGAGCTGGCAATTGCTGCTGGTGGTTCTTAATCTGAATTTCCCTGGTGATTTCTCCCCCCTTGGAGCAGTTCCCAAGTGCTGCCCAGTCTAGGATGGGGAATTGGCTGCTCTCTTTTGGAAAATGAGGATTTTCCCCCTGTCCCACAAACTCCAGGTGCTCCATCCTGGCCCCAAACTTTCTGTCCAAGCCCTGGGAATGCAGGAGAACAATTCCAGCTCCTCCAGGAAGCTCGGGAATGCCGTGCCTGGAGCACCGCGGTGTTTTTAGGAGGATGGATGGGATTTCCAGGCTTTCCAAAGGTCCAGGAATGCCAGCCTGGGTCTCCTGACACCCTTTGGGATCTTTGTCACTCCTGGTGGCAGCCAGAGGGGACCCCAGGAGGGGATTGTCAGATCCCTCTGATCCCTTTTCTTTGGGGGGATATTGGATCCTTGGGATCCCTGAAATCCCCCTTGATCCCTTTTATCCCTGAGATCCCTCTGATTCCTGAGGTCCCTGGGATCCCTTTTCTTTGGGGAATATTGGATCTCTGAAATCCCCCTTGATCCCTATGATCCCTGAGATCCCTTTTGGGGGGGGGATACTGGATCCTTGGGATCCCTGAAATCCCTCTTGATGCCTGAGATCCCTGAGATCTCTCAGATCCCTTTGAGGGAGGATATCAGATCCTTGGGATCCCTAAAATCCCCCTTGATCCCTGTGATCCTTTTTCTTTGGGGGATATTGGATCCCTGAAATCCCTGAAATCCTCCTTGATCCCTGTGATCCCTGAGATCACTTTTCTTTGGGGGATATCGGATCCCTGAAATCCCTCTGATCCCTGAGATCCTTTTTTTGGGGGGGATATCAGATCCCTGTGGTCCCTGTGATCCCTGAAACCCCCCTTGATCCCTGAGATCCATGTGATCCCTGAGATCCCTTTTCTCTGGGGGATACCAGATCCATGGGATGTCTGAAATCCTCCTTGATCCCTGAGATCCCTTTTCTCTGGGGGATATCAGATCCATGGGATCCATGAAATCCCCCTTGACCTGTGAGATACCTGAAATCCCTCTGATCCCTGAGATCCTTTCTCTTTGGGGCATATCAGATCCATGAAATGTCTGAAATCCCCCTTTATCTCTGAGATCCCTTTTCTCTGGGGGATATCGGATCCCTGGGATGTCTGAAATCCCTGAAATCCCTCTTGATCCCTCTGATCCCTGAGATACCTGAAATCCCTTTTCTCTGGGGGATATCAGATCCATGGGATCCATGAAATCCCCCTTGACCTGTGAGATCCCTGAAATCCCTCTGATCCCTGAGATCCTTTTTCTTTGGGGCATATCAGATCCATGGGATCCCTGCAACTCCCCTTGACCCCTCTGATCCCTGAGATCCCTTTTCTCTGGGGGATATTGGATCCCTGAGATCTTCTCCAACCCTTGGGATGGATTCCAAAGCCCAGCGCACGCCCCCGATCTCCCCCTCCCCAAACCCGAGCTCTCCTCCCGCATCCATTTCACATTTAAACCCAGACGAGGCCTCAGCTCCGGTCCCGGGGCGGTTCAGGATCAATCCCCACCCTTCCCTCTCCATGGGAGCCGCACTCCCACCCTGCCCTCCCCGAGTTTTCCAGCTCACCCCGTCCCACTCTTCACCTGTCCCCGCTCCTGCCAGGCTGATTTCCATCCCCGCGTCCCCTCCCGGGTGTCGCTCGGATCCGTCCCCCGTTATCCTGATGGGAAGTGACGGCTCCGCTGGCGGGGATCGCTTCCCCCAGAGCCAGGCAAGTGGGGCAGGGAGGGCAAACCCCGCCCGGAGCCGCTGGCAGCTCATCCCGCTGCTCCAGGAGGGGCAGAATCCCGCAGGATTTGGGGGCGTGAGGGATGCTCAGAGATTTATCCCGCATAATCTCTTCCCGTCTAAAGTCTGGAGGAGCAGTAAAATCTGAATTTCTGCTTCCCCCATGGAGGATGGAAAGCCGTGCCAGGTTTTCCCACCGGCTCCCGCCTTTCCCCAAATTCACTTGGTGCCTTTTGAGGTCTCGTTTTCCTCCGAGGGGAGCCGGGATTCCCGTGGGAATGCCCAGCCTGCATTAGCTGAGTGTTCCCAGCCTCCGGCGCGGCTCCATCCCGTTAATGGGGACATTAACCCGGCGACACCAATCTCTTAACCCCAAAACCCCTCCAGCAATCCGCGGAGATGGATGGGGACAAATCCCAGCGCAGGAAAAGCTTTTAGCGGCCTTCAGAACCCGCGGAGCGAACCCAGAAAGGCAAAACGCAAAAATCCCTTTTTGGTTTGGGTTTTTTTATTTCTTTTTGGCTCACCACGAACACGCGAGGGCAAAGCCGAGCCTTTGGATGTGTCCCCTCCCTGTCACCTCCCCCGGGCCGGGGCAGGGACGGGCTGTGCACGGGGGACTTCGGATCGGGGTGCATGAGATCGGGGGATGCTGTGGGGTCAGCGCCGAGAGGGGTTTTGGGGTGGTTGTGGCTGCTCTTGGGGCTGGATGGGGATTTTGGGGTCACCGTGGCTGCTCCTGGGGCTGGACGGGGGTTTTGGGGTGGCTGTGGCTGCTCTGTGACTGGATGGGGGTTTTGGGGTGGCTGTGGCTGTTCCTGGGGCCAGATGGAGGTTTTGGGGTGACTGTGGAAGCTCCTGTGGCTGGATGGGGGTTTTGGGGTCACTGTGGATGCTCCTGGGGCCGAACGGGGATTTTGGGGTGGCTGTGGCTGCTCCTGGTGGCTGGGCTGGTGCTTTTAAGGAGCTGAGAGTACTCTGAAGGCACCCCTGGGTATGGATGGGGTTTTGGGGTAACTGTGGCTGCTCCTGGGGTGTTTTGAGGAACCAGGGATGCTCTGGAGACATCCCTGAGGCTGGTCGAGAGTTTGGGGTGACTCTGGCTGCTCTGGGGGAACTTTGAGGAGCTGGATGTGCTCTGGGGGCACCCCTGGAGCTGGGCTGGAGTTTTTGAGCACCTGGGGCTGCTCTGGGGTCACCCCTGACCCCGGCTGGTGCTTTCAGCTGTGCTCAAACTCTAATTTTACATCTCAGATGGACTGAGAGAGTTCCTGCCCCTCTCATCCTTTGGATGCTGAGTTTCAGGGCTTGGCTCTCCTTGGGGATGAGATGGGTGGGGAAGAAAAGCCTGGCTTGCTCCTAGGACTGGTTTTAAAGTGCTTCCCTAGAGCTGTTGTGGTTTGAGGGAGATATTTATAAAATCTGGCTTCCTTCGCCCATCAGAGGGATTTGGAATCCCGTGGCCTGCAGGAATAATGATGATAAATATAATTTAACCTGATCGTGCCGGGGTGAGTCCCCTCGGAGTCACCTTTGGTATTTGGAGCTGAATTCCGGCTGCGTTTGCTGCTGGAAGGTTCCAGCCCCATCCAGTGCTCCCCTCCCTCCCTGTGGGACCCTCACTCCACTCAGGGTGGGTTAAAGGACACATTTCCCCCTTTTCCTGGAGCACATTCCTGCTTTTCCTAGGGATCACAGCCCGAGTGAGACAATGAACAAACAAACTGCTCCCAGTTATCCCCCTGGACGGCTCGGGGTGTTCCAAACCCTCATTTCAATGTAAATTGTGAGGGGCAGCCCTGCCCGGGCTCTGTCCCTCCATCCTCCACAAGTTAAACCCTCCTCGATGTCAAAGCTGCTCCTTCTCCAGGCTGGGAAAAGCTGGGAAGCTGCAGGCTGAGCTGGCAGCTCCAAAAATGCTTCAGGTGTAATGCAGGGCCAGCCGGATTAATAGAATTAATGGCATTAATGGCATTAATGGGATTAATGGGATTAGTGCGTTTTCCTCCAGCTAAATCCCATTTCCTGGAATGCCATGGCACAATGGGGTGAGGACAAACCTGAGTGTCCCCTCAGCTGCATTTTTCCAGGCTGGTTTATCCCAGGAGGGTGATGGGCAGGGGAAAGGCAGAGGACAAGCAGCTCGTTCAGGCCTGGGACTGGGATTGGGACTGGGATCAAACTGGGGGAACAGGAGCAGCCCCAGCACCTCTCCCAGCCCCTGGAATGGGCTCAGGGGGACAGGGGTAGGAAAAGGGGTTTGAAAAGGGGCTCAGCCTGGCATTCCCTTGTGGGATTTGCTCCTGGGATGGGCTCAGGCAATCCTTGTGTGGGGCCATGGACAGGAAAAAGGGATTCAGCCCTGTGTTCCCAATGGGATTTGCTCCTGCCCCTCTCCCAGCTCCTGGGATGGGCTCAGGACACCCTTGCATGGGGACAGGGGTAGGAAGAGTGGCTCAGCCTGGCATTCCCAGCGGGATTTGCTCCTGCACCTCTCCCAGCCCCTGGGATCAGCCCAGACCACCCCTGCATGGGGCCAGGGGCAGGAAAAGGGGTCCAGCCGCGCGTTCCTGGCGGGATTTGCTCCGTGCCGTGCCGCCGCAGGGAGGGCAGTGCCCAGGAGATGCCACCTCAGGTACAAAGCCGGTGTTTCCCTCTCCCAGAGGCAACTGGGCCGCCTCCAACCGCAGTGGAGGAAACCAGTCCAGAAACCAGTCCAGAAACCACTCCTGAAACCACTCCTGAAACCAGTCCTACAATCAGTCCAACAACCACCCCAACCACCACCGACACCACAACCACAACAACCACCACCACAACCACCACAAGCACCACCAGCACCGCCGCCAGCACCGCCGCCAGCACCAGCGCCGCTGCCGAGAGGGCTCCGGCAGCCACCACCAGGCACGAGTTGGGTACTGAGCTTTCCTTCTCCTCTAACCCCTCTCTAACCCTACTGGGACCCTTCCCCACCTTGATTCCTTGGGAAAATGGGAAAATCGGAGCCGTCCCATGGCTCCAGGGATGGGAATCTGGGTGTACGAGTGGGAATTTGGAGGGTTCTGTGAAATCTGGAACCACGTTGAAATTTGGAGGGTTCTGTGAAATCTAGGTGTACCAGTTGGAATTTGGAGGGTTCTGTAGGATCTGAGTGTGTAAGTAGGAATCTGGAAGGTTCTTTGGAATCTGGAATCAAGTGGGAGTTTGGAGGGTTCTGCAGAATCTGGATGTGCAAGTTGGAATTTGAAGGTTCTGTAGAATCTGGGTGTACAAGTTGGAATCTGGAGGGTTCTTTGGAATCTGGGTGTGGAAGTTGGAATTTGGAGAGTTCTGCAGAATCTGGGTGTACAAGTTGGAATTTGGAGGGTTCTTTGGAATCTAGAATCAAGTTCGAATTTGAAGGGTTCTGTAGAATCTATGTGCACCAGTGAGAATTTGGAGAGTTCTGTAGAATCTGGGTGTGTAAGTGAGAATTTGGAGGATTCTGTGAAATCTGGGTGTACAAGTTGGAATTTGGAGGTTCTGTGGAATCTGAGAGTACCAGAATTTGGAGGGTTCTAGAATCTGGGAGTACCAGTTGGAATTTGGAGGGTTCTGTAGAATCTGGGTGTACAAGTGGGAATTTGGAGGGTTCTTTGGAATCTGGAATGAAGTTGGAATTTGGAGGGTTCTGGGAGTACCAGTGGGAATTTGGAGAGTTCTGTAGAATCTGGGTGTCTAAGTGAGAATTTGGAGGATCTTGTACAATCTGGGAGTACAAGTTGGAATTTGGAGGGTTCTGTAGAGTCTGGGTGCATAAATGAGAATTTGAAGGATCCTGTACAATCTGGGAGTACAAGTGGGAATTTGGAAGGTTCTGCAGAATCTGAGTGTACAAACTGGAATTTGGAGGATCCTGTACAATCTGGGAGTACCAGTGGGAATTTGGAGAGTTCCACACCACCAGGGAACAACCCGGTCCCGCTGGGGCTGTGGTGATGCCGGATGCAGTTCGGGAAGAGCTGCAAAACCCTACAAACTCCCCCCCAAAGTGTGATGTGGTGTTTAGAGCTGTTACAAACGGGTTCTGGTGCTCCTGCAGGAGATGTCAGCTCGGATTTAGCACCTCAGCTGTTAGCAAGGAGACCTGTCAGGATTTATCCGAGTCCTTGGGTTTATCCCGCCGCTCCCTGCGCTGCCGGAGCCCGCGGGAATGCCGGGGAAGGGTGGGAGTTCAGCACCATCCCCGTGCCAGGCGTTTCCCAGGTCTTCTCGTACCATCAGGAGAATCAAACTCAGCTCTGGTGGGGAAATCTTCCCTCCTGGATGTGTTTGAGGGATAAATCTGGAAGGATTTATCTGGGGTCGGAAACGCCAGGATAACGGAATTGACGGTTTATAAATAATTAGGGTTGTTCAAAAAATAAATCGAGATAAAAAGGGAATGAAGTCTGCATTAAAAATTTGGATGGGGTTTGGAGAAGCCTGGGATAGTGGAAAATGTGGATTGGGGGTGGAATGAGAAGAGTTTTAGGGTCCCTTCCTGCTCAAATGAGTCTGGAATGATTCCATGACTGAGTTCAAAGCCATTTCTCTGTATTTTTGCATAAAATCAGTTTAAAATGCTTTAAAACCATCAAAACTTTCTGCAGGAGGGATTAGCAGAGTGCAGAGCAGGGAAAAAGGAGAGGCAGAAATGAGGACCCTCCAGTGTCCCCATCCAACCCAGGCTGGGAGTTAAGGGATTCCAGGTCACCCCACAGCACCAGGTCCTTGCAGCGCCCTAGAACCCCAAAATTGGCTTTTTCCAAGGGATTGTGGTGGTGGATCCCAGATTTATGGCATCAAAACACCTCGAGGAAAAATGACAATAAAACCCCAAGGTGTCACTTCTCTGCTGTCCCTTAAAACCCCAGTAAAGTGTGGGGTTGGCTCCCACTTCTGTAGGAACGAGACTCATCCCGAGCAACGTCGAGATCCCTTAACTTCAACCTCACACACGAGTGACCTCATTGTCCCACCGGGGCCACAGTGAAGTGACAATTCCCTGCCACTCCCAGCCCTGGATCTGTGCTCATCCATGCAGGAATTCCGATACGAGGTTTCCCCGCTGGCCCAGATCCTCGGGGATGTGCCCCGGAAGAATTCCAGGATGAGCCGAGTGCTGTTGGGTTTAAACGCCCATAAAAATTCCCTAAAAATGTTGGGAATCCTGGAAAGAATCGATCCAGCCTTAGGCTGAGGTCTGTTCATGCTTAGGCTGAGACCAAAGTGTTCACTCCAGGTTTATGTAATGATTTTGAAAGGATTTTTTTGAGGTTTTTGTGAGGTTTTAGTAAGGATTTTGTGAGGTTTTTTAAGGTTTTTGTGAGATTTTTGTAAGGTTTTTGTGAAGTTTTTACAAGTTTTTAAGGTTTTTGTGAGGCTTCTGTAAGGTTTTTGTGAGGATTTTGTAAGGTTTTTAAAGGTTTTTATGATGCTCATGTGTTTTCATCAGGTTTCATAATGTTTTTGTAAGGTCTTTTTAATGGATTTTGTAAGGATTTGTGAGGTTTTTGTAAGGATTTTGTGACATTTTTTGTAAGGTGTTTGTCGGGCTTTTGAAGCTTTTTGTGAAGTTTTTATGATGTTTATGTGTTTTTATGACATTTTATACAGTTTTTGTACAGTTTTTAAAATTGTTGAGGTTTTATAAGTGTTTGGGACAGTTTCTTAATGTTTTTTGAGGTTTTATAAGGTTTTTCTACCATCTTGTTATGGTTTTTTGAGGTTTTGTAAGGTTTTTGCCAAGTTTTGTAGGGTTTCTGTCAGGTTTTCGAGATTTTTCACCAGCTTTGACCTCTGAGCCTGGCCTAACCCCACTAAAGACTAACTCGTGTTCTAACCTGTCCCCCAGCCACCAATGGATCGTCCATATGGGACATCAGAGCCATGGCAAACAGTAACTGGGCAAACATCACCTGGAGCCACAATTTCTCGGCAGGAACTGACTTTGTGGTTAAGTATATCACCAGTAAGCATCAGATCGCGTGGGGACTCTACGGGGTGGCTCTGCCCTTAGAGATCCTGCCAGCTCCCGCCCTTTCCTTGGATTTAATTCCATGATTCCGTGGCCAGCTTGGAAAAAAAAAAAACAAAAAAACCACAAACAAACAGAGGGGGAAAACACGGTGGTTGTGGTGGTTGGGGTAGATCAGAGGTGGTTCTCCAGGGGTTCCCTCTCCGTGCGCCGACGGCCGTGGGGGTTTGATGAGCTTTGGGAACGTTGATGTCGATGGGAAGAGAGGAAAATGAAATTGATGGGAATTTGGAAGATGGGATTCCTGAACCTGGAGTTGGCAGAATCCTCTAAGATCCCAAACCTCCTCCTCGGTGTTCCTTAGGGTTGTACGGCTCCGTCCTGGGCTGGAAGCAGAGCCGGGATCTCTGGGCTCGGTGCTGGTTTAGGGAGAGGTTTTTGTCTCGTTGGTTGGTTTGGGGTTTCTGGAGAGGCAGTGCTGGCTGCTGCTCATCCCCGAGTTTATTTCCCAGCCCTCGCATCCGCTGCTGTGCTGGTCCAGAATCCCTGAAATTGTAATTCCAGGCAGGAAGCTCCTCCTGCCATTCCAGCTTCCCTTAGGAGATGACCTTGAATTGTCCTTGAAATGATTCCCTGTGCAAAGCAGTGCCTGGCCTCCAAAATTCCCATATTTCAGGAGATGCATGAGCTTGCCAGGCCCTAAATCCCAAATATCCCAGCTCCCAACCCAACCCTATTTTTTCCCAGTCACTGGGAAGCACAAGGAGCAAGCCCAGGTGCTGAATCCATGCAGCAGCATCAATCCCTTGGGATTCCCTCTCCAGGATTTGGTTGAGGGAGGAAATCTTGAAGATTTCAGCCCTTTCTGGACAGCCATGGTAGTCCACCCCTTTTTGGTGGCATTTGAAGGAACAAAACCTCAAAGCCACAATTCTCAGTGGGTAATGACCCCATCAGCTCCTTGTCCCCAGGATAGCGACCCCAAACCAGCAGCTCCTTGTCTCAGTACTGACCCCAAACCAGCAGCTCCTTGGTTCAGGAAATTACCCCAAACCAGCAGCTCCTTGGTTTTGGTATCAACCTCAAACCAGCAGTTCCTTGGCTCAGTACTGACCCCAAATCAGCAGCTCCTTGTCCCCAGGACCACATTATTCCCATCAATCCCAGGAATTTTACAATGCCTTGTCTGCAGTATCACAGCCCCGGACCAGCAATTCCTTGGCTTGGGAAACGACCCCAAACCAGCAGCTCCTTGATTCAGTACTGACCCCAAACCAACAGCTCCTTGGCTCACTACTGAGCCCAAACCAACAGTTCCTTGTCCCTAGAGTAGTGACCCCAAACCAGCAGTTCCTTGGTTCAGTACTGACCCAAAACCAGCAGTTCCTTGGCTCACTACTGAGCCCAAACCAACAGTTCCTTGTCCCCAGAGTAGTGACCCCAAACCAGCAGTTCCTTGGTTCAGTACTGACCCCAAACCAGCAGCTCCTTGGCTTTGGTATCAACCTCAAACCAGAAGCTCCTTGGCTCGGGAAATGATATCAAGCCAGAAGTTCCTTGGCTCAGTACTGACCCCAAACCAACAGTTCCTTGTCCCCAGAGTAGTGACCCCAAACCAGAAGTTCCTTGGCTCAGTACCGACCCTAAATCAGCAGCTCCTTGTCTCAGTACCGACCCCAAACAGCAGCTCCCTGCCCCGGGAGCCGTGTCACTCCTGGCCAGCCCCGCGCCTGGGCCGCAGTGTCCCCAGTGTCCCCACAGGGTGTCCGGGCGGGGTTTGATGTGCGGTTTCTGTTCCCCAGGTAACAAGACAGAGAAATCAATCCCCGTTAAGGCTCAGGGCCCGTCCTCGGTGCAGCTGGCGGATCTGACGCCGGGGATGATGTACAAGCTGTGGGTGTTCCCCATATGGTCCCACCCCAGCGAGCACTCGTACATTACCTTTACCACCAGCTCAGGTGAGACAGGCGTCGGCCGCGTGTCCCCAGAGTGTCCCCAGAGTGTCCCCAGCATGGCCCCGGCATGGCCCCACCATCCCCATGGTGATGGCTGCATGGAAATCCCTCATCCCACTGCCCTCAACTCAGGGATTGCTTGGCATTGCATGGAGAATGAGAATGCCAGGAAGGGACAGAGATGCATTGGGATGGGGATCCCTTGGGATGGAGACCTTTTTGTATGGTGATCCTTGGGATGGGGATCCCTTTGGATGGACAACCCCTCATGATGGGGATCCCTTTGGATGGACAACCCCTCATGGTGGGGATCCCTTTGGATGGACAACCCCTCATGGTGGGGATCCCTTTGGATGGGGATCCCTCATGACGGGAATCCCTTGGATGTGGATCCGTTTTGTTGGTGATCCTTTTGAATAGGGATCTCTTGGGATGGGGATTCCTTGGAATGGAGGAAAGGAAGGAGTGCACGTTCACATTGTCACAGCCTCTGCTTGTGGCCCCTTGGTGCCTGTTGGGACTCAGGGGGACAATGAGGTGTCACTGACGGGATGCAGGATTGGGAGTGGGAATGTGGTGATGGCACAGGAGTATCCCTAGGGATTTCTATACTCCTGGGATGTTTCCTCTGGCACTTTGTGTGGAATTCTCCAGGCTTTGTATCCGTGTGGTTTCCACATTTCCCTGGTTGTGGATTCCCCCGTTTCCCACCCGGCTCCAGGGGCTCCCTCCTTTGTCCCACAGGAGCTTCGTGCGTTTGTAAAACTCCGCCGTTCCCTCCCGAGGATTCCCAGTAAATCCAAAATCCTTAAATCCCTTCATATCCCACCCGGGGCTTTTCCAAAGGGATCTGTGCACAGCTCCTGTCAATTCCACTCTGCTGGAGTTCCACAGAGTAGGAAATACTGCAGCAACCTCCCTGACAGTGCTGTAGGTAGAGGTGGGGATTTCCAAGGAATTTAAATGGTTTTGCTCTGCTCCAGCTGTGGGATGGGAAACTTTGGCAATTTCTAGGCCCTGCCAGGAATGGCAAAAGGAAAATGGGAATCTCAAAGAGAGAGAGCTGTGGAAATTGGGGAGCTGAGCTCCCTAAAAACCCCCGTGTGCAGCTGAAATTGTCAGAAAATCTGGAATATCACCCAGTAATTCCCGGGCAGGGACAGATGGTGGCTGATGATGTTCTATGGAATTAACATTGGAAAAGCCTCTGCCATCGAGTCCCACCATTCCCTGGCACTGCCAAGGCCACCATGTCCCCAGGTGCCACATCCAGGTGGTTCTGGAGTGTCCAACCCTGCTCAGTGCTGACATCCCCCAGCTAGGGCTGCCCTCAGCTCTGTCCCCAAACTGCTCCAGGACTGAGCACATCCATGGCACAGTGGCCCCTGGAATATTCTGGTCCCATCAGAGCTGATTTCGAACCCAGATCCCTCCCAGCACAGCTCCAGTTTTGAGTTAAATCCCCAATTTTGTTTCTCTTTTCCCCAAATCCGAAATCTCCGTCAGCTCCAGCCCTCCCATGGGAGTTATCCTTATGGATAACAATTTTATCCCTCTGAATAACCACTTTATCCCTCTGGAAAACCAATCCCAACCTGGACTCGCCTCTTTTCCTTCCTCCCCTGCTTTTCCTCCCATTTGTTATCCATGGGGTGATGGAGGCGACAGCAAGTGGCCGGGCATCATTAAAAAACCAGCAAAAAAAAGCACAATATCTTTGGCCGATTCCTGCTGGGAAGTCTGCATATATTTTCCATAATTGAGAGGTTCCTACTGATATTTTCATGGAGAATAAGGGATGGGGCCACCTTTATCCCCGGGATTGAGGCTGGTGCTGACCTGAGCCCTGCGGGATGCACGGAGCTGTCGCCTTCCCTGCAGGAATAAACGCTCCACATCCATTTCTCTCCTGGCTGGATGCTGCTGACACAAGTGCCAGACCCCTGCTGACAATCCTGTGGCATCGGGAATGCTTTGGATAAAAAGGAACCGAGCAGTTTTAGGGGTTTTGGGGTTTTTTTTTTTTTCATGTCTTGTAAGTCGTTGTTCCAAAGGTTTCTTCAGGCTGGGGGCAGATAAATAAGAAATATTCCCCTGCAGGAGGCTGAGCTCTGATTTCATTCCTGATTAACTGGCAGCTGATTAAGCCAAAAAAAAATTCCTCCCGGGAGCAAAGGGCACTTGGAAATGACAAAAATAGCGGAGTAGAGAAGGAGGGCTGCAAAATTTTAAATAAATAAACAAGTAAATGGGTTTCTCAGCTTGTCCAAACACTGGGAAGAGTGTCCAGGGAAGGGAATGGAGATGGGGAAGGGTTTGGAGAGTCCTGAGGGAGCTGGGAAGGGGCTGAGCCTGGAGCAAAGGAGGCTCAGGGGGAATTTCTGGCTCTGCACAGCTCCCTGCCAGGAGGGGACAGCCGGGGGGGATTTGGGATCTTATCCCAGGGAACAGGGACAGGAGGAGAGGGAACGGCCTCAGGCTGGGCTGGGGAGGCTCAGGTTGGACATCAGCAGGAATTTCCTCATGGAAAGGGCTGGAAGGGGCTGCCCAGGGGGGTTTGGAGTGCCCATCCCTGGAGGTGGCACCTGGAGGTGGCACTGAGTGCTCAGGGTGGTCAGACTCGATGATCCCACAGGGATTTTCCACCCTCAGTGATCCTGAGATTCTGGGAATAGGATCACACAGGGCTGGAGGCAGAGGGGACTTTTCACATCCAAAGATCTCCTTTGCAATCCAAGAAAAAACCTCGGTGGAGCTGAGCTCTGCTCCTGGCACGTCAGTGATGACTCTGAGCTAACGAATATTCTGCCACGAAATTATCATTAATTATTTTTAAAAAAGGCTCTGCAGCTGCAATTCCAATCAGGACCTGTCGTATCCTGCAGCTGCTTTCCATTTTCCCTCGAGGTTGGCCTCACCTTAAAGCAAATCACAAAATCCTCTGGGACAGCCACGGGCTTCAAACCTCCCTTCCTGACAGTCCCTCATTTACTCCAAATCCACCTTTGCAGGGACCTTGACTTGGTCCTCAAGTGTTGCTTTTTGGGGAAGGGTGGATTTATCCCCCTTTTCTGTGAAGGATGGATTTATTCCCCTTTTTTGAGGAGGATGGATTTATCCCCCTTTTTTGGGAAGGATGGATTTATCCCCTTTTTTGGGAAGGATGGATTTATCTCCCTTTTTTGGGAAGAGTGGATTTATCCCCCTTTTTTGGGAAGGATGGATTTATCCCTCCTTTTTTAAAAAGGATGGATTTATCCCCCTTTTTTTGAGAAGGATGGATTTATCCCCCTTTTTTGGGAAGGATGGATTTATCCCCCTTTTTTGGGAAGGATGGATTTATCCCCCTTTTTATGCCCCCATCCTCCTGTGAGATCTCCTGAGAACTCAGAGTTTAAAATCCTCCCTCCTTTCCAAACCCAGCTCCAACCTTCACCCCGCCTCTCAAACTTCTCTGGAATTTCATATTTTGAAGATCTCCTTGTTTCTCCCTGGAAAACTCCCATCCCATTGCTGTTCATGGGATTTTTCCATCTCCAAGCTTTCCAGCAAAACTTCCTTCCCCTTCCCTTCTCCAGCACTCGGATTATTGAATCCATTTCTTTGTCATTAGCTCATTCTCTCCATCTAAAAGCACATCCTTGAGGACTCTGGAATTCAGGGTGGGATTGAGGAAATGTGGGATTTGGCAGTGTTGGAGGCAGAGGAACCATCAGGCAGCTCCTTCCCCTCTCGGTGCTGCCCAAAATCCACAAAACATTCCGGGTTCAGCATCACTTCTTGACCAGAGATTCTCCTCCGTGTCATTCTCCTCTTTAATCCCAATTTCCTTGTCATGGTTCACCTGCAATTCCCTGCATTTCATCCCAAGGAAAGAACTCCTTCTTGTGGGATCACTTCCAATGGAACAGGCCCAGTTTGGTCCCCAGAATTCCGTGGGTTTGGAATTTTTGCCAATCCAACCCATTTTTCCCTTCGCTGCCTCTCTTCCAAGATCCTTTCTCTCTGAACACATTAAGGGAGGGCTGCTCCTTGCTTTCTTTATCCCTCTTTTTCCTCACCAGATTTTCAGGATTATTTTCAGGATCTCCTGCCCATCTCCATTCCCAACCCCATCCCAGTCACCCTGGCTCTCCCACATTCCCACCAGGAACGCCTCGGTTTTCCCTCAGCTTGGATAAACCCAGCCCCTCCGCCCCGCTGAAGGTTATTTTCTCCTCTGCCTCGCTGAATTCCAAGGAGAGGCTGGAAAAGGCAGCCTTGGAGCTATTTTTAGGCCATGGATTTGTCTGTCTGACCGTGTGGGAGAGCTGCGAGCCAGGAGTCGGGGAATGGCAGGGAGGACACGGGAGCTGGAGGATGGGAACAGGCTTGGAATTAATCCTACAAACAGGCAGGAGCCTTGGGAAGGTGCTGGAAGCAGGAATTTGCTCCAGGAGAAAACACTCGGAGCTATCAGACCCCTCTGCGCTCCAGTCCATCCCAGTTCATCCCAGTTCAAGGTTTCCAATGAACCCTCAGAACTCAGCAGTCCCTGATCCACTGGGGCTGCCCCAAAATCCCTGGACACCAGGGTTGGATCCGTGGCATTCCTGTTGGCATTCCAAGGAATTCCCACTTGTTCCCAGATCTTGGGGGGCTTCCACCAGGCCCTCCCCAGCCCTGAGACCCTCGGATGCCACCAGAGGCAGCAGGAGCTGGGTGGTGGTGGCAGAAGAACCACCTCTGTCACCTCTGCAGGGACACCTGTTCATCCCAGTTCATCCCAGTTCATCCCAGTTCAAGGTTTCCAATGAACTCTCAGAACTCAGCAATTCCCTGATCCAGCAGTGCTGCCCAAAATCCCTGGGCAGCAGGACTTGGGAATGTTCCTCTTGGATCTTCCTGCACCCAGGGCCGTTTTCAGATGCAGTAAATTCCATCAAATTCCTCCCCCAGCTTCCTTCGCCATTTTTTTTTTTTGCATTTCCCTTTTCCCAGGTTTTCCTTTCTGTTGGGCCCCTTCACTGTTTGTGGTTCCTGATAAAACTGATTTCATTTTCCACCATAAGAGGAAAAAAAAACATGAAAAAACATCACCAAAAAAATACCAAAACCCCACCAAAAAACACCCCAAATCCTCAAAAAACTACAGAAAAAAATAACCAAAAACACCAATAAAACACCAAAACTAACCAAAGCATTGTGAAAACACCACCCAAAAAACAACAAAAAACTTCACAAAAACCCCAAAGAAACACCAAGAAAACATCACAAAAACCCATCAAAAATCATCAAGAAAACATCAAGAAAACACCAGAAGTTCTCACAAAAACCCACAAAAAATTCACCAACAAAGAATCAAAGAAAAACCAAGAAAACACAAAAAATAACCCCAAAACCACAAATCCCTTCACCACAACCTCAACCACACACCCAGACACGCCCAAACCAAAGAAAATTCCTGAAGCAGCGCCCTGAATTCCTCTTCCTCCATTCCCTGCACGGTTTGCTCCATTCCTTAGGAACATTTTCCCATTTTTCCGCAGCCTACACCAAGAACCAGGTGGACATCGCCACGCAGGGCTGGTTCATCGGCCTCATGTGCGCCATCGCCCTCCTGGTGCTCATCCTCCTCATCGTCTGCTTCATCAAGAGGAGCCGCGGCGGGAAGTACCCAGGTGAGCATGGGAATGGACATTCCCAGGATTTCAGTCGGTCTGGGATTGTTTGGGATCGTCTGGTGGTGGGGAATATCCAGGTGAGAGTGGAAATGGGAAATCCCAAAATGTAAATGGGTGTGGCATCATCCAGTGGTGGGGAATATCCAGGTGAGAGCTTGGAATGGCCATTCCCAAGGGTTAAATACATCCAGGATCCTTGGGGATCATCCAGTGGTGGGAAATATCCAGGTGAGAACTTGGAATGGGAAATCCTAAAATTTCAATGGGTGTGGCATCATCCAGTGGTGGGGAATATCCAGGTGAGAGCTTGGAATGGCCATTCCCAAGGGTTAAATAAGTCCAAGATCCTTGGGGATCACCCAGTGGTGGTGGAAAATATCCAGGTGAGAGTGGGAATGGGAAATCCCAAAATGTAAATGCGTGTGGCATCGTCCAGTGGTGGGGAATATACAGGTGAGAGTGGGAATGGCCATTTCCGAGGGTTAAATAGGTCCAAGATCCTTGGGGATCATCCAGTGGTGGTGGGAAATATCCAGGTGAGAACTTGGAATGGGAAATCCCAAAATGTAAATGGGTGTGGCATCATCCAGTGGTGGGGAATATCCAGGTGAGAACTTGGAATGGCCATTCCCAAGGGTTAAACAGCTCCAGGATTCTGAGGGTGAAGCCAGTGGTGGGGAATATCCAGGTGAGAGTGGGAATGGGAAATCCCAAAATTTCAATGGGTGTGGCATCATCCAGTGGTGGGGAATATCCAGATGAGAGCTTGGAATGGCCATTCCCAAGGGTTAAATAGCTCCAAGATCCTTGGGGATCATCCAGTGGTGGGGAATATCCAGGTGAGAGTGGGAATGGGAAATCCCAAAATTTCAATGGGTGTGGTATTATCCAGTGATGGGGAATATCCAGGTGAGAGGTGGGAATGGCCATTCCCGAGGCTTAAACAGGTCCAGGACACTTGGGGATCATCCAGTGGTGGGAAATATCCAGGTGAGAACTTGGAATGGGAAATCCTAAAATTTCAATGGGTGTGG
>JAWWLW010000111.1:3815612-3842162 GCA_035041385.1 Myiothlypis coronata | reverse complement strand
AGGGGCAGCATTCAGGATTTCAGGGAAGGGCAGGAATTGAGCCCGTCCCGGGGAGGGGCAGCATTCAGGATTTCAGGGAAGGGCAGGAGCTGAGCCCGTCCCGGGCAGGGGCAGCATTCAGGATTTCAGGGAAGGGCAGGAATTGAGCCCGTCCCGGGGAGGGGCAGCATTCAGGATTTCAGGGAAGGGCAGGAGCTGAGCCCGTCCCGGGCAGGGGCAGCATTCAGGATTTCAGGGAAGGGCAGGAATTGAGCCCGTCCCGGGGAGGGGCAGCATTCAGGATTTCAGGAATTGAGCCCATCCCGGGGAGGGGCAGCATTCAGGATTTCAGGGAAGGGCAGGAATTGAGCCCATCCCGGGCAGAGGCAGCATTCAGGATTTCAGGGAAGGGCAGGAATTGAGCCCATCCCGGCTCCCGCCCCCTCCTCCCCATGGCATGGCTGCAGTGCCCTCGTCACCCTCACGCCCCCAGCGCCCTGTGCATGCCACTCTCCGTGCTCCTCATCCCAAAATCCCGTCACATCTCTCTGCTCTGATCCCGGGATAATGGTGTTCCCAAGCAGGGAAGCTCTTTCCCACACCAGGACCATTATCCATGGACAACGTTCCATGCCAGCGCCGGTGCCTCATTATACCAAATGTTCTGTGCTGCCCCTGGGGAGGTGGCTGGAAACTCCTGGATGCCAGGAAAGGGGATTTAGGGTCCAGATTCCCAGTCAGGATTTCCAGGACACAGTGCAGGCAGTGCCACTTGAGGAGGGGACATCTCAGCAGGCACAGAACTGTCCCAGGAGCCTCATGAGGGAGGAAAGCTCTGGAGAAGCTCTGGGAAGGTGCAGCTTTATCCATAGGGCAATTCCAAGGAATCCCAGCAGGACCCTGGGGTGAGTCCAGCCACCCCTTGTGCTGCTGCACGTGGCTCCCCAGAGCCACCACTGCCCCCTGGACACCACCCAGCCCTTCTTGGATGGCCCTTTCCATGCTGGGATGGCTTCCAAGGAGGCTGATCCCACCTGGAACGGTTCTCCCAGCTCCATTTGGTATAACGAGGCGACAATTCCCGTTTATTTTTTTTATTTTTTGGGTCGTAGCACTGCCCCTGTGAATGCAGAACCTCCCCATTTCTCTCTCTGATCAGGCTCTTTCTGCTTCTCTCTGTTTTATTCCCATTCCTTCTCCTCCTTTTCACCTGGTCTATCCACATGGACCGTGAAGGTCTCTTGAAAGGTAGGACCTCGTGCTGCCAGAAGTCCGGCACATTCCGCTTTTTTTGGGAATTTTGTTTTCCTTCCTTCCTTCCTTCCTCCCGTTGATTTCTTCACGGCCAAATCTCCCCTGTCCCCATTCCCACATCCTTGCCTAACACATTAAACAAGATCCCTCTAATTCCCACTGCCATTGGGGCTTCTGGAGACTCAGATCCTGCTTGGAATTGTTCCATGGGCTGGGTGCACCCCCAAAATCCAGCCAGGCCCCCCAGCTCCAGCTGCTGATCCCTCCAGGTGAAGCAGGATTGAATTTGGGAATGCACGTGGGATTTTTCAAGAAAAAACCTGTAGATTTTCAAGGGAAAACTGGATTTTCAAGGGAAAACTGTGTTTTTTCAAGGAAAAACGATTGTTTTCCAAGAAAAAGTCCATCCCAGGGAATGGGGACAAGGGACATGAGCCAGAACTGCTGGATCCTGTCCAACTTCCCACTCTTAGTCCTGAAAATCCTCCCTCCGGCTCCAGCCTCCCCTTGTTCCCAATGATTAATGGGATTCAGGAGAGCATTTCCCACGTGATTCCCATCTGGGCACTAACACCTGGTCCAGCTGCACTCCCAGAAATCCATTTTAACAGGGTTAGATCCCATCAGGAGCTGACGGAAAACCGCTGCTCCCTCCTAACGCACTAACAGGATAAACGGTCCTGGAGAGAGGTAAAACCAGCAGGAATTCCCTGGGAATGCATCCCCAGTGGGAATTTGGTGCTGCAACCCCTCAGTTAGGGATGATCCAGCTCCGGATTTGAGCTTGAGCTGCCCCCCAAAGTTTGGGAAGGGGCGTTGGGAATTGAGGATTTGCGTTTTGCCACTCTCTACTCCGCGTTTTTGGGGCTTTCTAACCAGTCCTGCTTCCTCACTGAATTATTCCTCCTTTTCCCTCAAAAATATCTGCTTCCAGAGCTAACAAATTAATTTTTTTTTGTTGTGATGCCAAGTTAATAAGAAGTGTCAAATACTGGGGTTGTGTTGTCATGGGATTCCCAAAGCGCTGATCCAAGGAAAGGCGCGGTGGGATCCCGAATTCCTCTCCCACTTCAGGGAGCTGATGAATCCCATGGAATGAGGGAGAATTAATCCCGTGGAATGAGGGAGAATTAATGCCTTGCCCTGCTCAAGAGCCCAAGCAAAGTGAAAAAGAAAAATCCCTAAATTTTCACCAATTTTAAGGAAAATAAAAGAATGGAGTGGAGCGAGCCTGGCAGATCCCAAGATAAAAAGAACAAGTGGACAAAGACAGGAATGGAGGTGGGAGGACAAATATTTCAGGGATATCTTCAGGAATATGACAGAATTTGCATGAACTAAGGAATTGTTGATATAAAAATTAATTTTTATATCAATTTAGAGCAATCCACTCTCATCCTTCCCAAAATATCTCAATTTATGGGATACCAATCCCAGCCCTCCAAGGAAAAACAGCTTTTCCCTGGTTAGATTTTGGTTAAAAAGAAATTCTTTAAAGTGATTTTTTTCCCTTTTGAGTCAAACTCTTTATTTTTAAGTGACTTGGCTTTTAGTGAAAAGGAGAAAAACCCAGACTGAGCAAGGAAAAATGCCCAGAAATAAACTGGGAAAGGGAAATTCCAGGAGTTTTGGAAACTGCACAAAACTTGGCATCCTAAAAGTGTCCCCTCGCAATGCTCCCCATTGCATGTGGTTTTTTCCAAGGAAAAACTGTGGTTTCCAAGAAAAAAACTGCATTTTTTCAAGGAAAAACTGCATTTTTTCAAGGAAAAACCCTATTTTCAAGAAAAAATGTGATTTTTCAAGGGGAACAGTTTTTTCAAGGAAAAACCACTTTTTTTCCAAGGAAAAACCATGTTTTCCAAGGAAAAAAAAGTGGGTTTTTTTTAAGGAAAAACTGTGTTTTCTCAAGGAAATCTGGGAATAAACCACTCAACCAGGTTACCAAGTGGGGGCTAAAACACTGAGAGAGAAAGAATCCAAGGGAATAATATTCCTGATGTTCATCCAGACCTGTTGATCCAAGTTTTGGGTGGAGTACTGAGGTTAAGAAATTTAGGGTAAGAAATTGAGGTTAAAAACCTGAGATGTAGAAACTGAGATTTAGAAGCTGAGAGTGAGAAACTGAGATTAATGAACTGAGGTTAAAAAACTTGAGATTTAGAGACTGAGAGTAAGAAATCAAAGTTAAGAAATTGAGGGAGAGAAATTGAAAGTAAGAATTTGAGAGTAAAAAATTGAGAGTAAGAAATCAAGGTTGAGAAATCGAGGTTAAGAAATTGAGGTTAAGAAATTGAGGTTAAGAAATGTAGATTTAGAAATTTATGATCACGAAATTGAGGGAAAGGAATCCAGGTGAGGAAATCGAGGTTTAAGAAATCTAAGAAGAGGAAAGTGAGGTTAAGAAATTTGATTTCTGAGCTGAAAAAAATCACAAAATTGGGTGTTCAGAGATCCCAACCACCTCCACCTCCCACACCCTCCAACACCCAGAGGAGCCCCCATTATTTAGGGCTCTGCCGAGCCGCGTTCCCGCTGAGGATTGATTTAGGATCTCCATCCCTCGGGGGAAGGTTCTGAGCCCCGTTTCTCAACCCTTGCCGTGTCTGTCTGTCTTCTGCTGCCAGCGATGAAGACAACAAACCTCTTCCCAACAGCCAGACCTCGCTGGACGGGACGATAAAGCAGCAGGAGAGCGACGACAGCTTGGTGGACTACGGAGAAGGGGGCGAGGGCCAGTTCAACGAGGACGGCTCCTTCATCGGCCAGTACACGGTCAAGAAGGACAAAGAGGAGACCGAGGGCAACGAGAGCTCCGAGGCCACGTCCCCCGTCAATGCCATTTATTCCTTGGCATAGCAAAAACGCCGGGAAAAGCACCCACAGCCCGAGGGGTTCGGAGCGGGCGGGGGTTCCGCCGGCAGCCGCCGCCGCCGCTGCCTCCGACAGCAAAGGGAATCGAGCGAGGACTGAAAAAACAAACAAACAAACAAAAATAGAGAAAAAAATTAAAAATAGCAAAAAAACACAAAAAAAAAAAAAAACCACAAAGGGAAAAAAAAAAAGAAAAATATTCCAACCAACGAGGCAGCCCAGGCGGCCGCCAATGCCATTTATCCTTAGCAAACGAGCCAACGGCAAAGGACGCGCGGGGCGGGAGCCGGAGCGAGAATCGGGGCTGAGCTGGAGCAGCTGGAGGGGAGGGGATGCTCGAGCTGCTCCCCAGTTTGGGGCTGCTCCCCAGTTTGGGGCTGCTCCCCAGCTTTGGGGTGCTCCTAAGTTTGGGGCTGCTCTCCAGCTTTGGGGTTGCTCACCCATTTTGGGGTTGTTCCCCAGTTTGGAGCTGCTCCTCAGTGGCTTTCCAGTTGGGGATTGTTCCCCAGTTTTGGGGTTGCTGCCCAGTTTTGGGGTTGCTTCCCAGTTTGGGATTGCTCCTCAGTTTGGGGTTGCTCCTTATTCTGGGGTTGTTGCCCAGTTTTGGGGTTGCTCCCCACTTTGGGGCTGCCTCAGGGCCAGTCCGGAGGGGCCCCGTGTTGGGCTCAGCTCCCCGAGGCTTTTTTTTGTTCTTTTAGGAGGGAGCTCCAACTTTTTGGGTTTAATTTTTCCAGGAAGGTTCTGGATCAGAGGGGAAGGGGGAATGAAATCAAAGAATTTTTTGGGAGGGAAGAGAGGTGAGAGGGGCCTGGGCAGAGCAAAGGCATGGAAGGAGGAAAAGGGTGGATTTTGGGGTGAAAACACTGAATTATTGAGCCGTCCATCTTCACGGCAGCACCTTGCCCATAACCTCTCCCAAAAAACCCTCCTTCCTGAAAAAACCTATGCAGGGAAGAGCAGGTCCCCACCACCTCCCTCAGCACCGGGATTTGTCCTTGCTGAGGCTGGGAAAACCCACAGGGAGCTCATCCCCCGTTCCCACTGAGCTGCAGAGCATCCCGGGACGAGAAGAGGTTGTGGAGGAACTTTTGGGATTTGTGGAAGGACAGGGAGGAGCCTCTCCCCTGCCAAGCCCGGGGTGACAGCGCTGCAGAAAAGCCTTTTTGGGTTTCAATTTGCTTTGTAGGGATTTTGTGGGGAGCCGCCCCCCACCCCACACGCCTGCTTTCTTTCCAAGGCAACTCCATAAATCCGATGTAGCAAAGAGGGCCTGGAAGCAGGAGCAGGATCAGAATAGGACGAGGAGACCAGAATGATGAACGAAAGAATAATCCAAGCGAGCTGCTGAGGATGGAAACAACCCCTGGGATCAGGTGGAGGATTCCCTGAAGGATTCAGGGCCACACCACAAGGAAGGAACACCAGACTGGAACCCACACCTCCACAGGCACCGGGATGAGCCGGACGGACGCTGTTTTTCCCACCAAACCCTCTCCTCCTTTCTGACAGTGGCCTTTTCCCCCCTCCAGCACTCAGCCAAGCCACCGTGGGACCCCCATCCCGCCTGGAGACTCCCAGGATTTCAGTCCCCCCCCGAGCGCTCCCTCACATGCCTTACACAGCTTGGGACTTGCCGGGGAGTCACTCCAAGGATGCTCTTCCCACTCCGCTTCCGCGCCCCCGACGGCCTCGGATCCACCTGAGCAGTGGGAATGGGGTGTCCGGGAGCGTTCCCAGCTCTCCCAGCACGGATCAGGGTAGAAGGCAGGGATTCCTGATGGACAGCGTCCCGTGAATCCTCCCACTTCCTGCACTTTTGAAACCAAAGGTACCTTTGCGAGGAGAGAGAGAGATGCTGGGTTTCCTTCGGAAAAGATGGATTTTTGGATGGATTTTCCTTTTGGTTTTTGTTTTAGGTTTTTTTTGGTTTTTTTTCTGAGGAGGATGGAGGGTTTGTTTTTTTTATAGGATGCAATGGGATTCGTGCAGTTATTCTTTCTGCTCTGGAGACATGTTAGTGACAGGGATACTCCCACTGCTACGGATTGTGGAGAGGGACTTTGCCACATCCCGATGGATCCCAGGAGGAGCCCAGAGCGGGCCGACAGGAGAGATGGATGCAAATTAATCCAATGCAAATGCCTTCCTTAAAATAATAATTATCATTTATCTTGGTCGTCTTCTCTGATAGGTCAAGGTGGGGTGAAGATGGAGCTCATGGGGTCGGATTTGGTGACCTTGAAAGGTCCCTTCCCACCCAAATTGTTCCATGAAACCAACGGCAAAGGAATTCCAGGGTTTAGGTCAGGGTCAAGAGCCCCCTCATAGAGCTGGGGGAGCTGTCGCAGGGATGTCCCTCATGTGTCACCCCCTGCCAGGACCCTCCAGCCGTGTCCCCTGGCAGGGACAGCCCCGTTGTGACCCTCAGTGTGGACACAGCCACGTCCCAATCCCAGTCCTGCCACCCATCCCATTCAGGACAGCGACTCCCAGAATTCCATCCAGATTTTAGGCAAACATTCCCCCAGGCCCAAAGGTGACACCGCCCCTGGGATGGGGACAATCCCGTTCCCAAAGGTGACACAGCCCCTGGGATGGGGACAATCCTGTTCCCAAAGGTGACACAGCCCCTGGGATGGGGACAACCCCATTCCCAAAGGTGACACTGCCCCTGGGATGGGGACAATCCTATTCCCAAAGGTGACACCGCCCCTGAGATGGGGACAATCCTGTTCTCATAGGTGACAGCACCGCTGGGATGGGGACAATCCTGTTCTCATAGGTGACAGCACCGCTGGGATGGGGACAGTCCCATTCCCAAACAATTCCCAGCTCCCAGTTGAGTTTGGGCAATTCTTTACCAGGAAGTAGGCAGTGGATTCACCGTTGAGAATGGGAAACAAATCCAGCCTCTGGATCAGGGATGTTCCCAGCACTCCCAGTCCTTGCTGCTGACAGGGATCACAAAACTCCTCCAAACCTCTGGAAATCAGGCCAGGATTGCTGGAAGTGGGTCCGTGTTGGGTACCCATGATGTGCCATTCCTATGAAAACCTGTATTCCTGAACCACCTCATCTTATCCCTGAGGAAATCTCTCAGCATCCCTTTGGAAAAAGGAATGGGAAGGAGCTGGACTCTGCCCAACCTTATCCCAGATTTCCTCATAAAATTCCCCAGGTTACTCTGAGTATTGAGAAGAGGGAGGAGATGCAGAGGTGCACAAACAGCTCAGTGTAAGTTACTCACAGCCCTGTCTCAGCTCGGTGTAAAAGTTACTCAACTTTTCTAAGGTTTAGCAAAAACTCTGACATTTCTTCAAAATTTCCCCCCGAAGTTTTGGAGCCCAAAGAAAATTCAGGCTAAAAACTCATCCCGAGCTTCTCATCTCTTACTCCTTTGAGTAAAGTTCGAGGTTTGCACGGGGAGAAAAGCCCTGACCCCAAACCTTCCACAGCGCTCCCAGGGTGACCCCACAGCTCCCAAAAAACCAGACAGGGCTGGGATGAACCCACACCGTGTCCTGGGAGCATCCTTGGAGCAGGAGATGGATGGAGGGATGGATGGATGATGGATGGAGGGATGGATGGATGGATGGATGGATGGATGGATGGATGGATGGATGGATGGATGGATAATGGATGGATGATGGATGGATGGATGGATGGATGATGGATGGATGGATGGATAATGGATGGATGATGGATGGATGGATGGATGGATGGATGGATGGATGGATGGATGGATCATGGATGGATGGATGGATGATGGATGGATGGATGGATGGATGGATGGATGGATGGATGGATGATGGATGGATGGATGGATGGATCATGGATGGATGGATGGATGGATGGATGGATGGATGGATGGATGCAGAATCCACACGAGGATTTGTGGTGCTGAGGGATCTTCCCCACCCTGATCCCCATCCCATTCCCTGGGAGCTGCTCTGCTGCTCCATCCCCTCTCCAGAGGGGACATCCCGGTCACCTCCTGTCCTGATTCCTGTGGTGGCCCCAGGGCTAGCAGGGATGCTCCCATTCCCATCACAGGGACAATGTTCCCTCCCTGGGATCTGCACAACCTCTCTGGGGCAGGGAACACTTCCAGCTCTCCAGAAGAAAAAACCCTTTCTTCATCAAGGCTTTAAATTAGGAGCCAACTACTCACTCAGAAATAAAAAGGGAAGGGCCAGACCCAAAACTCCAGCACCAGACCCCGAATTCCAGCACCACACCCCAAACTCCAGCACCAGACCCCAAATTCCAGCAGTCTCAGGTGCCGAGCTCAATCCCAAATGTGTAGATTTGTCCTATTCCTACAACATTCCGAGCCAACTCCACATTTATGTCCTGGAGATGAATCCAGGCTCCATCTTAGTTCCAGGGACCTCCCTGGCACCCAGCCCTGGGACAGCTGACAGGAACAACAGGAATTCGGGATACGAGGACATCGCTGTGCTTCCCTGATCCGGAGGCTGCTCCCATTGTCCCTGAGGTGACACCACAACTGGAGGCACAAAACCAGCGGGAAAAGCTGGAATTTTCATCCAAACCCCGAAATCCTGCTTGGAGAAACCCAACCCAACAGGAAACGCTGTCCCTGCTGCCAGCATTGCCTTCCTGGAGGTGACAGATCCCAAATCCGGGTGTCACCAACAATCCAGGAGGGAGAAGGGCAGAGCTGGGCAGTGTCACCCAGGGCCACCACAGCGCTCACTCTGGACATGCCACCACCTTTTCCTGGCACATCCCAGCGCCACCACCCACCCTGGCACATCCCAAACCCTCTCCTCATCGCACAGGTCCCAGCAGAGCCGCGAGTGCCACCTGCGACGTCACCTCCTCGGCCCAGGCTTTCCTGCAGCAACCAAGATTTCAGTTAAGCAATAAAAAAACAAAACCTTATCAAGGAAAAAAAAAAACAAAAAAAAAGGACAAAAAAAAAGACAAAAAAAAAAAAAGAGACACCTCCTATTTCTTGCACTAAAAGCTGTTTTATTAACGAGAATAACGATGCTTTTCTGGTCCTCACAACACCACCCACAGCATCAGTAGCGCCCCTCGCCTGTGTCTCCGTGTCCTCACATCAGGGTTTGGTTGTTCAACGCTGTCTAAACCCCATGTCAGACCCTCAAAATTCTGTGTCAACCTCCAAATTCCATGTCAAAACCTGAAATTCATGTCGAACCCCAAAACTTTGTGTCAGACCTCCAAAACTCCGTGTCAAACCCTTAAACTCCATGTCAAACCCTTAAATTCCGTGTCAAACCCTTAAATTCCGTGTCAAACCCTTAAAAACTCCATGTCAAACCCTTAAATTCTATGTCAAACCCTCAAATTCCATGTCAAACCCTCAAATTCTATGTCAAACTTCCAAAATTCTGTCAGACACACAAATTCTACGTCAAATCCCCAAAATTCTGTGCTAACCCCCCAAAATTCTGTCAGACCCCCCGAATGTCCATGTAAAACCCCCAAAATTCCATGTCAACCCCCTAAATTCTATGTCCACCCTCCAAATTCCATGTCAACCCTCCAAAATTTTGTCAACAACCCAAAATTCCGTGTCAGACCCCCCAAATTCCATGTCGACCCCCCAAAATCCCATGTCAGGTCCCCAGACCAGAGTCCTCCCTCCAAAATATCGTTTTAAATGTCTGTTCCTCCCTCTCACATCAGACAGAAAGTACCGGGACTGTTTTGTTTTAATTTAATTTGTAAATATCTCGTGATCCGTCCGTCCTCTCTGTCCAAGCTCCCGGCTGGTCTCAAGTATCCTGTGTATTCATTTGCCTTTTTTTTAAAGCAAAAAAAATAAAACAAAAACAAAGAAGAAGAGAAAACCACCACCTTTGCGTTAACCCCACCTGTTCCAGTGAGAAATGTAAAGCTGAGGCTGTAAAAATTCAGTTTCCAGCGAGATTTATGGACTAGAAGGGAAAAAAAAAGGGTTTAATTAAAGGACTTCTAAACCAACTGCATGAGAGATGAGAGAAGGCCAAACTACTCAGATATCTTCTTTTTTTTTTTTTTTTTTTTGAATCACTATAAAAAAAAGAAAAGACTGGATTTTTTTGTATAGAGAAAACACTAAACATATAATAAAACATGGTTCAAAACTCATGCTGAGCCCGAGAGTCATTGAATTCCAAGAGAGAAAAGCAGAAAAGCCTGGTCCTCAACATTCCAAAAATTCCCAGACTGACCAGGAAAGGAGGATATTCTGGATCCCATCCAGAACCAGAGGTTGGATTGTTTTGGTACTCAGCATTCCCAAAATTCCCTTCCTGGCCAGGAAAGGTGGATGATCAGGTAAAGCTCTGGATCCAAACCAGAACCAGAGCCTCGATTGTGCCTGTCCTCAGCATTCCCAAAATTCCCAGTCTAAACAGGAAAAGGGGACACTTAGGGAGCAGCGTTGGATCAGCTCTGGATCCTCTCCAGAACCAGAGGTTGGATTGTGCTGGTCCTCAGCATTCCCAAAATTCCCTCCCTGGCCAGGAAAGGTGGATGATCAGGTGCAGCTCTGGATCCAAACCAGAACCAGAGCCTCGATTGTGCCTGTCCTCATAACTCCCAAAATTCCCAGCCTAAACAGGAAAGGGGGATACTGGATCAGCTCTGGATCCCATCCAGAACCAGAGGTTAGATTGTGCTGGTCCTCAGCATTCCCAAAATTCCCTCGCTGGCCATAAAAGGCAGGTGATCAGGTGAAGCTCTGGATCCAAACCAGAACAGGAGGTTGGGTTTTGCCGGTCCTCAGCATTCCCAAAATTCCCAGCCTAAACAGGAAAGGAGGATACTGGATCAGCTGGATCAGCGTTGGGTCCTGTTCAGCGCCAGAAACTGAATTGTGTTGGTCCTCAGCATTCCCAAAATTCCCTCCCTGGCCAGGAAAGAGGGACGCTGGATCAGCTGGATGAGCCCTGGATCCCATCCAGAACCAGAGGTTGAATTGTTTTGGTTCTCAGCATTCCCAAAATTCCCTCCCTGGCCAGGAAGGGAGGACACTCAGGGGCAGCCCTGGATCCTCTCCAACCCCGTTCCCAGCCCCCAAACCCTCGGGGGACGGAGGGGGAGAAGCTCCCAGAGCTCGGGAAATGCGGGATGGACCCCAGCCCCCCATTCCCGGCAGCCAAGCGCGGCTCCCGCCGGGATCCGTCCCTCTCTCCCAGCCCTTCCTGCCCGGGGCTCCAGAGTGCTCCTGGCAGAGGCTCCCCAGGGCGGAGAAGGGGCTGAAAGGAGCGGGAGTAATTTGGTTAATTGAGATGTAATTGCGGCGGGCCCGGCTAAGAGGATGAAGGGCTGAGTGCTTCCTGCTGCAGCGGGGGCTTCTCTCTTCCCGCCCCTTCCCAGCATTTCCAGGAACAGCAGAGAGGGGGGAAAGCGCTTTTTGCCCAGTGGAGACATTCCAGCGCGGTGGAGGCACCAGCCACGCTCTGTCCGTGCCCCAAGGAAGGATGGAATTGTGGAATTGTGGAATTGTGGAATCGCGGTTGGCTCCTGGTGCAGAAATTCCATCGGGGATTCCTCCAATCCCCCAGTTTCCCATTCCCGCTGCCCGCAGCCGCTGGAAGCACCAAGCCCAAGGTCTGGGGCTCTCCACAGGCTTCTTCCAGCATTCCCATCGGGATTTTATCCCTCCCGGAGAGGCGGTGGGACCGTGCTGATCCTCGGGATGGATCCGGACCAGACGCGCTCGGTGCCACTTTGATGGCCCAGAGGTGACACCCGCATTGTCCCCAACATCCGAGGGGGCAGGACCGGGCCGATGCCGGGTTCCTTCCTCCTCCTCCTCCGGGAGGCCGCTCCAGCCTGTTGCCCATTCCCATGGCTGGCTTTTCCCGGCTGGAGCTGGGAATATCCAAGGGATTCCTCAGAGCGGCCTCCACGTCGCTGCTGTCCCGGTGCCTTTGCAGCACTTGAGGGGTCACCGCTGTCCTTGTCATCTGCAGAGTGACCCTGGAACAGAGGGGAGGGGACAAAGGGCAGGTCCCCCTCCCTCCTCTGGGACAGGGTTCATCTCCTCCCCTGGATTTCCTTCCATCCATCCGTCCGTCCATCCATCCATCCGTCCGTCCGTCCATCCATCCATCCATCCATCCATCCATCCATCCATCCATCCATCCATCCATCCATCCATCCCTTCTCACCCCCAAACTGGCAGCGGGGAGCCCAAACTGGGACAAACTGGGACAAACTGGGCATGAGGAAGAGACACACGACCCTCAGGCCCCCTCCTGCCCGCGCACCGCCCGCCCGGCCCGCGGGAGCTTTGCCAATCGATAGAGACACTAATGCCTTAATTACTTTTCTCTAATTGCAGCCCATTAACCTGCGGCCACCCCCGGCGCCCGCTGATCTCCCGACATCACTAACAGGAGATGGGAAGGGCTGGAGGATCCCTGGCACACCCCAAACCCTCTGTTCCCACAATCTGAAGCCCCCCCAGCACGGGCACCCTTCACCCAACACCTCGGGGTGTCCCGGGGTGTCCCTGTCACCTCCTCATTGTGTCACTCCACTGGCACGGAGCTCCCGGGAACAGCCGGGATCATCCCGGGAAAGGCGCTGGAGGAGCCCCCTGGGACAAACCTGAGCCCCTCTGGGACAGCCACGGCCAAAGGGGGCTCGGGCACACCCAAAAACCCGAGGGTGACCCAAAGGTGACCACGCTCCGTCACTGTGAGGAATCCCCGTCCTCGCCTCAAGGAGGGTCAGGGACAACCCAGGCCAGCCGGAGCATCCCAAAATTCGGCAGCACCGCGATTTCCTCACGCGAATCCCATCCTGGGCTGTCTGCAGACACAGGGTACCCACGGGTGGGTTGTGTAATTACGGATCGATTGTGTAATCAGGGATATATTTAGGCACGGGGCGCGCACACACCCGGACCCGCACAGGGATGGGGGGCCCTGGGGCTGCTCCCACCCCACAGCGAGGGGCTCTGATCCCCCCAAACCCCCCGGCCCCACACCTGCTCCGGCCCTGAGGGGGCTCTGCCGGTGGGCGCAGCAGGCGGGAGAGGCTGCGAGATGAATTATGCATCACCACGATGATGATGATGATGATGATGCTGCCCGAGCCGCTCTGCCTGCCCGCCTTGCTCGGTGGCAAGCGAGGTAAAAGCAAGGAGGAGGGAGAGGGTGGGGGGAGGAAGAAAAAAAATAAATAAATTAAAACCCCAACAATTCCTCGTCTCCAGGGAGCGGCGTGGTGGTTGGCAGCGAGCGAGGGAGCGCGCACGCAAGGAGGGAGGAGAGGGAGGAGCACATCCTAATGCAGAGATGCTGCAGTGGCTTTGGGCACACACATCCACCCTCGGCCAGCCACCAGGCGAGCGCTGCCTCGCAGCCCAGCCCCCGGCAGCCGCCAGGCCCCGCGGGCCCCCGGCTGATGCCCACGCAGCCCTCCCGCCGCAGGTAAGAGCTTTGTGCCGCTCTGCTGCATCCCGGAGCGATGGAAGGGGCTGCGGGGGGATCGGAGCATCCTCCGGCCGGGGGGACGCTGCGGGGTCCCGGTGGGCTCCGAAGGGACGGGGACAGGAGCCGAGGGTGGTTTGGGCATTCCGGAGAGGAGCCGAGGGTGATTTGGGTGTTCCGGAAAGGAGGTGAGGGTGGTTTGGGCATTCCGGGGTGGTTTGGGCATTCCGGAGAGGAGCTGAGAGTGGTTTGGGCATTCCGGAAAGGAGCTGAGGGTGCTTTGGGCATCCGGAGAGGAATCGGGGGGGGTTTGGGCATTCCGGAGTGGATCCGAGGGTGGTTTGGGCATTCCGGGGTGGTTTGGGCATTCCGGAGAGGAGCCGAGGGTGTTTTGAACATTCTGGAGAGGACCTGAGGGTGCTTTGGGCATTCCGGGGTGGTTTGGGCATTCCGGAGAGGAGAGGAGCCGGGGGTGGAGTTGGCAGGAGGCGGTGGCACTTGTGGCAGCGCTGCCTGCGCGGCCGAGGTCAGGGCGGCTGTCAGCAGAAATGTCTCTCTCTCTTACGGGGGAAAAAAAAATAAAAAATCGGGGAATATTTCGGTTCTCAGCGATTGTCGCGAGGTTTTTCCCCGGCGCGTTCCGGCCCGAGGCACCTCGGGAGAGCGCTGGGTTGGGGGGGATCGGGCATCTCCAATGTGCTGGAGGGGTCGGCAGGGGGTTCTGCTGCCCAAAACTCCTTCAGCACCCCCGGAAGGGGCTGGCAGAGCCCTGAGCAGCCCCAGGGTCTCCTCTCCAGGGAGGGGGCAGCGGGAGCGCCGTGGTGTCCCAGTTCACCTTCCTGAGGGCAGATCGCAGGCGAGGGTGGGATTTGGGGGTGCTCCGGGGGGGTTTGTGTGTCTGGGGCTGTGCCAGGGACACTCGGGGCTGTGCCAGGGGCACTCGGGGCTGTGCCAAGCCGCGGATCCATCCCCCCGTGGGCATGGGGGGCACCCCACAACCAGGGCACCCCTCTGTTCCCATTCCCAGAGGGATGAAAGCTGGGGGGATCATCCTGAGGCTCCTTCTCGTGTCTTCAAACCCCCCCAGCTCCCTCCTCACCCCACCCACGCTGACCCCAAAACTGCCCCGGGTCGGCCCCGACCCCCAGCAGCCCCCGGCGTTATCCCCGCGTTCGGAGCGGGGCGGATTCCCGGGAGATCGCGCCTCTCCCGGGAAACACCGGTTGCTGTGAGGATGGGAGGCGGCAGCCTCTGCATCCCGGAGCTGCGAGAAATCCCGAGGCTTTCCCCGAGCCCGAGCTCGGCCCTGCTCCTCCCAGGCAGATCCAGCAGGAATTCTGAGGGCGCAAAGCTCGGGCTAGGGAGTCGCACAGGAGATTTAGGATCAAGAAATGAACCTCTCCAGGCTGGGTGTTTGGGATTTAGCACAGCGACACAACCCCAAAAACCGCTTGTTTTGCTCAGCAGCGGTTCCCAAACTTTCCAGAAATATCTGGGTGGCTCAGAAATCCCAAAAACTCCAGAAAACGGGAGATGGGGAGGTCCTGTGAGCCCAGCTGCACTTGGGCTCAGGTAGAGTGAGACAAAGGGTTCCCAAAGCTCCTCTCCACCCCCTGATTAATTCCCACAAAACTGAGCGGCCACTTTTATCCCTTCGGAATATTCCCCGAGGATTTGATGGTCTGGCTTAGGATTTTCTCCGCGGATTTACCACAAATAAACCAGAAAAGGGCAGAAAACCCAAACCTTGCCTTTAGGATTTCCCACAGCAGGTAGAATTTCCACTCCACGGAAAAAAATGGGAATCCACGTGGAGCTGAGCCCGCGTTAAAGCCGTTAAAGGTGCGCTGGAAATCTCCAAAATCCAAATTATAATATTTGAGGAGAAGGTGAGCGCTGCCGGGGTTTCTCTCGCCGTGGCACCGTGTCCCTGTCGCTGGCAGTGCCACCACCCCCGGAGGGTCACCTGGAGCCCCTGGCACCTCCGGGGGTCTCCCGGCAGCTCCGGGAGCCGCTCCCGGCTCAGCCGCATCCCCGGGATCGGGGCCGGCTCCAGGAGCCCGCACGGAGATCGGCGTAGGGTCCCAGGGAATTTGGGGTGGGATTTCCAAGGAATTTGGGATGGAGTCTTGGGAATTTAGGGTGGGGGTCTCAGGGAGATCGGGATGGGATTTCCAGGGAGATCGGGATGGGGTTTGCAGGGAGTTTGGGATGGGATTTCCAGGGAAAATTTGGGATGGGGTTTTCAGCGAGGTTGGGATGGGGTCTCAGGGAGATCGGGATGGAGTTTTCAGGCAGTTTGGAATGGGGGTTTCAGGGAGATTTGCATAGGGTCCCAGGGCGATTGGGATGGGGTTTTCATGGAGTTTGGGTGGGGTTTTCAAGGAACTCGGGATGATGATTTCCCCATCTCCTACGGGTTTGCTCAGCGCAGCTCTCCAGCTGCACAAAATCCCTTTCCCCGAACCCAAAATCTCTCATTTTCCATGAAAAACACCCCCGGTCCCTCTGTAAAATCCAGGATCCCACTGGGATGATCCCAGGGAGCACAAGGGACATTCCCTGCCAGAGCCGGCTGTGAGTCCCAGCCCCAGCCCTGCCCAGCAACCCTGACCCGAAATTACGGCATTTATTATCTACTGGGCAGACGTAAAAACCGGGAGAGACCAGGAAAATCTGTTTAGTGCAGATCCCTGACGAGGCTGGGAATATTTGGACCCCAAACCCAGGTGCAGGAGAGAAGGTTGGGCACGGGGCTGGAGCATCCCAAGGAGCAAAAACCCGGCAGCACCGCCGGGAGCAGCTGCAGCTTCCCCCGAGGGGCGAATTTAACCCCAGTTTGACCAGCACAAGCACCCAGCGGTGCACTGGGAGAGCCGAGGAGCTCCGGGAACCTTGGGAAGATCCCTGGAGCCAGGCAGGGACCACCAAACCCCAAAACCTCGGGAAGGCGCTTGCTGTTGGATTCGGGCTCCCCTTTCCAACCCCTTCTCCAGGAGGTTTCCCGAGCTCCCAGCTCGTTGTTCCCGGCTCCCAGGAGCGCTTCCAGCGGCGAGGAGGGGCTGGAGCAGGTGGGAGCGAATAATACCTGAGCCACGGCACAGCAAAGCGCCGCCGCTCTGACGCCACCGGCAGCGCGGGCGGGGCCCGGGATAGTCCCGGCTTTAGGCTGAGCTTCCCGGAGCTGATCCGGGCCTGGAGAGGGCGGTGGGAAGCGGGAATGGGGGGTTTGTTATGGGGAGAGGGGCTATGGGGGTTTGTTATGGGGAGGGGGGCTCAGCTCCGTCTTGTCTGCCTGAAAATCCCACCCGGCCCCAGCGCCTCTTCCCGGGAGAGCCTGCAGGAGCAGCCGAGATTTCCCGGGAAAAGGGAGCAATTCCCGGGAAAATTGAACATCTCCCGGGAAAAAGGAACATTTCCCGAGAAAATTGAACGTTTCCCCAGAGGGGTTGGCAGCAGGGGAATGTGCCTCTGGGAATATCTGTGACTTTAACAGGCGCTAACCAGGATTTTGGCAGGAATCGCCTCCTGAATTCCTGCTGGAATCGCCCCTGGGTGGATTTTCAGGCTTCTCATCCCGGCTGCTCTGGGCTGAGCTTTGCGTTGGAACTCGAGTCTGGAGGGCGAGTTTAGAGCGGCAGCCTGGCCTAACACCAGGCCAATGCCCAGCCTGGGGGGAATTCCCTTCCCGAGCCAAAATTCCCCCATTCCCAGGGTTGGAGATCCATGGAAAAGTCTCCCGGCTCTTCCCGCTGGTCCCCTTGGCTTTGTCACCTGTCCCCAAGGCTTTGGCTCAGGGCTGAGCTACCCTGGGGGTCCCGAGGTCCCACTGGAGGTGACCCAAACCCAGAACCCCCAGGAGCTCCAGCTCCAAACCCCTGGGAATTTTCCAAGGGATATTTGAATAGCTCAGGTTGGAATTCCATTTTCCCCCAGGAGGCATCGGGGAGAGAGATGGGAATGGGTTTGTTTGGGGAGGAAAAAGACAATTAAAATATAAATAAATATGAATATAAATAAAAATAACAATATAAATATGAATACAAATAAAATGTAAATATTTTTATAAATATAAATACAAATAATATAGTTATACAATTATATAATATAAATAGAAATGAAAATATAAATATAAATAATATGTTTATATAATATAAATATAAATATAATTTTTAAAGGGAAATGTGCTCACTGCAAAGCTCAGATATTAAATTCACTCTGCCCAGAGCAGGAAAGTCCCACTCATAATAAAATACCCCTTTTTTATTTTCACAATTCGATCTTCCCCCCATGCCCACCCCGCCCACTCCCCTTTCCATGTCCGGACCAAAGGCACCTCCCGGCTTTGTCTCCCGCACAAAGGCAGAGTTTGGATCGAAAGGAAACTCCCCCGAGCCCTGGGGACAGCCCAGAACTGCCACCAATCATTCAGGAGAAGCGCTCCCAGGATCAGGATCTGTTTGGGGTGACAAACTCCATCCCAAGCCGCTCTTTTGGTCCTCATTTGGAGCCTTCCTTGCTCAGGATGGGTTTGGAGTGGCCCAGAATTCCTGCAGGACCTGGAGCCACCGACAAATCCGACCCAAAAAAGCTCTGGGAAGGGCTGAATGCAGAGTTTTCCTCTCGATCCATCCCCGATTTCCAGGAGGACAAACCCGTGACAATGAAGCCGTTTGTCCCTCCCCAGCCGGGACGGACACGATGTCCCCAACCTTGGGAAGGTTCTGAGAGTCAGAACCCCGGGAACATCACACGCCTGCCCCTTCCAGCTTGAGCCACGAATAAAAGAGGCACAGGAGGAGCTGTGGCCGGAGCGATCCCTCCCTGGGGAATGCTGCGGCAGAAGGAGCTGCCCCACTTAATCCCAAATGCTCCTCTGGCGGCTGAGTGCAGGGGATGGAATTACACTGATTTATCCCGGTAATGGATAGCGCTGAACGCGGCATCTCCTGCCAAAATCCACCCCTGACCTTCCCAAAATCCCGCTGGAATCGTCCTCCAGAGGATGCAGCTCTGCAGGCAGAGCTGGGGGTGATGTTCCAGGCTGTTCCTCCTCTTGCAGCCCCTCTCCAAATCCCCCCGAGCTCCCCAACTCTGCCTCCCTGCTCAGGGAGCACTCCCCGATCCCGACTCCAGAGGGAAGGATCCTATGGAGCTCTCCATCCCAAAGGGAAAGGATCCTGTGGAGATCTCCATCCTGGAGGGAAAGGATCCTGTGGAGCTCTCCAAAGGGAAGGGATCATGTGGAGCTCTCCATCCCAAAGGGAAGGGATCATGTGGAGCTCTCCATCCCAAAGGGAAGGGATCATGTGGAGCTCCCCATCCCAAAGGGAAGGGATCATGTGGAGCTCTCCATCCTGGAGGGAAAGGATCCTGTGGAGCTCTCCAAAGGGAAGGGATCCTGTGGAGCTCTCCATCCTGGAGGGAAGGGATCATTTGGAGCTCTCCATTCTGGAAGAAAGGGATCATTTGGAGCTCTCCATCCCTCCCCATCCCAAAGGGAAGGGATCATATGGAGCTCTCCATCCTGCCCCACTCCCAAAGGGATCATGCGGAGCTCTCCACTCCCGGAGGTATCAGTGACAGCCTCCATTAGCAGCGGTGACAAATCCCCTCTCAGGACACCAGCAGTCTCTCAGGTGTTTGTTAAAATACCCCGGGAAAAGGGAAAAAACTGCTCCCTGTGGCCCTTCCCTAATTAGGGATGAGAGCAGGGCTCCATGTCCAGTGCAGAATGCTCCTGAGCTTTGGGGGAGCTGGGGGTCAGAACCAGGGTCAGGAGCTGGGGGTCAGATACAGGATCAGGAGATTGGAGCTCGATCCAGGATCAGGAGCTCAGGATCAGATCCAGAGTCAGGAGCTCAGGGTTAGGTCCTGGATCCACAGCTTGGGCTCAGATCCAAGATCCACAGCTCAGGATTGGATCCAGGACCAGGAGCTAGGAGCTGGATAAATCCAGGAAATGTCAGAGAAATTCCCTGGATTTCAGAGCTGCCCCAAGGAGCTCTCAACCCCAGGAGGGAGGACAGGCCCAACCCCGACCTCCTCCCACTGCCTCCTCCCTGTGGAAGGGATTTCAGCTGGCAGGGAGTGGGTTTAGATGGGATAATGGGAGGAATTCCTGGCTGTGAGGGTGGCGAGGGGCTGGGATGGAATTCCCAGAGAAGCTGTGGCTGCTCCATCCCTGGAAATGTCCAAGGCCAGGTTGGAGCCACCTGGGATAGTGGAAGATGTTCCTGACCATGGCATGGGGTGGGATGGGATTTAAGGTCCCTTCCCACCCAAACCAGTCCAGGATTCCACGAAAAAATAACAAAATGCAGCTTTGCCCCTATCTTTCCTGTTTGTTTTCAAAGTGTGAGGGGGAGAGGGAACAAAGAGAGCAGAGCTGCAGCCAGAGCCCTCCCAGGAAGCTCCCGGGACTCAGCAGAGGATTCAGGCTCGGAAAGCGGGGCTGGAGCAAAAACTCCCTGAGTTTATTTGCAGCCGCTGGTGCAGGAACAGCTCCCGCCTCTCCCAAGCCCCGGAGCGAGGGAACTGCGGAGATTTGGAAAAGTCAACTCATTAATTAGCGCAGGGCTGGCATCTCCCGGCTCAAAGCTGCCCCTTGTCCCCAGGGCGGAGGGACAGGCCAGGGGAACAAAGGGACAGTGTTGGCCGCAGGGCCGTGGGCTCGGGACGCTGTTTGGGGCAGGATTCTCGGTGACATCAAGTGACTCCATGTGACCGAGCCGCCCCGGGGCTGCTGGAACCAGCGGCTCCTGCGTGGGAGCGGCTCCCGCCCCGCTGTGCTCCGTCCCCAAATTCCCTGTCCCTGTCACAGCTCCGGCCTCTCCCACCTGGAGCTGCCGCCTCCCTCTGGCAGCGGCTCCTCTCTCCCTGGCCAGGAGGGATGAAGGAGCTCCAGATTTATTTTGGGGCCAATAGGGAACAAAATCCCAGCAGGGCTGAGAGCGGCTGTCCCCGCTCTGTCCTCTCCTGCTTGTCCCCTTTGTCTCCTCCTGTCAGTTCCCATCTCTGTTCCCTCCTATCAGTCCCCTCTGTCCCTCTCTGTCCCCTCTCTGTTCCCTCCTGCCGATACTCTCTGTCCCCTCCTACCTGTCGCCTCTCTGTCCTCTACTGCCAGTTTCCTCTTTCCCCTCTCTGTCCCCCCTCTGTCCCTTCCTGCCTGTCCCCTCCTATCAGTCCCCTCTGTCCCCCTTCTGTCCCCTCTCTGTCCCATCTCTGTCCTCTCCTGTCAATCCCCTCTGTCCCCTCTCTGTTCCCCCTCTTGTCCCTTCTCTGTCCCCTCTGTCCCCTCCTCCCTGTCCCCTCCCTGTCCCCTCCCTGTCCCCTGTCCTGCTCTCGGGGCTGGGCTCTGCTCCAGGCACTGGGGTCCAGCCCTTGAACCCAGACAAGACAAACCCCCGGGATTTTGGGATGGATTTTGGGAAGGATTTCGAGATAGATTTTGGGATGAATTTGGGGATGGATTTTGGGATGGATGGATTTCGGGATGGATTTCGGGATGGATTTTAGAATGGATTTCGGGATGGATTTTGAGAAGGATTTCGGGATGGCTGGATTTTGGGATGGATTTTGGGATGGATTTTGGGATGGTTGGATTTTGGGATGGATTTCGGGATGGATTTTGGGATGGATGGATTTTGGGATGGATGGATTTTGGGATGGATGGATTTTGGGATGGATTTTGGGATGGATGGATTTTGGGATGGATTTCGGGATGGATTTTGGGATAGATTTTGGGATGGATTTTGGGATGGATGGATTTTGGGATGGATTTTGGGACGGATTTCGGGATGGATTTTGGGATGGATGGATTTTGGGATGGATTTTTGGATGGATTTCAGGATGAATTTTGGGATTGCTGGATTTTGGGATGGATTTCGGGATGGATTTCGGGATAGATTTGGGGATAGGTTTCGGGATGGATTTCAGGATGGATTTTGGGACGCTGGCAGCAAACCCTTCTCTCCGGGCGAGGACACAAAGAGCCCGGCTGGTTCCTGCAGCCCGAGCTGGGCTCTGCTGCTTGCTCAGGTGCTGCCGGTAATGAGGGGGGGTTGGGAAGGGGCCGAGCACCCCGGGGGATGCGCTAATCCCCGCTCCGAGGGCTCGGGGGCGGACAGATGGGCAGCACCAGCTGGAGCAGGGGGATGAGCAGCAGGAGCGGCCCGGGAGCTCTTGGCAGCATCCTCAGCTCCTCGCCGGGGCGTTCTGGGGAGGGCAGCGGGAAATGAGGCCCTGCCGGGCTCCGTGAGCCGTTTCCAAAGGGTTTGTTAACACAAAGAGGGAGAAAGCAGCCCCAGATCCCGGCTGGAGATCCGGGGGAAGCGGGGCCGGGGTGGGGCGGCTCCCACAGAGGGATCGGGGCTGCACAAAGAGCTCAGGGTTTGGCTGGCGGGTGATTTTTGGGAATCTTTTGGGATCATAGGAGGCTGTGGAAGGGACTGGGAAGGCCATCAGGAGATGTCCTGACAGTTAAAGAGTTTAAATTGAAGATTCCTTTGTTACAGAATTCCCAAATCCTGGAGTGATTTGGATTGGGAAGGACCTCAGAGCCCACCCAGTGTCACCCCTGCCATGGGCAGGGACACCTTCCACTATCCCGGGCTGCTCCAAGCCCTGTCCAACCTGGCCTGGGACAATTCCAGGACTGGAGAATCCTGTTCCAGGGCATCCCAACCCTCACCAGCCAAGAATTCCTTCCCATTATCTTCGTTATTTTCACAAAACCCCAAATTATTCCCCAAATTATTCCTCAAATTATTCCCCCAAATTATTCATTATTTTCACAAACCCCCAAAATTATTCCTCCCTTCTCACCCCCCACCAATATCCCCTGTGCTTCTGCCTTGGTGTTTTCCATCAAAAACAATTGGGAATGAGAGTTTATGGAGGAGGGGGGAAGAATGGGAAACAGCAAAGGGGGAGGGACAACAATTCTGCTCTCTGATTGTCCCCTCCCATGGGGACAAAAAGAGCTCCTTCAGCAGCTCCTGCTCCTCGGGGCACCGCTGGAATTCTGCCCTGGAGTGACTCTCACTTGGGCTGGGGGCCAGCGGGGAGGCACAGCTGGACTGTGGAACCTCTGGAACAGCAGCTCCATGGAATATCTGGGGCTGGAAGAGTCCTGCTGACTCTGGAATTGCAGTCCCATGGAATATTTGGGGTTAGAGGGGCCCTGCTGACCCCAGAGCCTCTGGAATTGCAGTCCCATGGAATATCTGGGGTTGGAAGGGCCCTGCTGATTTTGGAATTGCAGTTCCATGGAATATCTGGGGCTGGAGGGGTCCTGTTGACTCTGAAATTGCAGTTCTGTAGGATATCTGGGGCTGGAAGTGCCCTGCTGACCCCAGACTCTGGAATTGCAGCCCCATGGAATATTTGATCTTGGAAGTGCCCTGCTGACCCCAGAGCCTCTGGAATTGCAGTTTCATGAAATATCTGGGGCTGGAAGAGTCCTGTTGACTCTGGAATTGCAGTTCCATGGAATATCTGGGGCTGGAAGGGCCCTGCTGATTATGGAATTGCAGTTCCATGGAATATCTGGGGTTGGAAGGGCCCTGCTGACCCCAGAGCCTCTGCAATTGCAGTTTCATGGAATATCTGGGGTTGGAAGGGCCCTGCTGATTTTGGAATTGCAGTCCCATGGAATATCTGAGGCTGGAAGGGCCCTGTTGACTCTGGAATTGCAGCCCCATGGAATATCTGGGGCTGGAAGGGCCCCTCTGACCCCGCTGTGTGTCCCCCCCAGGGCTGCCGTCCCCACGCGCCCGTAGAGGCTCCGCAGGACCCGGCGCAGGATGGGAGGCACCGCTGGGCTCATCCACACCTGCCTGGCCCTCGGCGCCTTCCTGGGTAAGAGATTCCCGCGGCAGGGGCTGGAGGAGGCGGGAAATCCCCCGGGATTCACCGGGAACCTCCCGCCCTTGGGATGGAACCTCCCGCCCGTGGGATGCGGGCGCTGCCGGATCCCAAATCCCCGCGTGGTTTGGGATGAGCAGTTCTGTGTCTGTGCTGTTCCCAATATCCCTCTGGGCCAGGAGTGTTTGACACGATTCCCCCTTTCTAAACCCAGATTTAGGGAGGTGCAGGAGGAATTTCCTCCTGCCAAGGGGGATTCATTCCATTCCCCATCTCACTTTTTCCAGGGACTGGATTTATTCCATTCCCCATCTCACTTTTTCCAGGGATTGGATTTATTCCACTCCCCATCCCGCTTTTTCCAGGGATTGGATTTATTCCATTCCCCATCCCACTTTTTCCAGGGATTCCTTGCTGGCTATACCCTGAAAAGGTCCCCCTGCTCCTGAGGCAGCATTTCTGGGTTTCAGGGATGATTTCTGGATGTCAGGGAGAGATTCCAGATCTCAGAGACGTTTCTGGGTTTCAGGGATCATTTCCAGATCTCAAGGACCATTTCTGGATCTCAGAGAGAATTTCTGGGTCTCAGGGAGAAATTCTGGATCTTAGGGAACATTTTCAGATCTCAGGGAGAAATTCCAGATCTCAGGGACATTTTTGGATGTCAGGGACCATTCCTGGATTTTGGGGACCATTTCCAGATCTCATGGACCATCCCTGGACCTCAGGGTAAAGTTCTGGATCTCAGGGACCATTTCTGGATTTTAGGGACAATTTCTGGATTTTGGGGACCATTTCCAGACCTCAGGGCCTACCCCTGGATCTCCAGGACCATTTCTGGAATCTGGGGATGATTTCTGGATTCTGGCGACCATTTCCAGACTTCAGGGCCCATCCCTGGATCTCAAGGACCATTTCTGGATTTTGGGGATGATTTCTGGATTTGGGGGACCATTTCATCACCTCAGAGCCCACCCCTGGATCTCAGCAAGAAGGTCTGGATCTCAAGGAGCATTTCAGGATTTTGGGGAGGATTTCTGGATTTTGGGGACCATTTCCAGACCCCAGGGCCCATCCCTGGCTCTCGGGGAGGCTCAGGCTGCTCCCTGCAGGTCCCTTTTCCGCAGGGAGACATTTCCTCTCCAGCTGAGCCTGGCTAATGTCCTCCAGCCAATCCATCAGCCCGGGCAGAGCCTGCTGGCCCATCCTCATAAATATCTAATTACCTTTTAATGTTCTCTGCATCCCTGAGGAGGCCCAGGCAGGGGGAGCTGGATCCAGAGGCAATTATCCCGCTTGGAAATCAGCCTGACCCCGGAGCTGCACTTGCGGTCTCTCACCAACCACCTGAATTCAGGCAAATCCCCCCAAAATCACACCCTGGGAAGCCTGGGAGGGTGATTTTCACTGAGTTTTGGTTGGTGGTGCCATGGAGATCCGAGGGCAGATGGGACAGGGGGAAATCCTGGGAATACGAGGAGGGATTGGGACAAAAGGGTGGAAGCAATGGATGAAGCTCAGGGAAATGTTATGGAGTGGGAAAAGAGCCAAAACCTCCAGGTCTGGAGGGAGATTTAAATATTTAAAGCTTCTGAAGTGCACAGAGACCACTCTAAAATCCCAAACTTTCCCCAGCCCTTGTTCAGTTGGGAAAACCTCTGGAAAACCTGGGAATGCAAGCCCTGACCCTTTGTTCCTCAGAAAGCTGCTCGTTAAAAACAACCCGAAATAAAGCCTGGGTTCCTCAGAGAGCTGATCCTCAAAAAAACCCCAAATCCAGTTGGATTCTGGGCATAAAACTCCTGTAAAACCAATTTATTGCCCAGCTCCCCTCTGTGATCCAGGAGCTGCAGGGCTGTGCTGTAAAAAGGAATCCAGCTTGGAAAATGTTCCACCGAGGAAATTCATCATTTCCTGGGCTCAGCTCAAAGTGCAGCCTCCTGCACACCTGGGCTTTCAGCAAATTCCTAAAAATATCCCAAAAACAACCCAAAAGGGAGGCTTTGGAGTCACCTCCCTGCAGCTGCTTCTCCAAATCTTCATTTTCAGGTGTTCTGCTTTCACCTGTTTCTCACGATTTTGGTGTTAATTATAATTTTCCCTGATACTGAAGGTTATTCCAGAGGCATGCTGGGGTTTTTCCTGTCATTCCAGCTCTCCCATCTGGATGAAACACAGAAAATTCCCAGCAGGTCACTCCTCTCCTTTGAAATTTGACTTTAAAATCTTTATTTTGTGTCTGTCTTCTCCTTATTTCCCAAATGCCAGAACTCCAGGACAGATCCTGCATTGGCAACATTAAAAATTGGGAATTCTGGGATGAATGAAAAAAAAAAAAATTGAGAATTCTGGGCAGAAAGGGCCCGGATCAGTCTCAGAACTCCTGGGATTTATCAGTTCTTATTTTTAACCTTATCCCCTCCTCATAACTGTTTAATTAGTGCCTTAATCAACCCCTGATTTGTTTAATGAGCAAAATCCAAGCGTTTCACCCCCAGCACCTTGGAATTGTGGATTAAAATTCACCTGAACCCCTGGCATCGATTCCAAGTGGGAAAATCGATGCCTGGCACTGGCAGCCACAACCTTGGCAAAGGGACAAAGGGACAGCAGAGGACAGCGAGGGGACGCGGGCTCCAGGTGGGATCAGGAGGGAGGACAAGCCTGATTTGGCTTGATTGGAATAAAAGAATCCCACGGGAAATGGGCAGGGATGGGAGTGGTACCAATAGATATTTTATTTGTTAAATAAATAGAAATTATTTGCCTTATGCTCCCTAATTAATCTCGAAATTAAAGCTGCTCAGCCTGGATCCCGCCACCGCCATCTATCAGAGCACAATTAACTCATCTATCAGCACTCAATTAATTCTTTCTCATTAATTCCCCATTAACTCATTATTGCTTCCCACTCAGTCAGCAGAGTTTATTCCAGCAGGGACTCCCTCAGCACTGACCCAAACGGGAGAGGATTTCCAGCTTTTCTTTAGGAACAGAACCATCCTAGATGGAGAGGGGAAAGGACCCCAAACCCGCTGCTTTTCCTTAATTCTGAACTACCCCAAACCCGCTGCTTTTCCTTAATTCTGAATAACCCCAAACCCACTGCTTTTCCTTAATTCTGAATAATCCCAAACCCGCTGCTTTTCCT
>JAWWLW010000111.1:3784677-3813805 GCA_035041385.1 Myiothlypis coronata | reverse complement strand
TTTAACAAAGCCTGGATGTGGCACTGGGTGCCAGGGTTGAGTTGAGGTGTTGGGGCTGGGTTGGACTCAGTGATCTTTAAAGTCTCTTCCAACCTGGTGGTTCTGTGAATTCTGTGTTCCCTACCCAGCATTATTTGAGCTTGGATGTGTTTAAAACAGACTGGATGTGGCATTGGGTGCCAGGGTTGAGGTGTTGGGGCTGGGTTGGACTGGATGATCTTGAAGGTCTCTCCCAGCCTGGTCATTCTGTGAATTCTGTGAATCTTGGTGCAGATTCAGGTTTTTACCAGCATCCCTCAGCAGGATTTTGCCAGGCTCAGCTCTGGTGTTGGATTCCCCAGTTCTCCACTGGCACCAAACATTATTTCCCCTCACAGCTCCTGGTGCAGCTCAGACAGGAGAATCTGGGAGACAATCCCTTATCAAGTTACATCAACAAGCATTACAGCAGGGCAGATAAGCTTATTTTTTTAATCTGAGGGGCTGTGCTTGAGGAAATGTCACTCAGAGAGTGTCCTGTGGCCTCGTGGCAGGCTGAACACAGAGCTACACATTTATATACCTATACCACAAACAAAGACACCTCAATCTCTACATATATAATTTTTTTTACTCTTTTCAACTTGCAAACTTTTAAACAATCAGGTATTTGTTGTTCACCCACATTAAAATGAGGTAAAAATCCACTGTGTTGTCTAACACACTGTGTGTGTAACACACATGGTTTAATCACCCAGGTTGTAGCTGGAGACCTTTTATTGGAGCATGATTTCATCTTCAAACCATCCCAATATCCACATGTGTACAGTAAGTTACCCATTTATAGGTTTCTAATAAAAGCAAATCTTCCCTAAGTGGCTATTACTGGATTTCTCCTTTCAGCCTGGGGATAAGCAGGATTCTGGGCTTTAAAAAGCTCTCTAGTGGGCTGAATAAGAAAGTGACAACTGAAGAATGTCATGGCAAAACTCTGGTGTGTTCTAATTACAGCACTGTTAACGAGGGGAACATTTGTGAGACCAGAGCTTCATCACGTTTAGCACAGACACAGAAACCTCCCACTCACACAGTGACAATTTTCTCCCCTCTCCAGGCAGATGCCACAGGAGGTAGCACAAGGTAAGTTCCACCATCTGGAAAGAATTATTTTCATTTTTTTTTCATTTTAATCAAGGACTTTAAGGAATTCGCACACTCAATTGCTAAAGAAAATGATGCATTTATTTTCTTTTTAAAAATGACCCAAAGGTACAACTTCAAGAAATCTGCTCATTACATTTAGATACATAGTTTGAGACTTGACTGATTTCCAGAATGTTCCTCCACAGTTACACATCCACATGCACCTCCAATGTTTTCCACATTCCCCACCCCATCACACCTCATCACAACATTTCTAATAAAAAGGCAAAGCTGCAGATTCTGAGCACTGCTGACATTTAGCTGGAACATCTGCAATGTGTGAGAGCCCCTGAGCAGGAACGTGGCTGCAGGGAGGCAGAGGGAGGCTGGTAAAACCCTGAGTGCTGGGTGTGGGGAGGCTCTGGGACAGCACAGGCTGCCCAACCCTGCCAGCCCCTCTGATTTGGAATAAAAAAATCCAGGAAAATGTTCTGGAGCCACGGATTTGTCCTGGTACAGAGGGAGTTACAGAGCTGGAGGCATCAGAGATGTTTTAGAATGAGAGCTCTCTAATGAGATGTAGGAGGTGTATTTATTTCCATAAACTGCCCTTAAATTAAAAAAAAAAATTAAAATCAAGTGGTGTCTGTGATCTTCAGGCTCTGCACAACTCCCTGCCAGGACGGGACAGCCGGGGGGGATTTGGGATCTTATCCCAGGGAACAGGGACAGGAGGAGAGGGAAGGGCCTCAGGCTGGGCTGGGGAGGCTCAGGTTGGACATCAGCAGGAATTTCCTCATGGAAGGGGCTGGAAGGGGCTGCCCAGGGGGTTTGAAGTGCCCATCCCTGGAGGTGTCACCTGGAGGTGACACTGAGTGCTCAGGGTGGGGATTGGGCACAGCTGGGACTCGATGATCCCACAGGGATTTTCCACTCTCAACAACCCGACAATTCTGAGATGTTCCACCCCTCCCAGGGCACAGCTCAGATCCAAATCCACCTCCAGCTGGAAACCCACCGGGCCCAGCCCCATGAGCGTGGCCGTGGGGATTTATCCCTGTCCCTGCCCCGTTTCTTCCATCAGGTGGAAGATGAACGGCACGGAGCTAAAGCTGGAGCCGGATTCCCGCTACAGGCTGGTGGCCGGGGATTTGGTGATCAGCAACCCCGTGAAAGCCAAGGATTCCGGCTCCTACCAGTGCGTGGCAACCAATTCCAGGGGCACCGTGGTGAGCAGGGAGGCCTCGCTCCGCTTTGGCTGTAAGTTTGGCACTGCCAGGTAAATTAAACCCAGCCCCAGTTAGGCTGGGCTTAAACGGAGCCTGCCTGGGAAAAGGCTGGAGAGAATCCCCCCAGCGCATCATCCCATGGAGAAATCTCCCGGCACTTCCGTAGAAGTTTGGAGAATTTGGAGATTTAGGGAGAAAGCCAATGATATTTTTGGATCTCCCACCCAAGGAGGGACAGAGAAAGTGCAGAGGTTCCTCCAGTTGTGTTTTCCTGTCCGGGTTTCACTCTGCCTGTTCAGTTTTGCAGGAATTCTCAGCGGAAGAGAGGGACCCCGTGAAGATCACCGAGGGCAGGGGGGTGATGTTCACCTGCAGCCCCCCGCCCCACTACCCAGGTAAGGGGGACAGCAGAGCACAGGGTTCCCAGATTTTCTGGGAGTTTCATGGAAGGAAATTCGGGGTTAATTTAGAGTTTGTAACGCAGCAGAGCAGAGGTGGGACTTGGTGTGCCCATGCAAGGGCCAATTCCAGCTGGGAATCCCACTGGGTCCATCCCACCCAGGAGGACACAACAACCAGAGCAGTCAATTCCATTTTCCTCCCATGGAAAGACAATTCCAGCCTGGAATCCCACTGGGTCCATCCCACCTGGGAGGACACAACAACCAGAGCAGTCAATTCCATTTTCCTCCCTTGGAAAGGCCAATTCCAGTTGGGAATCTCACTGGGTCCATCCCAAACGGGAGGACACAAAAACCAGTGCAGTCAATTCCATTTTCCTCCCATGGAAAGGCCAATTCCAGCCTGGAATCCCACTGGGTCCATCCCCCCTGGGAGGACAAACCTGTCCAGTTGACTCCTTTCCTTTTTCCCCCCAGGTTTATCGTACCGGTGGCTCCTGAATGAGTTCCCCAATTTCATCCCGGCCGATGGGAGACGTTTCATCTCCCAGACCACGGGCAACCTCTACATTGCCAAGACAGAGGCCTCAGACTTGGGCAACTACTCCTGCTTTGCCACGAGCCACATGGATTTCATCACCAAGAGCGTCTTCAGCAAGTTCTCCCGCCTCAGCCTGGCTGCAGAGGGTCAGTGCTCTTGGATTCTTCCAAAAATGCCAATTCTTATGGGAAAAAATTCAAACCCCCGCAAAGCATTTGGGGACAGTGCCCAAGTCACTCTCCAACCTCTCTTAAGAACTTAAAAAATATGGATGAGCTGGGATGGGAGGGAAGCAGCTCTCTCTCCAAAATTTCCTGTTTCCACTCCATCCATGGGGGTTTTCTATTTTTAAAAGATAATTCTGGTATAGGGAAAAGGGAATTAAACAGGAGGAAGGCCTGGATGGACACGGACTGGAGCAACCTGGGATAGTGGAAAGTGTTCCTGTCCATGGCACTGGTGGGACTGGATGGGATTTAAGGACCTTCCAATCCAAACCATTCCAGGATCCTGGGGAATCCAGAATTCTCAGGAATTGTGGAGCTCTGAGATGTTATAAAAGAGATTTTTAAAGACTTCAGCAAGAAGTCTGAAAAAGAAAATGAAACCTCTGTCCCCTCACCCAAATGGGTTGGGAAGTCACCTCATGGGTCCCTCTGCCCTTTGAGACCCCCCTGGGTGGCATTTCGGTGTCACCCAGGTCCCCTGAGTGGTGCTTTCCCCGTGGCAGATGCCAGGCAGTTCCCACCCAGCATCAAGGCCAGGTTCCCTGCGGACACCTACGCTCTGACCGGGCAGGTGGTGACCCTGGAGTGCTTCGCCTTTGGAAAGTGAGTGCAGCTCTGTGTGGATCGGGATTGGGATTGGGATTTGGATCGGGATGGGGAGGGAACAGCAGAACTTCCACATCTCCAATAGAAGACCAGAGATGGAGGGAAATGGGAAAAGGGGGGAGCTGGCCAAAGCCAAGGCCCAGTGGGACAGGACCGGGTTGGCCACAAGGGAATTGAGCTCAGCCCAGGTTCACGAGCTCGGCTTTTCCGCAGCCCCGTGCCCCGGATCAAGTGGAGGAAGCTGGATGGGCCACAGTCCTCCAAGTGGATCGGCAGCGAGCCCCTGCTGCAGATCCAGCAGGCTGGATTTGAGGATGAGGGGACGTACGAGTGCGAGGCGGAAAACGCCAAAGGGAGGGACACCCACCAGGGACGCATCATCATCCACGGTAACGCATCCAAACTCATCCCTTATCCAAGGGGACACACCCAAACACGGTCCCTATCCAAGGGGATGCACCTAAACACATCCTTTATCTAAGGGGATTCACCAAACACATCCCTTACCCAAGAGGACACACCCAAACTCATCCCTCATCCAAGGTGACACATCCAAACTCATGCCTTATCCAAAGGGACACATCCAAATACATCCTTTATCCAAGGGGACACACTCAAATTCATCCCTCATCCAAGGTGACACATCCAAACTCATGCCTTATCCAAGAGGATGCACCCAAACTCATCCCTTATCCAAGAGTATGCACCCAAACTCAACCCTTATCCAAGAGGATGCACCAAAACTCTCCCCTTATCCAAGGGACACACCCAAATTCATCCCTTATCCAAGGGAACACACCCAAATTCATCCCTTATCCAAGGGAACACACCCAAATTCAGCCCTTACTCAAGGGGACACACCAAACTCCTCCCTTATCCAGGACACAACCAAACGTGTCCCTTATCCAAGAAGATACATCCAAAAATGTGTCCTTCACCCACGGAACACATTAAACATGTGTTCTTCATCCAAAGAACACATTAAACATGTGTCCTTCACCCAAGGAACACAAACATGTATCCTTCACCCAAGGAACACATCTAAACACGTGTCCTTCACCCAGAGAACACATTTTAACTTCCCAAGGTGCCCCAGGCAGTGGTCCAAGGCTTTGGGACTAAAACCACCCCCTCTAATCCTGCCCCTTTCCAGCCCTAATTGAAGGTGTTGCAAAGCCCCAACCAAGACCTACAGGGATTGGGGAAACTTTTCCTTGGTGGGCACATTTGGGCTGCGGCAAGGAGAGAGAGAGAGGGAGCTCTTAACAGGTTCTAAAATCATCACAGCAAACATCAGGGAACCAGGGAAGGAAGGAAAGTGCTAAAAATCAAACTTGGCTCGTGCTCAAGATCCTCTCCAAGCCTGAGGAGCTCCCACCAGGGGTAACGCTCCGAGCTGTTGAGCAGATCTAGTCAATTTAAAAAACCTAAGCTGGTTACCTCATCCTGATTCCAGTTTTTCCTGAAGTTCAGGAACGGCCTGAAGCTGGGAGAAGGAAGGTTCAGAGGAGATATTAGGAAGAAATTCTTTACTGTCAGAGGGTGAGGCCCTGGCACAGGGTGGATGGGGATGGTGGCATAAGGGCTGTGGCCTCCCCTTTCCTGGAAGTGTTCCAGGCCAGGCTGGACGGGACTTGAAGCAAGCTGGGATGGTGGAAGGTGTTCCTGCCCATGGCACTGGGGGATCTTGAAGTTCCTTTCCTACCTGAACCACTCTATAATTTGATGGTTCAGGAATGGCTGAATTTACTCTTAAAAAGAGAAACCAATTCCTCAGCCCTGGACTCTGCCCTGATCTTGCACAGCAGGCCCCGGCCGTGCCTCTCGCTGCACAAAAGGCCGGGGCGGTTCCCGTGGCAGATCCCGCTGTGCCAACGACTGTGCCGGCAGCGCTGGCACAGGGACATCCTTCTGCCAGCCTGGCACCGCCGCCTCTCAGCTGAGCTCCTTGGCTCTGCCCTCTCTCTCTTGTCCCCTGCAGCCCAGCCCGACTGGCTGGACGTGATCTCGGACACCGAGGCCGACATCGGGTCCGACCTGCGCTGGAGCTGCGTGGCCTCGGGCAAGCCCCGGCCCACGGTGCGGTGGCTGCGGGATGGGCAGCCCCTGACGTCCCAGGTACCCCCCCAGCCAGCTCTGACCCTGCTCCTCCAGCCCCAGCCCCTCCTCCTGCCTCGCTCCTGCATCCCCGCCCCGGTTCTCACCCCGCATCCCTCCTCCATGTGCCCCCATCGGGCTGCGAAGCGACGGCACCATCCCCGAATCCCCTCTCCTGGCGCTGCCATCCCAGCCATTGCTTCGTGCAGCTGCAGGGACTCACAGCCGGCCAGCAGGGAGGACAAACTGCCCCTCGTGCCTGTCCTGGTGTCACCTGCACGCTGCTGCTCAGGTGTCTCGGCAAGCAGAGCACGGCGACGCGGGGGAGTGAGCGCACAGACATAAAAACAATTCCTGTGTTTTTCCCCATGGAAAACCAGGCCACCCCGAGGAGTCTGTGACAAAACTCAACCCCGACCCAGCTGAGGACTGAGTTCCATTTTTTAATTTTTTTTTGTTTGTCTCATCTAATGGGTTCATCCTCTTGTTTGCACAGAACCGCATCGAAGTGAGCGGTGGAGAGCTGAGATTTTCCAAGCTAGTCCTGGAGGACTCTGGCATGTATCAGTGTGTGGCTGAGAACAAGCATGGCACAGTTTATGCAAGTGCTGAATTAACAGTGCAAGGTAATTCCTCCTTTCCCAGAACTCTGGGTTCCAATGGGACACTGAAAAAAAATCTCTTCCTAATATCCTGATGTGATCCTGACATTGTGATGTCACAGCGAGATAAAAGAGGGCAAAAACTGCTCCGCTCACCACTGAAATGGTTGCTGGTTCAACAAGACACTGTGCAAGCCTTGAAATTCTAAATCCTGTGTGAAAGTGGACAAAAAAATCTGTTTAGCCACAGGAAGTGGACAGGACACCCAGCAGCAACACCACAACCTCTCTTTTGCTATAAATTCCTCTTTTTTGGAGGAAAGAGGTCCAAAAAAAGAATTCAGTCTCCATTCCACCTGGTTTGATGGATGGTGACTGAAGCTGAACTGCTGCCAAACTTGTTCCACGTTAGTCCAAAAGTTTATCTCCTTGTGGTGATGCCAAAGATAAATTAAAGTCCCTGAGCAGCAACTGCTCAACATTAACACACCAAGGCCAACAGGTAAATCCCGATTCCATCTGCAATTCCAGGAGGAGTTTCAGGCAAGCTGGATGTCTGCGTTGGTCAGGATATTGAAGAGATTATCCTCGACATGTTCCAAAGCAGCTGTTGTTGTGTCTCTCAAAGACCTTGCACTTGTTAGGGTCATTCCCATCGCTCCGTCCCACTCGTGTGCCACATAATTCCTGCCTGGCAGGCATCAGGATCCACCCTTGGCAGCCGAGGAATTCCTCCCTTATCCTGCTCTCCAGACTCTGCCTCGCTTTTCTTACCGAGCCATCCAACAAACAAATCAATTCCCACTCGCACGGTGCTGAAATTCCCCCCAGGGCAGCGTTTCTAATCGTGCCTTAATCCTCTTTTTTTATCCCTGTAGCCTTAGCTCCAGATTTTAGACTAAACCCGGTGAAGCGCCTGATCCCGGCAGCCCGGAGTGGGAAGGTCATCATCCCGTGCCAGCCACGAGCAGCACCAAAAGCCACCGTGCTCTGGACCAAAGGGACAGAACTCCTGGTCAACAGCAGCAGGTAGCAGCACAGACTCAGCTTCCACCTAGAAAATGTAGCTAAATTAATTTTATTTCTTTTTAACAGAAGACTGGACTCGACGATCCAAATGTGCTGCTGGCTCCCTGAATTTTGTTACTCCTCTAATTTCTTCTTTAGCAAACTCCTACACACTATTTTCTGCCTGATTTTGTCTCTGGTTTCTCCAAAATCTGTGGAAATTCCCAAATGTCCAGAGGACATCTTAACATTCCTTTGTGTGGCTCCTCCTCCTTTGCAGGGTGACGATTACGGCGGACGGGACCCTGATCCTGCAGAACATCAGCAAATCCGATGAGGGGAAATACACCTGCTTTGCTGAGAACTTCATGGGCAAAGCCAACAGCACTGGAATCCTCTCTGTCCGAGGTAGGGAGGTTCATTTGGGGTCAATCAAGCAAGAAACAGCCAACAATGAATGATGTGATGTTTCTCCTCTCCTCACACTCCCAAAAACCAGAATAATCAAAGTGATTTCAGGTGGAGGAGCAAAACTTCTGCCTGACCCAGTAACAAACAGCCCTGGAGCAAAGCGTTTCCATTTCCTACTCCCTCCTCTTCCTCCCCTGAAGCTCCAGCTGTTGGAGTGGGATGAGGAGCTGGAAGGGATGGTTTGGATGCTGGGATGGGGACATTCACTGCTAACAGCCCTTCCCTCTCCCTTCCTGCAGATGCCACCAAGATCACGCTGGCACCATCGAGCGCCGACATCAACGTGGGCGAGAACATCACCCTGCAGTGCCACGCGTCCCACGACCCCACCATGGACCTCACCTTCACCTGGTCCCTGGATGATTTCCCCATTGACTTTGACAAGTCCGAGGGGCACTACCGGCGAGCCAGCGCGGTGAGTCCAGAGGGAATTCCAGACCATCCAAAAGGGCGGAAAATTAATTTCACACTTGTTATTTGTGTGTTTGTGCCCACCAAAGCTGCTCTGTCACTTTGCCCAGAGTGGTTGTGAATTCCACATGCCTGGAAGTGTCCAAGGCCAGGTTGGACGGGGCTTGGAGCAACCTGGGATAGTGGAGGGTGTCCCTGGCCATGGCTGGGTGGAATGGGATGGGCTTTAAGATCCTTCCCAATGCAAACCATTCCATGATTCCATGAGCACTGCCCTCCTAAACTGGAGGAGAAAGGGAAAGGCCTGTGGATAAAGGCAGGCAGAGATCACCCAGTGATCACTCAATGATGGATCAATGACCACTCATTGATCACTCAATGATCAATCAGTGATCACTCAACGATCAATCAGTGATCATTTAATGGTCACTCATTGATCATTCAATGATCATTTACTGGTCACTCAACGATCACCCAATGATCACTCAACCATCACTAAATGATCGCTCAGTGATTGCCCAATGGTCACTCATTGATCACTCACTGATCACTCACTGATCACTCTCTGGTCACCATCCCAAGCCAAACAGACCCAGCACAGCTCGGCCTTGGCCAGCACTGGATCCATCCTGGATCTTTTCCCATCTCCCACTTCTCCACCTCCACCACCACCCACCCACCCAAACCCACCCCACACTGGATTCTGTCCCGTGACCTGTCACCTTCTGGCGCTGTCCCCACCGTGTTGTCCCGTTGCCCTGCAGAAGGAGGCCATCGGGGACCTCAGCATCTCCAACGCGCAGCTGCGGCACTCGGGGCGTTACACCTGCACGGCCCAGACCGTGGTGGACAGCGCGTCCGAGTCAGCCACGCTCACCGTCAGAGGTAATTCCCTGTGGGAACGTTCCCTGCTCCTGGCAAACCCAGAGCAATGACATGGCCATCAGTTGCTCTGTAACCACCTCACACCCAATAATTCCATGATACGGCCCAGCGGGTTTTATTTTCACCTAAAATTTGGGCTTGATCATCTTGGAGGTCTTTTCCAACTTTTCCAACCAAGCTGAGGAGCTTTTCCAGAAGCTAAAGCTGGCGGTGAAGCCTCCCAGCTTTCAGAAAAGAAAGCCCCAGTGTGAATTTAGGAGTTGCACAATGCACAGAGTGATAAACCTCCAGATTTTCTATGTCAGTGACACATTCCCCATGCCCCCAGGACCTCCAGGCCCACCCGGAGGGGTGGTGGTGAGGGACATCGGTGACACCAGCGTCCAGCTGAGCTGGAGCCGTGGCTTCGACAACCACAGCCCCATCGCCAGGTACCTCATCGAGGCCCGGACCCTCCTGTCCAACCAATGGAAGCAGATGCGCACCAGTGAGTGTCCCCACGGTGGCACCGGTGACACACCGAGGCCACCGGCCAGTCCTGGCTCCACGCTGCTCCTCGCTCTATTCCTTCCCCTCTGGTGCTGTTGGATTTTACAGATCCCATAAACATCGAGGGCAACGCGGAGACGGCGCAGGTGGTGAACCTCATCCCATGGATGGATTACGAGTTCCGGGTCCTGGCCAGCAACATCCTGGGAATTGGGGAGCCCAGTCTGCCCTCCATCAAAATCCGCACCAAGGAAGCAGGTGGGTATGGAGACAAGCCCAGGTCTCTGTCCCTGCCCAGGATGGTCCCAAGGGATGAATCATCCCCTGGAGAGATCCCAGAGCTGAGGCCACCACAGGATTTTCCATCTTTTTGCCCATTTCTGTGTCAAAGATGAGCAGGGTTAGAGCTGCACTTGCCAGCACTGCATCCAGCTGGGAATGTTCGTTCCATGTCCAGCAGATGGGAGAACAGCAGGAGAACCTCACCCAATCCACCAACTGCAAACCAGCTTCTTCCTAATAAAACTCCCCTCCACATCCCCGCTTTTGACCTCCATTCTTGTCCCTGAGGACACCAAATCCTTGTCCATGTCCCTAAATCACCTGGTTAGGCACAAGCTGGAATTCCACAGAGCCCAGTCCTTTCCTGGGAGCTGTCCCATCCGGTGTCACATCTTGTTTGTGCTCCTCTCCATCACTCCCACCTCCTTAACCCAAACTCTGCTTTTTTTGGGGACCTCACAGCACCGACGGTGGCCCCGTCCGGGCTCAGTGGCGGCGGAGGGGCTCCCAACGAGCTCATCATCACCTGGACGGTGAGTTGGGAACAGGGAAAGCACCAAGGTGGGACCACGTGGTGTTTTTGGGGGAGGAAATCAGCGATGCCATCCCAGTTTGGAAAAGGGGTTGAGGCCAGGGCTGGTTTGGATGGACCAAGTGCACATTTCCTTTGGGAAATCAGCGCCAGTGCCCCAGTTTGGACATGGGGATGGTTTGGATGCACCAAGCAACATTTTCTTCAGGAAATCAGTGCCACCATCCCAGTTTGGACACGGGGTTGAGTCAAGGGCTGGTTTGAATAGACCAAGCAACATTTCCTTCAGGAAATTGGCGCCTGTGTCCCAGTTTGGATACTGGGTTGAGCCCAGGGCTGGTTTGGATGGACCAAGAGCACATTTCCTTGGGAAATCAGTGCCAGTGTCCCAGTTTGGACATGGGGATGGTTTGGACACTGGGATGGTTTGGAGGCACCAAGGGCTGGTTTGGATGCACCAAGCACAGATTTCCTTCGGGAAATCAGCAGCACCATCCCAGTCTGGATGAGCCAAATCCCGGTTTGGACAGACCAAGGCTCTCTCTCTCTCTTCCCAGCCAACGCAGCGGGACTACCAGAACGGGGATGGCTTTGGGTACATCGTGTCCTTCCGGAGGAAGGGCAGCCAGGCCTGGCTGAGGGCGCGGGTGCCGCACGCGGAGTCGCTGCACTTCGTGTACCGCAACGAGAGCATCGCGCCCTACACCCCCTTCGAGGTGAAGATCAGGGCCTACAACAGGAAAGGGGAGGGCCCCGAGAGCCTCACGGCCATCGTGTACTCGGCAGAGGAAGGTAAAGAGCAGCAGGAGAGCTGGGAGTGTTCACCTGGAGAGGAGAAGGCTCCAGGGAGAGCTCAGAGCCCCTGCTGGTGCCTGAGGGGCTCCAGGAGAGCTGGAGAGGGATTTGGGACAAGGGGTGGAGGGACAGGAGACAGGGAATGGCTCCCCACTGCCAGAGGACAGGGATGGATGGGATTTGGGATGGAATTGTCCCCAGGGAGGGTGGGAAGGTGGGATGGAATTCCCAGAGAAGCTGCAGCTGCCCCTGAATCCCTGTGAGTGTTCAAAGTCAGGCTGGATGGGGCTTGGAGCAGCCTGGCACAGTGAAAGGTGTCCCTGTCATGGCAGGGGTGGCACTGGATGTGCCTTAAGGTCCCTTCCACCCAAACCATTCCACGACTGCACAGACTGGGAATTCCCAGTTCTGTCCAACCCACTGCCTTTCCCCTGCAGATCCATGTCCATCCAGGAGCTCAGACGTTCCTTTGGCTCCTCTACTCCTCCAAACCCTCAGAGTGAGGATCCCCTAAGCCCAGCCCCGGCTGCCCCACAGCCTTGGGGCAGACACGGATCCCAGAGCTCACAGCTGTGGCCCTGCTTGTCCCCCTAAGTCCCTAAATCCCTTACACCAGCTGTCTGCCAGGGGATGATGCTTCAGGAAAACCTTTTGTTCCCGCTGGGCCCAAAGTCAGGAAAAGGATTTTATTCCTGTCTTTCAGAACCCAAAGCTGCTCCTTACAGCGTCATTGCCAAGTCTGTCCTGTCCTCGGAGATGGATGTGTCCTGGGAGCCCGTGGAGCAGGGAGAAATGACTGGAGTGCTTTTGGGATACGAGGTAGGAGATTCCAATGGGAATGGCAGACCCTCAGAGCCCAGCAAGGAAAATTCCCCCGGGTTATGTGAGGTGAAAGGAAAAAGCATTTTGATTCCAGAGGGGGGGGATAATTCTCACACCACGTGGTTCTAATGGGGCTGGCCCTGCTCTCTCAGGGGAGATTAAAGGGAATCATCCCATTTTTCCTGCCTGCCTTTCCCGGGAGGCCGTGGCCTCATTCCTGGGCGCACACAAAGCAAAACACACAGAAACAAACACCCAAAGGCCCTTCAGAGTGGGCTGACTCGGGATTTACAGACTTCTCCTTCCTAAATCCATCCTGTCCTTTTCCAGATCCGGTACTGGAAGGACGGGGACAAGGAGGAGGCGGCTGACAGAGTGAGGACCGCGGGGCTGGTGACATCGGCCCATGTCACCGGCCTGAACCCCAACACCGACTACCACGTGTCAGTGCGAGCCTACAACCGGGCAGGGACCGGCCCCCCCAGCCCCGCCACCAACGTCACCACCACGAGACCTCGTGAGTGAGCCCTGACCCCTCCACAGGACCCTCCAAAATCACCCAGACTTTGATCTTGGTCCTCTGAACGCCCCACAGTGGTGACAGCTCAGGGGATGGCTGGGACCAGCACAGCCTTCTCATCCCTCCCTGATTTACTCAATCCCTGTCTGGTTTTGCATCCCTCAGCACCGAAAAGGCCACCTGGGAACATCTCCTGGACTTTTTCCGGCTCCACAGTCAGCATCAAGTGGGACCCCGTGGTGGCCAAGGCAGACGAGTCGGCGGTGACGGGGTACAAGGTGAGGCCAGCAAGGCTGGGTTGCTCCCGGAGGTGATCCAAGGAAGTCACAGGGAACAGGAGCTCAGCATTCCCTCTCCCCACAGATGCTCTACAGGCAGGATTCCCACTCGGCCCCCACCCTGTACCTGGCCAGCAAGAGCCAGATCGACATCCCCATCCCTGAGGATTTCACTCACGCCTTCGTCCAGATCCGGGTGACGGGGCCTGGAGGGGACGGGACCCCGGCAGAAGTTCACATCCTCAGGAACAGCGGTACCTGTGCTCCTCTGGCCACACCCACCCTGCTGACCACACCCCTTTGCCAGACCACACCCATCCATGTGCTCCTCTGGCCACACCCACCCTCCTGACCACACCCCTTCAACTGACCACACCCATCCATGTGTTCTTCCAACCACCCCCACCCTGCTGACCACACCCCTTCAACCGATCGCACCCATCCATGTGCTCCTCCAGCCACACCCACCCTGCTGACCACACCCCTTCAACCGATCGCACCCATCCATGTGCTCCTCCAGCCACACCCACCCCACTGACCACACCCATTCAATTGACCACACCCATCCATGTGCTCCTCTGGCCACACCCACCCTGCTGACCACACCCATCCATGTGTTCTTCCAACCACCCCCACCCTGCTGACCACACTCCTTCAACTGACCACACCCACCCATGTGCTCCTCCAGCCACACCTGGTCAACAGACCACGCCCATCTGTGTGTTCATCTGACCACACCCATTCCACGGACCACACCCATTCAACTGACCACACCCACTCCTCTGATCACACCCATCCATGTACTCCTCCAGCCAACACCTGCCCCTCTGACCACACCCACTCAATTGACCACACCCACTCTACTAGCCACACCCACACCACTGACCACACCCACCACTCTGGCCACACCCACTCCCTCTGCTCCCTGACCACGCCCTCTCCATGCCCAAATTCCCCTTTCCAAGTTTCTCCAAGGCCCCGGAGCTCACAGAACATTTCCTGCCCTTCCCTTCCCAGCAGGAAGGACTCAGCCACGCCCCTCCCATCCTGGCCACAGCATGATCCCAATAAATTGTGGTTTAAAACCCCACTCCCCCTTCCAGGGCTATGGGAGAACATCCTCCCGCAGGGTTTTAGGTTCAGACTCTGGAATTGGTAATATCTAGAACTGGTCCTTTCTGGAATTGGTCCTTTCTGGAATTTCTTTTTCCTGGAATCAGCCTTTGGTTCCCCTGTGGTGTCCACTCATAGGAATTCCTGACTCTTCTCCTTCTCCCCACTCCTCTTCCTAAACTCAACTTCAGAAGTTGAGTTCCTGACCCAGCTTTAGGATCTACAGCCTCCACAACCCCCAATTTCCCAAGAGTTATGAGCCAAAAAACATTTAAGTTTTCCACCAAGAATGAAACCCCATCCCTGCAGGGCCACAGCTCCATCAAATTCCCTAAATCTAGGGGCGAATTCCCAGCACCCACCCCCAAATTCCTGCTCCCAGCACTCCCAGGAGTTTCACCAGCACCAAACACACAAAAAACCCCACAAAACCTCCCTTAATTCCCAATTCCTTGTTTTTTCAGGGACGAGCATGATGGTGGAGGACTCAGGGATGAGGCCAGCACCACACGTCGTGGTTGTCACCACCAACTCCCTGCTGATGGTGGCCCTGATCAGCTCCCTGGAGCTCTGACCTTGGCTCCTCCCCATCCCATGGGAACAACGCAAATCCCATGGGAACAACACCAAATCCATGGGAACAACACCAAATCCCATGGGGACAACACCAATCCCATGGGAACAACACCAAATCCCATGGGGACAACACCAATCCCATGGGGACAACACCAATCCCATGGGAACAACACCAAATCCATGGGAACAACACCAATCCCATGGGAACAACACCAATCCCACTTCGGGGCAGCACCATGGGGAGAGGATTGAAAGATTGGACCACGTGGTTGGAAGGGAGGAAGAAATTAAAAACAGCTTTGTTTTTTTTTTTTGGTTTGGAGGAACAAAAGCTTTCATACAAGACATGGGTCTTTAAATGTTTTTTAAGGAAAACGAGGAAAATGAGGAATTCTCCGGGAATTCTGCAGCCAGCTGCCCCCACCCTCACTGTATCCATAGGTTTTCTGCCTTACTGAAGCCATGTATGAGATAACCAGACTGCTAAATTTGACTTTTTTTAAACTCTGTACAGTGAATTCTGCAGGGGGGACGGGGACTGAGGAGTTCAGGGACCAGCATGTTCCACACCCATCCCACCACAGCCAGCTCGGAGCATTTGTGGGACGGGATTGATCCTTTTTCCCACAAAAACAGAGCCAAACCCTGCAGGAACCAGCCCAAGGAGACAAACCCACGGGAGGGTTGAGCTCTGCCCCAGCCTGAAAAGCTTTTTTTACAACTCTGGTGTTCACTTGCAGCCCAACCTGGTGCTTTTCTCAGCTGTAAGGTGCAAATTCTGTGTTTTCCCATATCCCACGTGCTTTTGGGGTGGATTTGTCACCCTGTTTGCCTCTTTGGGAGAAGGGGATCCTTTCCCAGATTCCTTAATTTGGGCAGCTCTGCCTAAAAACAGAGGTGTCAACAAATCCAATTTCAGAGGGGCTTAAAGAAGGAATTTTTAAAAAATGACAAAATTAAAACAAGAATGGGAGACTCCAGGAAGCCACCACTGGGACAAGAAGGAAAATTTGGACTCGGATTCATCTCCCTGCACTGAGAATTCACCCAGCCAAAATTCCAGGCTCGGATTGGGACTGCAGAGGCTGAGATCCAGCCAGGAAGAGGCTGTGGATTCCAGCTCTGACAGCTGCCGGACATCCCCAGGAAATTCTGGGATGCTGAGGAGCCCCCTCCACTGCAGAGGCTGGGAAAAGCAGGAATGCTGAGCTGAGCACCCACAGGACTGGCTGGGAATCGATGTTGCCTGTTGAAATCTCTGTCTCCCAGTAAAGCAGTTGACCAAAGTTAACGAGAACTGGTTGGTGTTGCTGCTGGTTCCATCCCAGGGGGGCTTTTAGGGATTTTTCCCTGGATGTGATTCTTCAATCCCAGATAAAACCGTGCCAGCCTGGGCAATGCCAACCCTGGAATTTCCTGGCTGGACCCTGATGTGTAGTTTTCCCTTTAAATGCCAATTCCTTGCCCTTTTTAGGCCAGGTGGTGGCAGGGAAATCCCTCTCCAGACAGGGCAGCTCAGGCTTTGTTAAGCCCTGTTTTGGACAGTCCCTTCTGGTATTTCATTAATCCAGGGTTGGGAGAGCCATGGGGAGGGATCTGCACCTGCAAATCCAGCATTTGGACCTCGGGAAATGACAAAAATCTAAATTTTTGCCTTGGAGTCCTCCTTAAAACCTCTCAGAGCTTCCTAAAATACAGCCCAGGGGTTAAAGGTGTGCAGAGCCAGGGGGAGAAGTGAAATTCGGGGGATTTGGAGGGAGGATGGAGAGAGGGAAGGATGAAGGAAGGATGGAGAGAGGGAAGGATGGAGTGAAGGATGGGAAAGATGGAGAGAGGGAAGTTTGAAGGATGGAGAGAGGGAAGGATGGAGTGAAGGATGGGAAGGATGGAAAGAGGCAAGGATGAAGGAAAGATGGAGAGAGGGAAGTTTGAAGGATGGAGAGAGGGAAGGAGCCCTGCCCAGCCCCAGCCTCTGGTGATCCCAAAGGTCCCAGAGCTCAGAGCAGAGAGAGACATTTTTTCCTGAATTTCTGCCCTTTATGGTGGGAATTCATTGGCAGTGATTAACAAAAGATGATTTTGCAGGGAGAGAGGGGAAAAAGGAGGGATGGAGATGCTCTTCCAAGGGTTTTTACTTCCCTGCTTGCACTGAGCTCCATCCTCTGCTATTCCCTTTTCCTGCCTTCTCCCTTCCTTCCCCTATTATGATAAACATCCCCCAATCCTTAATATCCCTTCAAAAATCAAAGAGCACCCCCTTAAAAAAATCCCATTAAAGGCCCTTTGTGACAGCTGGACCCCAGTGGCCATCCCAGCCGTCGGTCTCCAAATAAAAACTCCAATTATGGATTCATTTTCCCTGCTCTGAGCATCTGGCTCCCCTCAGAAATTACAAAACCCCACACTCCAAAGATGAAGGAGATTTTTGGCTCCTGCTCTGACTCCCCCAGCAGAGCTGGAGCTTTCATCCCGCTGGATTTGGGAATCCCAGCTGGGCCCAAGACACTGAAATTTCCATGACAAAGAGCAGAGAGGCTCCTGCAGATGGGGCAGCTCTGGACCATTAACTCCTAGCCTGCTGTGATGGGTCATTCCCAATTTTTCCATGTTCAGGAGGTGAAAAAATCCCTCTGGGAATCAGCTCTGGGAAGTGCCTGGTTTGGTTTTCACTCAAATAAATAAAATTATTTCCCTCCGTCCCCGTGTTTTTTGGTATCAAAGCTTTTTTGTGTCATTCTGGTAAAAGGAAAAACCGTGAACGACCCCCAGAATCCCATCCTGAATTCCTAATCCAGGCTCCAAAGTGGCCGAAAATATTAATTTATAAACTGTGTCTTTTGTAAATAAATTCTAAATATCCCATCAAATACTTATGGGATCCATGGAACGTCCTGAGTTGGAAGGGAGGATCACCAAAATCCAACTGTGGGCAACCCAAAGAATTCCATTCTGAATTCCTGAATTCTTAATCTAGGCTCCAAAGTAGCCAAAAATATTGAATAATAATCTGTGTCTGTTGCAAATAAATACTAAATATCTCATTAAACAGTTATGGGATGCATGGAATGTCCTGAGTTGGAAGGGGAGGATCACCAAAATCCAGCTGTGGATGACTCAAAGAATCCCATTCTGAATTCCTGAATTCCTAATCTAGGCTCCAAAGTAGCCAAAAATATTCAATATTTATCAATCCATGGAACGCCCTGAGTTAGAAGGGGAGGATCCAACAATGGACGATCCCAAGACTCCCACCCTGAATTCCTGATCCTAACAAAGAGCCAAAGCCAGGGAATTGTGTCAATCTCTATTCATTTCTCACGCTGTTCTTCTGCTGCAAACCCTGCCCAGGCAGCAGAGCCCGAGGGTGAACACCATCCCCATGATCACCCCACTCCCAATTCCCAGCACGACCTCGTGAAACCACTGCTTCTCCCAAAAACTCTCCCTGCGCTCCATGGGGGCCGTGGCGTTTTCCGGCACTTCCTCCCCGTTGGCCGCCAGCTGATGCTCCCAAGTCAGGGATTTCTGGAAGTCCAGATTCACCAGATCCCTGGGGATCACCCTGAGGCCGAAGTAGATCCTCTTGACGAGCTGGAAGGAGCTCAGCACCTGCACGTCGCAGCGGTAGGTGCCGGAATGCGACTCCAGCGCCGGCGAGAAGCTCAGGGAACGGCTGGGATGGTGGAAGGGATGGAACAGGAGGTCGTTGGTGGTGATGAGCCCCCGGGCGAACCTCCAGGTGTAGCCGAAATTCGGCCCCTCCAGGCTGGCGGCGTCCGAGGAGAGGCAGGTGAGCTGGAGGGGCTTTCCCTCGGGCACGCTGAGGTGCCGGAGGCCGCAGATCCAATCGCTGAGGCAGCGCGAGCGCACCAGGGAGCAGTTGCGGCGCTCCCCGGCCGGGCTGACCTCGCACAGCTGCTCCTGCTTCACGCCCAGCCCGCAGGTGACGCTGCAGGGCGTGGAGTTCACCGTCACCATGGCCTTCAGCCCCAGCGGGATGGACTCCGTGCCCGGGAGATTCAGGTCCAGTGCTGGTTCTGAGGGAGGCTCCGAGGGAAGCGCCGATCCCGATCCTGATCCCGCTTCCGAGGGGAGCTCAGTTCCCAATGGAGGCTCTGAGCCTGGTTCTGAGGGAAGCTCAGAGCCCGGTTCTGAGGGAAGATCTGATCCCAATCCCGGTTCCGAGGACAGTTTTGAGCCTGGTTCCAAGGGAAGCTCTGATCTCGATCCCAAGGAAAGTTCTGAGCCTGGTTCCAAGGGAAGCTCCGATTTCAATCCCAAGGGAAGCTCCAATCCTGCTCCTGAGGGAAGCGCTGATCTTGATCCCGAGGAAAGTTCTGAGCCTGGTTCCAAGGGAAGCTCTGAACCTGCTCCCGAGAGAAGCTCCAATCCTGAGGGAAGTTCTGATCCCGATCCCAAGGGAAGCTTCGAGTACAATCTCGAGGGAAGCTCTGATCCTGATCCCAAGGAACGCTCTGATCTCGAGGGAAGCTCAGATCCTGATCCCAAGGAACGCTCTGATCTCGAGGGAAGCTCAGATCCCGAGGGAAGCTCAGATCCCGATCCCAAGGGAAGCTCAGATCCCAATCCCGAGGGACGCTCCGATCCCGATCCCGAGGGAAGCTTTGAGTACAATCCCAAGGGAAGCTCAGATCCCGATCCTGAGGATCGCTCTGATCCTGATCCCAGGGGAAGCTCCAAGCCCATTTCCAAGGGAATCTCCATTCCCGGTTCCATGGGAAGCTCCATTCCCCGTTCTAAGGGAAGAGCCACAGGAATGCACAGGGCACACAGCAGGATCACCACGATGGGGCTCTGCTCCATCTTCCAGGTGCTTCTGTGTCTGGGTTCAGCACTCCCAACTCCCTGGAATCATTCCATGGTCCTTCGGGATGTCTCTGACATCCCACCAGATCTAATCCTTCCACCTGGGAAAATCCTCCCGGATGTGGAGCTGGAGGCACTACTAGAAAAAGACACAGCAAGGTGTTACAGGATCCAGCAGGGTGGGAATTGCAGGAATTCCATCGGGAATGTTCTTTGAACAGGACAGGAGGATGTTCTGATCCATCGGATCCAATCCAACTCTGCCCAAATTCCATCAGTCCTGGGTGTGTTTGGCAATTTCAGAGTGAAATTCCCTCCTCTCTGTAAGACTCCCATCATTATTTTTGATGGGTTTTATTTTGGATGGATTCCCACTGGAAAAGGAGCAGCTCCAGTTTCATTTTCCCACCAAACTCCAAATTTCCAGCAGGAATTACTGCTGGAATCTCCCAAATAATGGAGGAAACCCCAAAATCCCAATTCCTCATGAGGCCCAGTCCAATCCTCACTTATACAAACACATCCCAGTGTGGAGCACTCCCCAAATCCAACCCCAACATTCCAACCTCTACTGGGGCTGATCCATGGGAATCCAGGGTGGTCTGAGCCTGCTGGGCTCTGGTCACTCTGTGTCCACACCAGGCCCTGGAGCTGTTCCCATGGGAGCAGCTCTGATGTCACAGCCAGGGCACAACAGCCCCAAACATTCCAAGGAAGAACCCTCAGGGAAGGTCCAGCAAACCCTGAGGGCCCCAGAAGCTCCAGGGGAGGCTCTGGATGAAATTCCCAGCCTTGGAAGAAGCCACAGGAGTTGGGAGAGCTCTCAGAGCCCTCATTCCTGAGGGATCTGACCCCAAACCTCCACTGATGGATCCACAGGAATCATTCCCATGCTGCCATCCCAGGAAAATGTCCAGAGAAGAGAATCAGGTGGGATCCATGTGGTGCTCAAGCATCCCAAAAATATCATGCACTGCTGAAGTGTTCTTCCCTGGAAAATCCAGTTTTTTGGATGGAGGAACCCCCCACAGTTCCATGGAAACAAATCATGCCCTGCTGAAGCCTTCTTCCCTGGAAAATACAGGTTTTTTGATGGAAGAACTCCCCCCAGTTCTATGGAATCATGTTCTCCATAGTTTCTGACCACAATTTTATGGAAAAGGCATCCCACAATCAGAGTGTCCTGATGGGCATCCCTGGATTCCCACAGGGATTTGGGTTTGCTGAGCTCCTCTGCCCATAATGAACATCTGGATCTATTTCCCTTCCTCACACTCCTCAAATTGAACTGAGGAAGTCCCAAAGCTCCAGGAGGATTTTCCACCCTCATTTCCCCCCTGGAGCTGCCATCCCCTCCCAGCTCCGAGTGCACTCAGGGATCTGGGAATTCCAGACTGCTTTGGGTGGGAAGAGACCTCAAATCCCACCCATTCCACCATCCCAGGATGCTCCAAACCTCGTCCAGCCTGGCCTGGGACATTCCCTGGTCAGGAATTCCATTCCCTGAGCACTCAGGGTTTGGTTTTACTCCAGCTTTACTCCTCTCCCTTCACTAAAACCAATAAAAAAATACCTTAAAAACCCCAAACACGGCGTGTTTGAAAGATTCTTGAATTCCAGCACGACAGAAACACCCAACTTTTCCATGGAAAAGCCAAGATTTACCCGTGGATTTTAGGAAATGGAAGGTACCTCTTTATTTACAAACACAGAACCACCACCGCTGCAGGAGCTGCTCCAATATTGTACAAAACCAGGGAATAAAATAAAGGTGGGAATAAATCAGGAAATAAAATAAAATAAGGATGGGAATAACCAGGAAATAAAATAAGGATGGGAATAAACTAGGAAAGAAAATAAGGATGGAAATAAACTAGGAAAGAAAATAAGGATGGGAATAAGCAGAAAATACAATAAAATAAGGATGGGAATAATCAGGAAATAAAATAAAATAAGAATGGGAATAACCAGGAAAGAAATTAAAATAAGGATGGGAACAAAGCGGGAAACACAATAAAGATGGGAACAAAGTGAGAAATAAAATAGAGAAGGGAATAAGGCAGGAAATAAAATAAAATAAAATAAAATAAGGATGGGAGGAACCAGGAAAAAAAAAGAGAACAAAGCAGGAAACACAATAAGGATGGGAATAAACTGGGAATTAAAATAAGGATAGGAATAATCAGGAAATAAAATAAAGATGGGAACAGACCAGGAAAGAAGGATGGGAATAAAGGAGGAAATAAAATAAGGATGGGAATAAAGCAGGAAATAAAACAAGGATGAAAATAAAATAAAGATGGGAACAGACCAGGAAATAGACAGGAATAAAGCAGGAAATAAAAGAAGGGTGGGAATAAACAAAGGCATTTACACTGTACAGAGGGGAAGCTGAGTTTGGGGGATTCAATGCTTTAACCCAACCTGCAGAACCTTGGCCTGGGCATTTTTAATTTAGGGGGTCAGGCCCAGCAGCCAGGGTGGGTTTGGCACAGCAGAGTCACCCCACAAGCAAAAAGAACCAAAAAAATAAAAAGGAATTTTACACTCGTGGTCATAAATTTCCCCAAATGAACCCAAATGCCCCCAAAGCCAGGAATGAAAACATCAAGTTTTGAAAAATTACAAAACCTCTGATTTCCAAATGTTTTCTCTCTCCTCATTTTTACACCTGCACGGTTCTGGCTGCAAATTTGTCATTTTCCAACTCCCTTCCTGCTTTTAGTGCCTGCAGGACAGCCAGGAAATTTAAACAGCTCCTGATAATCCAAATAATTCCACCTGGGGGAACACTGAGAGCAATGAAACTCCAGAGTCTGGGGGAAAAAAGGGATTTAGGAATGAAATCTCCTTTGATCAGGACGTTGGTGTGGGATAAGAGCCAGGCTGTGAGTGCTGGACAGGGAAAAGTCATTCCCATTCCTACAGGGAATTCCTGAAGGAATAAAAGTTGGGAATGAGCTGCCAGATTCTGTTTTTAACCCAGAAATGGGAAAAACAGAAACCCTTTGGAAAAGTTCTGCTTCAGTTCTGACAAGAATTTGTTTTTTGTTTATCAAGGAGGAGCCTGGATATTCCTGGAGGAGAATTTCCCAGGGAAGAGAAGGAACAAAACCATTGGAAAGGACAGGAGGGAACTCCAGCAGAGCTTTGGGAATCACAGGCTGGGAAAAAAGAAAAACCATTGGAAAATGACTTTTTTTATCTAAAGCTGCTCCTTCTGCCACTGGCAGAGTGGGAAAAACAAACACAAAACCGAGGCAGATTCCAGAAGGGCCTCAGGAACTGGAAATTCCTGAAAATCTGGGCTGGGATCAGCAGCTCTGCCCTGGGAAAAGCCAGGCTCAGAGAGCTGGGAATTCCCAGCTGGAAAAGGAGGCAGGAGACAGTGAGGAATCCAAACTCACACTTTGGGCTGTTCTTCCATCCAGGAATGCTGAGAGATTTTGGGAGATAAAAGGTGGAGAGGCTCTGGAGTGGCAGGGAAGGGGCTCAGGTCACTTTGGGACAGGGATTTGTCCCCAAAATTTCCCAGCTGGAGCTCAGTCCCAGCCTGATCCATGGATGGAGCTGCTCCCTCTTGCAGAGTCATTCCTGCCCCAAAAATCACTCCCTGAAATCCTTGGAATTCAGTCTGTGCCAGTCCTGCCTGGGAATTCCAGCATTTTCCACCACTGGGGAGCCAAGGGAGGAAAGGAGACAGGGAGGGGAGGGAGAGTCTTCATAGCAACTCTGAGATTGCACCACCTGCTGAAGAGAGCAGAGATGGAAAAATGAGTGTACAGCCCCAGGGAGAGGCTCCCAGGACACAGGGAGCCCCTGGTGGAGCAGGGAAAAATGGGAAATGCAGGGAAAAATGGGAAATGTAGGGAAAAAATGGGAAAAGCAGGGTAAAATGGGAAATGCAAGGGGGAAATGGGAATTGCAGGGGAAAATTGGAAATGTAGGGGAAAATGGAAAATGTAGAAAAAAAATGGGAAATGTAGGGGGAAATGGGAGAAATGCAGGGAAAAGAATGGGAAATGCAGAGGAAAATGGGAAAAGCAGGGAAAAGAATGGGAAACGAAGGGAAAAATGGGAAATGTAGATAAAAAAATGGGAAATGCAGGGGGGAAAACGGGAAATGCAGGGAAAAATGGGAGAGGGTGGGATTTTGTAGCTAAAACCCCAAAATTTCAGCACCAAGAGGCTGCTTGGTGACAGCTCTGGGATTTATTTGAGATTCTGGGAGTGCAGCAAAGCTCAGAAATTCTTTATTCCCAAACTTGGCTGCTGTCAAACAATTCATAATTCCCAAAATTTCTAAGGAAAACCAAGGAAATAAAGCCCCACCTAAGAGTGGGTGAAACCAGAGAAGAGGATTTTATTCTAAACTGTAAAATGATGAAATTTGTCTTGGTTTTAGGCCGAGTTTAACACAAAAAATCAGATTTTAACTTTTCTGCCAGCAGAAAATGAATTAAGAGAATTAATGAAGAGAATTAATTAATGAAGAGAATGAAACCCAGTCCCAGCCATGCAGCTCCCACATGGAAATCCCAAAGATTTCCCAGGAAAACTCTCCCTGCCCCAGCCCTGGGTTGGCTCCTGTGGGAAGCAGCAGAATTCAGGGAATTCCCACTCCCTGCAGCCAGGATGGGAAAGGGAGCCTGGACCCAAATCCCATGGGAATTCCAGGGGAGTTTGGAATGTGCTGGAACCTCTGGGGGCCAAAATGTTGGGAATTTTGGGTCCAGGGCACAAAGAGAACAAAGGGAAGAGGGAAATCCAGGGAATTCTGTGGGTTTGGGAAGAGCCAAGGGATGGATTCTTTCCTCTCCCAATGTGGAAAATGTGGATTTTCATGGAAATGTCATGGTTTGGGTGGGAAAGAACCTTAAATCCCATCCATGGGCACCTCCCAGGATGCTCCAACCTCAATCCTTGGACATTCCCAAGGATTCTTCTGGGAACTCCTCAAAATTCCAGGCAGGAATTTTTTCCCTATTTCCCTTCATCCCAATCCACCACAGGCAGCAAAGCCTAAAAGCAGATTTTAGGGAGCTCTGCCACCTCCAGGTGATGGAAAAATCCAGTGGGATTTGGGTCTGAACCCGTTTTTGAGGAAAACAAATCCCCAGGTTGGTTCAGGAATCTCATCCCGACCTAAAGGCAGGGAAATAAATCCCAGAATTTCCTGCAGGGAAATAAATCCCAGAATTTCCTGCAAGGAAATAAATCCCAGAATTTCCTGCAAGGAAATAAATCCCAGAGTTTCCTGCAGGGAAATAAATCCCAGAATTTCCTGCAAGGAAATAAATCCCAGAGTTTCCTGCAAGGAAATAAATCCCAGAATTTCCTGCAAGGAAATGAATCCCAGAATTTCCTGCAGGGAAATAAATCCCAGAATTTCCTGCAGGGAAATGAATCCCAGAGTTTCCTGCAGGGAAATGAATCCCAGAGTTTCCTGGAGGGAAATAAATCCCAGAGTTTCCTGCAGGGAAATAAATCCCAGAGTTTCCTGCAGGGAAATAAATCCCAGAATTTCCTACAGGGAAATAAATCCCAGAATTTCCTGCAGGGAAATGAATCCCAGAGTTTCCTGCAGGGAAATGAATCCCAGAATTTCCTGGAGGGAAATAAATCCCAGAATTTCCTGGAGGGAAATAAATCCCAGAACTTCCTGCAGGGAAATGAATCCCAGAATTTCCTGCAAGGAAATAAATCCCAGAGTTTCCTGCAGGGAAATAAATCCCAGAATTTCCTGCAGGGAAATAAATCCCAGAATTTCCTGCAGGGAAATAAATCCCAGAGTTTCCTGCAGGGAAATAAATCCCAGAATTTCCTGCAAGGAAATAAATCCCAGAATTTCCTGCAGGGAAATAAATCCCAGAGTTTCCTGCAAGGAAACAAATCCCAGAATTTCCTGCAAGGAAATAAATCCCAGAGTTTCCTACAGGGAAATAAATCCCAGAGTTTCCTGCAAGGAAATAAATCCCAGAATTTCCTGCAGCAACAGCAAATCTGCACCAAAATCCTTCCAAACAGGGCTGGGAAAGGAGGGGGAAAAAGCAGAAAAAGCAGGAGAGGGGTTTGGCTGCTCTGCTGCTGGATCTGGAACATTCCAGAAGGATTGGGAATGGGATTTCCCAGTGATTCCAAAGAAAAGCAGGAATTGGGGAACAGCAGCTGAGTACAAAGTTACAGTCAGCACCCCCCAGTAAGGAAATGTTAATTAAAAATTCAGTGGTCATTAAAAATTAAGTGTGAATCAAAAATTAAATGTTAATTAAAAATTAAAGCTGTTTTTCTGTGAGCAGCCCCTCCAAGATGGAAAATCCAAGGATCCTGCACTGTCTGGGAGCCAAGGATTGGAATTCTCCTTGGAAATCCCAATTTTCACCTCCCAAAAATGATCCTTTCTCATTTCTGTTGTTAATTATATTAATTAGCAGCGATGAAAGCAATAATTAACATGAAATGAATCATCTCCAAGCCAGCCCTGTGAGGATCCAGGTGCCATCTTTGAAAATATCCAAAAATCTTGGAAAATCCCCCAAAATTCCCCCCAAAAGAGACAAATCCCATCCAAACCCAACCCCTGGATGCTCCAATCCTGGATTTTTCCAGGTGGAAACATTCCCAGAGAACATTCCCAAGGTTTTCCCATCCAAAAATTCCCATTCCTGGAAATAACAAAGATCAGGACAAGCAACACCAAGGAGCTGAGCAGGAAGGGGAGGGAAAAAAGGGAATAAATAATTCCCGGAAATTAAAGGAATTGAAGGAATTAAAATAATTCCTGAATTCCTAAAATCCACAGGGGCAGCTGCTGGAATCAAGGAAATGCAGAATTTGATCCATCAAATCCATTTTTGGAGCTGGGTTGTGTCCCAAGGTTGAGTTCTGGATTAAAATCTTTTTTAAAAAATCATCATTGCAACCAAAATTGTGCTCTCTGTGCTGGGCCTGGAGGAGCTTTTCCCAAAAAAAAGAGGAAATTTCCCAAAAAAAGGAAGAAATTTCCCCAAAAAAAAGGAGGAAATTGGAAAATGGGAAATGTTTGAGACTCAGGGTCTCAACAGAGGTGTCCTGCTGTGGAAGCAGCAAAATATTGGCAAAAAAAGGGAGAAAATCTGAATTTTTGCCTATTTGCAGCAATTGTGAAGAAGGAAAATCCCAAATTTCTCCTGCAAAAAATCCCAAATTTCTCCCAATGTGCAGCCACTGGAGTTTAAATTGGAATGAAACTGGAATTAAACTGGAATTAAACTGGAGTTCAAGGGCTGCAGCACAGCTGGGAATAGGAAATGCAGTTCCTGGATTTTATCCCCAGGGGTTTTTTATCAAGAAATCATTTTTGATGCTCCTTTTTCCCTCAAAAATCAACTAAAATCCAGGTATTTTATAATTCCTGCAAGAGCTGACTGAAGGACTTAAAGCAATTAAAATAATTTGAAATTAGGATCAGCTCTGAGGATCTAAAAAACTGCAGAATCCTTCGTTTTTCCCCCAAAATATTTCCTGATTTTCACAGGAGCCACGGGAAATAATTCAACCAATTAAAATAATTTGAATTCAGGACCAGCTCTGAGGATCTAAAAAACTGCAGAATCCTTCGTTTTTCCCCCAAAATATTTCCTGATTTTCACAGGAGCCAAGGGAAATAATTCAACCAATTAAAATAATTTGAATTCAGGACCACCTCAACACCACAAACCAGCACACAGAAATCACCCCCCGTCCATTTTCCCATGCGCAGAACTCGATTTTATTCCAATTTCCCATTCAAAAAAACCCCAAAAAATCCGATTTTGCCTCTCCTTGCCAGCAGCTGAGAGGGGAGGGAGGATTTTGGGGATTTTGAGGATGAGGGGGGACAAAGCAAGGCCACCAGGGAGGTGACACCGTCCTTACCTGTCAGGGGCTGGCCCAGCTCCGCCTGCACTTTACCCTTGGCTGCTCCTTCCAGAGGTAAAGAACCTCTGTCCCCTTTGTAGAGTTTCGGTTTAAATGGAGAATCTTTGTCTTTACCTTTTGATCCTTTGGGCCTGCCCGCCTGCTTCTTCTTGGATTTACCGTCGCCCTTCACGCCCAGCAGCGGGTGCACCTCTGGAGGGGGGAAATGGGGATTTGGGGTGAGATGAAACCTTGAAATGTTGGGGTGAGATCCCTCCTAATACCCCAAAATCCTAAAGATCACACCCCACCCAATACCCTTGGGGTTAGATCCCTACTAATACCCTGAAATCCTGATTAGATTTCTCCAAATGCCCTTGGGATCAGAGCCTTCCCAACACCCCAAACCCCTCAGGATTGGATCCCTCCCAGCACCCTAAAACCCTGAAATCCTGGATCAGATCCCTCTCAATGCCCTAAAACCCTGAAATCCTGATCAGATCCCTCCAAATGCCCCAAAACCCTGAAATCCTGATCAGATCCCTCCAAATGCCCCAAACCTCTCGGGATCAGATCCCTCCAAATGCCCCAAACCCCCTGGGACCAAACCCCCAACACCCCAAACCCCTCCCAAAACCCCAAACCCCTCAGGATCAGATCCCAACACCCCAAACCCCTCGGGATCAACCTCACAGACCCCAAATCCCTCGGGATCAAGTCCCCAACACCCCAAACCCTTCCTCCCTCCCACCCACCGTCATTGGGGACTCCCTGGAGCTCGATGTTGGTGGTTTTGGGTTTTTTCTTGGGGTTCTGGGGCCCGTCCGAGGAGCCGGGCCGCTTCTTGTCGGGGCCCAGGCCGTCGTCGGGCAGGGCCCCGGGCAGGGCCTCGGGCGGGGGCCCGTACGGGTTCTCCTCGGGGTCCTCCACCTCGGGGGCGATGGGCAGGTACAGCAGCGCCCGCGCGTCCTCCAGCTCCTCATCGCTGCGGGACGGACGGACACGGGGCTTGCGACGGGAGTTCTGGGGTTTGGGATGGCAGTTCTGGGGTTTGGAGTGGGGATGGTGGGGTTTGGGATGGGAGTTCTGGGGTTTGGGATGGGAGTTCTGGGGTTTGGAATGGGAATTTTGGGGTTTGAGGTGGAAATGTTGGGGTTTGGGATGGGAATTTTGGGGTTTGAGGTAGAAATGTTGGGGTTTGGGATGGGAATTTTGGGGTTTGAGATGGAAATGTTGGGGTTTGAGGTGGAAATGTTGGGGTTTGGGGTGCGGATGGTGGGGTTTGCGATGGGAGTTTTGGGGTTTGGGACGGGAGTTCTGGGGTTTGGGATGGGAGTTCTGGGGTTTGGAATGGGAATTTTGGGGTTTGAGGTAGAAATGTTGGGGTTTGAGATGGGAATTTTGGGGTTTGAGGTG
>JAWWLW010000111.1:3756223-3771165 GCA_035041385.1 Myiothlypis coronata | reverse complement strand
CCAAGGAAAGCAGGTGGAGGGGTTGGGTGGCACAGGGGATCACCAGGAATTTCCAGGAATTTCCAAGGAAAGCAGGTGGAGGGGTTGGGTGGCACAGCAGGATCACCAGGAATTTCCAGGAATTTCCAAGGAAAGCCCTGCCCTGTGCCCACATCCAAGGAAAGCAGGTGGAGGGGTTGGGTGGCACAGGGGATCACCAGGAATTTCCAGGAATTTCCAAGGAAAGCAGGTAGATGGGGTTGGGAGGCACAGCAGGATCACCAGGAATTTCCAGGGAAAGCCCTGCCCCTGCTCACATCCAAGGAAAGCAGGTGAATTCGATTCCCAGAAATCTTTTCCAGCTTCAGGAATCCTGGGATTTTCACCTTTCACCTCCTCACCACCAGAATAAAAGTGGATTTTCCCCCCAGCCCAGGTGTTTCAGGTACCTCTCCTGACGTTGTTCCACAGGTGATCTTTGCTTGCACACCTCTCAAAAGCCTCAGGTAACTTCACGTGGCCCGAGCAGAGGTACCAGAACAGGATCCCAAAGGCATAAACATCCACGGAATTGTCGTATTTCCCTGGGAAAAAAAACAGCAGGGAAAAATCCCTGAGAGCTGGGCAGGCTGAGGGGTGATTCCAGGCTCCCACCTTCCCAAATTTAAACCTCAATTTCACAGCAGGAAGACAAAATTTGTGTGAAACCCAGGAAGGCAGCAGGAGCTGGGATCAAGGTTAAGCTTTTCCAGTTTTCAGGATTTATAAGTTTAAGTACAAATTAAGTATAAATTTCCAGATTTATATATATTTATATAAAATAAGGATTTATAAATTTAAGTACCATGGATTCCCAAACTGAGCTCAGGTGTGTTTTAAAGACCAACACCTGTAAGGCTCAGCTCTCAGAGCCAAACATCAGCCCCTCATCCCAGAAATATCCCAGATATCCCCTAAATCCACACAAATATGGATGTTTCCTTTGGATCCCAACCTTATCCAAGCAGGAGCAGCTCTGGCAGAACAAAAGGATTGGGGTAAGTGGGATTTGAATTTCCAAGTGGTTCCAAAACTCAGGAAAAACCCTCAGAGCAGCTGCCAGAATTCCCAGAGAATCCAAAGGTAGGAACAGCTTGGGAATTCCTTCCAGGGAATCCTTCCTGGAGTATTTCCCTATGAAAGCCAAGGCTTTCCAGCTTCCTCCTAATGATAATTTACCCTTCTAATTGCAAGGGTGTTAATTACCTCAGCAGAGCTGACCAACCCCATTATCCTCTGTCAAGAGTGGTACTCAAACCACAGGAAAAATCCAGGGCATGCATGGAAAAGAGGGAATTCCCTGGGGTTGGAATGAACCTCAGGAGCTACTGAGAGATGAATTCCAAGGAATTGCCTCCAGAATTCCAGGCAGAGCAGGGGATCCAGGGGGATCCTACCTGTGAAGAGCTCAGGAGCCATGTGGATGGGGGTGCCCACGATGCTGCCAGACATCATTGCCTCAGGTTTGCAGAACCCCAAATCTGTGATTTTGGCCCTATTCTTTTTGTCCAGCTGGGAACAAAAAAAAAGCCACAGTTAGGCAGGTGAGAACCTCATTTCTCCCATAAAATATTGATTTTTGATATTGTGCTGGTTTTGCAAAAAGAAAAAATTAATAATTTTTTTCTGGTTATTGTCATAACCGTGTAATGACAATAGGAAAATGCTGGAAAATAAACAGCTGGAAAATAAACAGCTGGAAATGCTGGAAAATAAACAGCTCGAGATGTGTTCTGTGGCAGCAGCTCTCTGGCCACAGAAAGCAACACACAACTGTCCCAAGAATTGTCCTGCCTCTGCAAAAGGTTTAGCACAGAAAATTTGGGTCATTTTTGGCCCTGTTCTCCAGCCCAGGCCAAGGGAAGAAGCCCCAAAATCTCTGCAGAAGATCAGAGAAAAGAATGAGAAACAATTCTTATCTTCACTTGCTGCACCTGTTATTGTGAATATGTGGAATTTGTTATGGAGATTTGTCCACCAAAGGGTGGATTTTTAATTAACCAGTGGTGATGGTGTTTGGATTGGAGGACTAATGAGGTAATGGGTGCCTATAAAAGCAATAGTTTTCTAGGGTTTCTTAATAAATCATTATATTTAACCCCTTAATAGGGTTTCTTAATAAAGATTATTATTGATCAGCCTTCTGTGAATCATGGAGTTAATGCCAATTATTCCCCAGCCAGAGCCTGAGGTGATTTTCTACATAAACCCCTGCCCTGTGTGAGGGGCTCCTGCTCCCTTTGTCCCAAAATTCCAGCCAGGAAAGGAGGCAGCAAAACCTCCCTGTGGCTGACACCAGCACAGGCTTAAAATAACCCCATGAGGAGAAATTTATTCCCTCACTTATAGCTTGGTTTTTTCCCCTCAAAAGGCTCTGGGATGAGGCAGAGGCAGGGATTTTCCTTACCAGGACATTTTTGAGTTTGATGTCCCTGTGCACCAAGCCCTGGCTGTGCAGGTACCGGATCCCTTCCACCACATCCAACGCAATCTGCAACCGTGGCTCCAATTCCAGCCCAGCCTGAGGGGAAAAATGTGGATTTTAGTCCTAAATGTTGCTTTGGCCTGGTCTTCTTTACCAAAATTGAGTAATTCTAGCTTTGTTTTGAAGATTAATGGCGATTTTTTAAGATTAGAGAATCATTTTTGCGTGGGAAGGAGATTAAAACTCATCCCATGGGCAGGGACACTTCCTACTAAAACAGGTTTAGTCTGAGGGAAAAACCTCAGATTTTATTTCTAAAAGTTGCTTTGGCCTGCTCTTCTTTACCAAAATTGAGTAATTCTAGCTTTGTTTTATGGATTAATGAGGAATTTTTAATTAGAGAATCAGTTTTGAGTTGGAAAGGAGATTAAAACTCCTCCCATGGGCAAGGGGGCACTTCCCATTAAACCAGGTTTAATCTGAGGAGAAAAAGTCAGATTTCATTTCAAAAAGATGCTTTGGTCTGCTCTTCTTTATTAAAATTGAGTAATTCTAGCTTTGTTTTATGGATTAATGAGGAATTTTTTATTAGAGAATCAGTTTTGGGTTGGAAGGGAGATCAAAACTCATCCCATGGGCAGGGACACTTCCCACTAAATCAAGCTTAGTCTGAGGGGAAAAACTCAGATTTTATGCCTAAAAGTTACTTTGGCCTGCTCTTCTTTACCAAAATTGAGTAATTCCAGCTTTGTTTTGAAGATTAACGGTGATTTTTTAAAATTAGAGAATCAACTTTGGGTTGAAAGGAAGATCAAAACTCATCCCATGGGCAGGGGGACACCTCCCACTAAACCAGGTTGCTCTGAGCTCTGTCCCAGTACTTCCAGGGATAAAATAAAAATAAAATAAATATTGAATAAAAGAATTTGGCACCTTCAGCCCCGTGTAGAGGTCCCTGTGCAGCCTCTCCATGATCAGCAGCACAGCAATGCTGGAGCCTCCTCCATAGCCATAATCAATAACAGAGCCATGCAGGTGCACCAGCCTCTCGTGGGACTGCAGGGACCTGCAGAGAGGTCAGCACAAAAAATTTGGGTTATTTTTATCCCATCCTCCAGCCCAGGCCAAGGGAAAAAAACACAGAGTCTCTGCAGCAGGTTCAGCACAGAAAATTTGGGTCATTTTTGACCCTGTTCTCCAACCCAGGCCAAAGGAAAGAAGCCCCAAAATCTCTGCAGAGGAATCAGCACAGAAAATTTGGGTCATTTTTATCACCTGTCCTTCAGCCTAGACCAAGGGAAGAAGCCCCAAAATCTCTGCAGAATGTTCAGAAGAGAAAATTTGGGTCATTTTTGGCCCAGTCTCCAGCCCAGGCCAGGGGAATTCCTGAAGGGACCTGGAGCAGCTTCAGCATAAAAAACTGGGGTAATTTTTGGCCCCTGAGTTCCTGCAGGGACCTGGAGCAGATTCAGCAGGGAAAATCTGGGTCATTTTTGTCCCTGTTCTCCAGCCCAGGCCAAGGGAAGAAGCCCCAGAGCTGCAGATTTAGCAAAAATTCCCAGCACAGCTCAGAGTAGCACAATCCTCAGCTGTCTAAGCCAATTAAATTAAAAAAAAAAAGCCTTTTTAAAGGTTAGGGTCACAAAAAAAGCCATTCTTCTCTCAGCTGGCTGTGCCTGCAGCTGTTTACTGCAAACCAGCTGCTCTCTGCACTGCAGAGCCATCCTTGGCTTTTTTGGGGTATTCAGGCAGGACAAGGAGTGGGAAAAGAGAGAGGATTCATCACCAGGAATCAGGGGAGGAGAATTGCTGGTTATTATGGTCTGTAAACTCAAATTTCCTCTGAATTTGGACAGCACAGGCAGCAAGGAATCTGATTAAGCTCCTTCCAGGAGCTCCAATCCCAGATTCCTGCAGCAAACTTGGATGTGGCATTCCGAGCTCTGGGCTGGGTGACAAAGGGGACATCAGCCATAGGCTGGGGGCTTTTCCAGCTTGAATAATCCTGGGAAATCAACCAGATCCCTGTGGAATGGGGGAAGCACTCAGCATACAGACCTCATGTAGTGAAATTCCAGTGCCAGGTCGTTCCAGTGCTTCTCATCCGGAGGAACGACGGATTTGAGGGCGCAGGGGAAGTGTCCCCCCCAGCTGTCACACAGGTACACCACCCCGTACTGGCCTCGGCCCAGCTCCCTGCCCAGCTTGGGCTTCCCTGCAAGGCACAGTCCCAAAAATCAGCCCCCAATCCCAAAAAACAGCCCTCAATCCAAGGTGACAAATCCCAAAAAACAGCCCCAGTCCAAGGCGACAAATCCCTGGGATTAGCCCCAGTCCAAGGCACCAATCCCTGCAATCAGCCCCCAGTCCCTGCAATCAGCCCCAATCCAAGGCACAAATCCAAAAAATCAGGCACCAATCCCAAAAATCAGCCCTCAATCCATGTTTTCTTCCTCCTGAACACTCCTAGCTATGAGGTAGTTGGGAGGTGCCAGTTGAAACCTGGCTGGAAAATGGAGTGAAAATCCAAACTGGATTTTCTGGATAATGGAGTGAAAATCCAAACTCCCTCCCCTCCACTGCGGCCCAGAGAAGAAGGGGAACAGGATCCCATTCCCAGCAGGATCCCCCTCCCAGCAGTGACCATTCCCAGCAGGACCCCACTCCCATCAGGATCCATTCCTAACAGTGACCCACTTCTAGTAGGATCCCCCTCCCAGCAGTGATCCATTCCCAGCAGGACCCCACTCCCAGCAGTGTCCCCATTCCCAGCAGTGACCCCATTCCCAGCAGTGTCCCCACTCCCATCAGTGACCCCACTCCCATCAGTGACCCCACTCCCAGCAGGACCCCACTCCCAGCAGTGACCCCACTCCCAGCACTGTCCCCACTCCCAGCAGTGACCCCACTCCCATCAGGATCTCACCGTGCAGCAGCACGTCCTGCAGGGATCTGCTCTCCAGGGAGAGCCGGGCCAGCCGGGGCGCGTGCTCCTTCCTCACCCGCAGCCACAGGTCCTCGGTGCGCTCCAGCCGGCCCGAGTGGCCGTCCTCCAGCTGCGGGGACAGCACGGCCTCACTGCGCTGGCCATGGGGGGACACCGGGGCTTGGAATGGCCAGCACAGCTCAGAAACATTATTTGGATGGATGGATGGATGGATGGATGGATTTATATATCTATCTATATATCTATATACATATATCTATATAGATTTAGATATACATAGATTTATAGATAGATATTTAGATTTACAGATACATATAGATTTAGATAGATATACACATTTAGATAGATAGATTTAGACATATTGATTTAAATATACATAGATTTAGATTTAGATAGATATATAGATTTAGATACATAGATTTACATATAGATTTTGAGATACATATAGATTTAGATAGTTATACAGATTTAGATAGATTGATTTAAATATATATAGATTTAGATAGATATATAGATTTTTATATATATTTAGATCTATATAGATCTATCTATATATATAACTGATAGACAGATAGATAGATAGATAGATCGATCGATCGATCGATCTGCTGGGCAGTTTTTGCAGTTAAAACCCCACATTTGCATCCCCAACCCTGATCTCCCAGGTGGTTTTTGCAGTTTAAACCCCATTTTCCCTCCCCATTCCCAATCTCCCGGGCAGTTTTTTGCAGTTTCTGCAGTTTAACCCCCACGTTTCCCTCCCCATTCCCAATCTCCCAAGCAGTTTTTTGCTGTTTTTTGCAGTTTAACCCCCACATTTCCCTCCCCATTCCCAATCTCCCAGTCAATTTTTTTGCTGTTTTTGCTGTTTAACCCCCGCATTTCCCTCCCCATTCCAAATAACCCAGTCAGTTTTTTGCAGTTTCTGCAGTTTAACCCCCACATTTCCCTCCCCATTCCAAATAACCCAGTCAGTTTTTTGCTGTTTCTGCAGTTTAAACCCCACATTTCCCTCCCCATTGCCAATCTCCCGGTCAATTTTCTGCAGTTTAACCCCCACATTTCCCTCCCCATCCCCAATCTCCTGGTCAGTTTTTTGCTGTTTCTGCAGTTTCAACCCCACATTTCCCTCCCCATTCCCGATCTCCCAGGAGGTTTTTGCAGTTTAACCCCCACATTTCCCTCACCATTCCCGATCTCCCAGGAGGTTTTTGCAGTTTAACCCCTACATTTCCCTCACCATTTCCGATCTCCCAGGTTTTTGCAGTTAAACTCCCACATTTCCCTCCCCATTCCAGATCTCCCAGTCAATTTTTTTGCTGTTTTTGCAGTTTAAACCCCACATTTCCCTCCCCATTCCTGCTCTCCCTGCCCGGACCTGGCGCAGGGAGGCGGCGAAGGCCTCGTGGGAGCTGTTGAGGCGCGTGCGGAACTGGCTGCAGATGCTCTTGGCCAGCTTGGAGGCGCTGAGGCTCTCGATGGCGTCCTGGGCCACCTTCCTCTTCCAGTCGCTGGTGATGGCCGGGGGGCTGACCCACGTGATCCGCTGGATTATCTGGGAAAATCACGGAATCACAATCCCAGAATCATGGAGTCACCAGGCTGGAAGAGAGCTTTGGGATCATCGAGTTCAACCCAGCCCCAACACCTCAATTAAAACCCAAAAATCAGCCCCCAATCCATGGCACAAAGTCCTGGAATAAGCCCCAAATCCGAGGCACCAATCCCAAAAATCAGCCCCCGGTCCATGGCACAAATCCCCGCAATCAGACCCAGTCCAAGGCACGAATCTCCGCAATCAGCCCTCAATCCAAGACACAAACCCCTGGAATCAACCCCAAATCTGAGGCACCAATCTCAAAAATCAGCCCCCAATCCATGGCACAAATCCCTGCAATCAGCCCCAGTCCAAGGCATCAATCCCTGGAATAAGCCCCAAATCCAAGGCACCGATCCCAAAAATCAACCCAAATCCAAGGTGACAAATCTCATAAATCAGTCCCAATCCAAGGCACAAATCCCCAAAATCCGCCCCAAATCCAAGGCACAAATCCCAAAAATCAGCCTGCAGTCGAAGGCAGAAATCCCAAGAATCAGTCCCAAACCCAAGGCACCAATCTCTGGAATAAATCCCCAATCCCAGGCACCAATCCCTGCAATCAGTCCTGATCCATGGCATAAATCCCAAAAATCAGCCCCAATCCCAAAAATCAGCCCCAATTCCAGGGCACCAATCCCAGGCACCAATCCCTGCAATTAGCCCAAATCCAAGGAACAAATCTCCAAAATCAACTCCAATCCATGGCATAAATCCCAAAAATCAGCACAAATCCATGGCACAAATCCCAAAAGCCCCAAATCCCTGGAATCAGCCCCAATCCAAGGCACAAATCCCAAAAATCAGCCCCAATCCAAGGCATCCAGTGCCACATCCAATCTTTTTTTAAACACATCCAGGGATGGTGACTCCACCACCTCCCATTCCAGAACTTTATCACTCTTTTAGTAAAAAGCTTTTTCCTAAATCCAACCTAAATTTCTTCCTGAAATTCCTCCCCTGAGCTGGAACTTTATTCCCTCCTCGGATGGGTGAGCAAGAACAAAACTTTTCCTCAAACAATCCCAGCTCAGGGTGGGAACAAACTCCAGATTCCTCCTCCTCCCTTCCAGGGACAGGGAACCACTCTGGAATTCTGTGGTTTCTAATGAAGGGTAAGGCAGAGCAATTTAATTACCCACTAATTACAGGAAGTGCTGATTCCAACACTTGGAATTTCAACACAAAAAGTTGCTTCCCTGGGAATTTCACCAATTTGGGAACAGCTCTCCCTGATTTTTCCACCAATACTGTGGAATGAGAATCCTGGAATTTCCAGAATGGCTTGGACTGGAAAAGATTTTAAATTTTATCCCATTCCACCACCCCAGGATGCTCCAATCTCCATCCTTGGGCACTTCCAGGCATGGAAATCGCCAGGAATAAAGTCCCAGAGTGAATTTTGGGAGCAGCTGAGAGGATTTTTTGCTCCAAAATTCCCTTTTCCAAGCGTCCACACCTGTTTGATCTGTTCCCACAGCATCCTGGTCACCGTTGAACCCGAGTGGAATGTGACCTCCACGTGATAGGCTGCATTCAGGATCTGGAAAAGCAAAAAACAAAGAGGGAAAAATGGGAATTCTGCCAGCCAGGAGCTTTGCCAGAGCCTGTGAAAATGAAAAACATTGGGATAGTCCATGAATCACTTGGTTAATTGATTTATTGTGTTGTTTCATGGGTGTTTTTAGGCTGTAATTTGATTATTTTATACAGATTTATGGGCTAACTGATTTACTGTATTATCTCATGTGTGTTTTATGGCCATAAATTGCTCATTTCACCCAAATTCAGGCCCATGGCCATTGCAGACCTGTTTGAGATAGTTGCTGGTGATGTGCACAGATCCATCCCTGGGTTTCTCCAGGCCCCGGGGTGGGTGCACGGAGCCCTCCCAGGACTCCTCCAGAGTTTTCTGGTATTTTATGACCCTAATTTGAGCATGTCACCCAAATTCAGCCCATGGTAGTTCCAGCACCCCAATCCCCACCTGTTTGAGACAGTTGCTGGTGATGTGCACGGAGCCCTCGCGGGGCTTCTCCAGAGTTTTTAGCTATTTTATGACCATAATTTGACCATTTCACCCAAATTCAGGCCCATGGCAGTTCCAGCACCCCAATCCCCAGCCATTGCAGACCTGTTTGAGATAGTTGCTGGTGATGTGCACGGATCCATCCCTGGGTTTCTCCAGCCCCCGGGGCGGGTGCACGGAGCCCTCCCAGGACTCCTCCAGGCTCTTGAGGCAGCGCTCCAGGGTGCCCACGAAGCTCTCCCTCAGGTAATCCACGGAGCTGATCAGTTTGTTGGCCACAGCCTGGTTCAGCCTGGAGATGATCAGCTCCTGGATCTGCTGGATGCAGCGCTTGATGTCCTTGGAGCTGACGGGCTCGCCGCTCTCAGGAATGATGATGTCTGCAGGGAAAGGGAGGCAAATTATCCTGGAGATCTGGAACTGTTGGGAGAGCAGTCCTGAGGGGCACATGCTGATCCTAACGGTGTTTTAAAATAATGTTCTTCCCTATGATCTCAGAATTGCATTATTACTGTTTTAGACAAGATTATGATCATTTTATTCAAGATTATTGATTATTATTGTAAGATTTATTATCATCTTCTCCAAGATTACTATGATAATTTTCTCCAAGATTATCATCATTCTATCCAGGATAACTATTATTTTATCCAATATTATCATGATTTTATCCAATATTATCATCATTATTTCATCTAATATTATCACCATTCTTTTATTTGCAATTATGACCATTTTATCCATTAGTATCATAATTATTTTATCCAAGATTACTATCATTATTTTATTCAATATTATTATCATTATTTTATCCAAGATTATTATAATTATTTTTTCCAAGATTATTAATGACTTTATCCAAGATTATGACCATTTCATTCACAATTATTTTATCTAAAGTCATTATTACTTCATCCAACACATCCTATCAAAAAAATGGATATTGCCTGATCCTTGATTTTCATCCTTGTTTAGGGTTTTGTGACCATCCGGGAATTGCAGGTTGGAGTCTCACTGAATTAATGAATTATTGTGGGTCAGGATCTGCTTGATCCCAGATTTTGATTTGTTTGTGGGGTTCTGTGACTATCCAGGAATTGCAGGTTGGAATCCCACTGAATTAATGGAATTATCATGGTCAGGATCTGTCTGATCCCAGATTATGATTTGTGTTTAGGGTTCTGGGATCATCCAGGAATTGCAGGTTGGAGTCTCACTGAATTCCTGGAATTATCATCAGGATCTGCCTGACCCCTGATTCTCATCCTTATTTAGGGCTCTGTGACCACACTGAATCCATCAATTACTGTGGTCATGATCTGCTTGATCCCAGCTTTTTGTTCACGTTTAGGGCTCTGTGACCATGCAGGAATCACAGGCTGCAATCCCACCAAACTCCCATGCCAATTTTACATTTCACCCACCTCCCTCCCCACCAAACCACCCCAAACCCTCCATCTGCCTCCCACCTCTAAACTCCATGCTGGCAGCATCCTCCAGCAGCTCCTCCTTCATATTCCCCAGGGTGTCCACGATCATCTCCTTCATCTCCTCCTGCTTGCGGTTGGCGATGCCCATCAGCGACTCGTAGAGCTCGTTCTCCTTCCTGCGCGTGTACTCCAACCTCTTGGGGGTGATCTGCAGGTCCCTCTGCATGTCGAAGGCCTGGTTGATGAAGATGTTGAGGCAGCGCCCGTGAACCTCGCTCAGCCTCGTGGCTGCCTCCACCAGGTGCTGCTGCAGCACCTGCCTGGAGAAGGAGCTCAGCAGCCTCAGCTTCTCCAGCTGCTCCACCAGCATGGAGGAGCCGGGAACGCCGCAGCCACAGGGGCTGGAGGGGCTCAGGTATTCCAGATCCAGCAGCTGCAGGTGGAGCTGGGATTTGGTGTCCTTGGGGGGGTTTTTGGGAGAGCTCAGCTCGCTGCCGGCCTCGGGGATTCGAAGGAAAAAGATGGGGAGGGAGAATTTTTGTTTGATTTCCCGAAGTTCTGCCTGGTCCGATGGGGACAGCTGGGGCTCGCTGATGACGAAGGTGACAACGGGCAGCACCTGGTCCACAAACTCGGCCAGGGTGGACTCAGCTGACTGGAAGCCTCGGCATGGAGCCACCACGATGTCCACTTCCTGGGAAAAAGAAAAAAGGAGGAGGTTTGAGAGGTTTTTTCTGTGGAAAAACGCTCTGGGATCTGTTCACACAGCAAAAAACTGGAATTCCTCAAAGCAGATCTGGAGTCTCAGCTGCAAGGCTGATCCCTAACTCCAAATTCCTTATTTTGGACCAAATCCTTGGAGTTTTAGGACAAAACTTAGGACAAGTGTCCCAGGAAAGAGCCAGCATGGGAATCTATTGAACAGGGCTGTGGCAGTGCCATTCCAAACTCCCCAAGGACCAGGGCAGGGACAATGGCAGTGCCATTCCAAACTCCCCACAGACCAGGGCAGGGACAATTTGGGAATTAATTTATCAAGGCTCTAAATGTCACCCCCCACATGCCAGGGACAGTGGCAGTGCCATCCCAAATTCTTCACAGACCAGGGCAGGGACAGTGGCATTGCTGCCCCAAGCTCCCCAGGGAGAGTGGCAGTGCCACCCCAAGCTCCCCAGGGACTGCCGCAGTGCCAGGCACGGTGCCACTCTGACCTTGAGCAGCGCGCAGGGCAGCACCACCTCCAGCTCTGCCACCCTCTGTGCGGGATCCTCGGCGTCCCCTGGCACCTGCAGGTCCTGCTCGGGGATGGTGTCCCAGTGCCCGCTGTGCGCCACCAGCGCCTGCACCAGCTCGTACTGCCCGGGCAGTGCCAGGCTCAGCCGCGGCCGTGCCCCGTGCGTGAAGCGCACCCGGCGGCGCCGGCAGCGCTCCTCAGTGCCTGTGCCAGTCCCAGGGGTGGGCAGCAGCTCCTCGGTGCCCATGCCAGGGGTGGAAAGCAGCTCTGCAGTCCCAGCACTGGGCAGCAGCTCCTCGGTGACAGTCCCAGGGCTGGTAAGCAGCTCCTTAGTGGCAGTGCCAGGGGTGGGCAGTAGCTCCTTGGTGCCAGCCCCAGTAGCAGGCAGCAGCTCCTTGGTGGCAGTGCCAGCCCCAGGGGTGGGCAGCAGCTCTGTGGGGCCAGCCATGGGCAGCAGCTCCTCAGTGACAGCCTCAGTGGCAGCCAGCAGCTCCTCGGTGCCAGTCCCAGGGGTAGTAAGCAGCTCCTTAGTGGCAGTGCCAGCCCTGGGCAGCAATTCCTGGGTGCCAGTGCCAGTCCCGGGGCTGGGCAGCAATTCCTGGGTGCCAGCTCCGGGCAGCAGTTCCTGGGTGGCAGTGCCAGTCCCAGGTGTGGGCAGCAGTTCCTGGGTGGCAGTGGCAGTCCCAGGGGTGGGCAGCAGTTCCTGGGTGGCAGTGCCAGTCCCGGGGGTGGGCAGCAGCTCCTGGCCCAGCAGGGTGTTGAGCAGGCGGCCCTTGGCACGGCAGTTCTGGCCCAGGATCAGCAGGCAGGGCCTCCAGCTCACCGAGCGCTGCAGCTGCTCCTCCTCGTGCCGGGGGAACGACACCGGGCTGGGGCCTGAAACAGGGACAGGGATCAGGGATTGATCCTAAAAACGGGGCCTGAAACAGGGGCCAGGGGTGCAGCCCTAAAAATGGGGCCTGAAATGGGGATAGGGATCAGGGATTGATCCTAAAAATGGGGCCTGAAACAGGGGTCAGGGGTTTGGCCCTAAAAATGGGGCCTGAAATGGGACAGAGATCAGGGCTTGGCCCTAAAAATGGGACAGGACAGGGATCAGGGGCTGGGCCCGAAAAATGGGGCCTGAAACAGGGATCAGGGGTGCAGCCCTAAAAATAGGGCCTGCAATGGGAACAGGGATCAGGGCTTGGCCCTAAAAATGGGGCCTGAAACGGGACAGGAGTCAGGGGTGCAGCCCTAAAAGTGGGGCTTGAAACAGGGATCAGGGCCTGGCCCTAAAAGTGGGCCCTGAAATGGGACAGGGATCAGGGCTTGGCCCTAAAAACGGGACAGGACAGCAGCCCCACAGCCCGGGGGAACACCCAGAGCTGCTGATGGGGGAGTTCCTGCTGTGCCAACACAGGACAAGAATTAATTCAGTGTTGTTACAGGAGCACAGAATCCCAGCAGCCTGGGAAGGGATGAGCCCCAGGGAAGGCACTTTGCTGCCAGCCAGAAGGTTCTGGAACAGCCTCAAACCCCACAAGGTTCCCTCAAAGCCACAAACCTCCCTCAGAGCCCACAAATGTTGCGCACATCCCACAAACCTCCCACAGAGCCCACAAAGTGCCCTCAGAGCCCACAAATGGCCCTCACACCCTACAAATGTCACTCAGACCCCACAAACCTCCCTCACACTCTACAAAATTCACTCAGACCCTACAAAAATCACTCAGACCCCCACAAACTGCCCTCAGAGCCCACAAATGGCCCTCACACCCCACAAACATCACTCAGACCCCACAAGCCTCACTCAGACCCCACAAACATCACTCAGACCCTACAAACCTCCCTCAGACCCCACAAATGACCCTCACTCCCCACAAACCTCTCTCAGACGCCACAAACTTCTCCCAAACCCCACAAACCTCCCTCACACCCCACAAACCTCCCTCAGACCCTAAAAATGACCCTCACACCCCACAGATGGCCCTCACACCCCACAAGCATCACCTGGCTGTGCTAATTCAGGCTCAGGGCTGAGTTTAGCTCCTGTTTTCTTTTTTTAAAAAAAAAATCCTAAACACAGCTTTGGCAAGAGCTAAATTCAGCGTTACCCTCGTGCGCAGCACAGAATGACTCTGACAGCCCCAAAAACACAAACAAATCCCTCATCAGGAACATAAAAATCCCAGGAATGAAATTAAATGGGAAATGGAAGCACCAGCCCCTAAAAAATGCCCAGTTTGAGAGGTACAAAGCACCAGGATTGCTCTGATAACAGAAGGGATTTTATAGGGTTAAAAATTCTGTTTAAAACTCTTTTTTTTTCATGAGTCATGTTCTGGCAGCCTGAATTGTGAGGAAAACAAGATCCTCTCCTCCACAGGATCCTCCTCACACTCCAAACCCTATTAAAGAGATCCTACAATACATCCCTCTCCTCACTCTGACAGCTTAATCACTCCAGTTTAATTAAAATCAGCCAAATTTGGAGCATTTTGTGTAGTTTTAGATTGGTTTAAAGCTCCTTTTAAACCCTGCCCAAGCTTTGCCTTCCCCTCAAATCTTCCAGGATTTTGGAGGAGTTTTTCCACCCTAAAAATAAGAAAAAATCCTCTCTGTAGCTCAGCACTGCACAGAACCCAATTCTGAGCCCCAAACCCCAAGTTTGGGAATGGTTGAAGGGAGAAATCTCTCCTTGAAATGTGATTTTTGGGATTGTTTTCCAAACAAGCCTTTCAAGAGCCACATCAAGTGACCAGAGGGCTGGAAGCTGACCAGGAGCTCACAAAAGATAAAGATCTGGGAAAAAATCCCACAAAATTGCACATTTGAGCCTTCATCTGTAGGATTGCTTTGATCTGGGGACATTGCTTGGAGTTTCTCCTGGGATTCAGGATCTGGAGCATGAAAAAAGCAATTCAGGGAGGGCTGCAGAGGCTCAGCCTTTTCTCTGCTGAGGTTTCAGAGGCAGCAGAGCTCCCTCTCCTCACTCCAGGAAGGAGTGGATCCTTAAATCCAGCCAAAATATCTCCAAAAATATCTCCTTGGAATTGCTGGATCCTTAAATCCAGCAAAAAAATATCTCCTTGGAATTGGTGGATCCTTAAATCCAGCAAAAAAATATCTCATTGGAATTGATGGATTCTTAAATCCAGCAAAAATATCTCCAAAAATATCTCCTTGGAATTGATGGATCCTTAAATCCAGCCAAAATATCTACAAAAATATCTCCTTGGAATTGGTGGATCCTTAAATCCAGCAAAAAAATATCTCATTG
>JAWWLW010000111.1:3720413-3733933 GCA_035041385.1 Myiothlypis coronata | reverse complement strand
CAGTGACAGGGGACATCCAGAGGGGTTCAAGGAGCTCAGTGGGACCATGGGACAGTGACAGGGGACATCCAGAGGGGCTCAAGGGGTCAGTGGGACCATGGAACAGTCTGGGAGTTTGGTGCTGGCTGCCAGTTCTGCCTGGGGTTTGTGTTCACCCCAAAAGTAGCCCTGCCAAGGGGTCACCCCACTGGGGACAAACCTTCCTTTTATGGGATCACAACCCAAAAGTGCCATTTTCTGCTCCAAACTCCTCTCTCCATGCCCCTGTCACCATCCCAGCAGAGTGTCCACAGTGTCCTGGGGGGGGACCTGTCCCTCCAGCCCCAGTCCTGCCTCAAGGGCAGCAGCCCTCGGGACACAGGGCAGGATTCATCCCGCTAAATTTAGCTCCCCCCGGGTCAGCAGCTATATCGGGGCCAGAGGGATTACAGGGAGCAGGGAGGAATCCAGGGAGCAGGGAGAAACCCGGAGTTCTGAGCACACAGCCCGGGCTGGCCATGCCCCGTGGGCACAGAGGGGTTTGGGGTGGCTGGGAGGCCACGGGGTGGCTCAGGGATGGCAGGGAAGGTTCGTGTCCCCTGCACAGGGATGGCAGGGAGGGTTCATGTCCCCTGTGCCCAAGAATGGCAGGGAGGGTTCCTGTCCCCTGCCCAGGGATTTTAGGGAAGGTTCATGTCCCCTGTGCCCAGGAATAGCAGGGAAGGTTCCTGTCCCCTGCCCAGGGATGGTTCCTGTCCCCTGTTCCCAGGGATGGCAGGGATGGTTCCTGTCCCCTGTGCCCAGGGGTGTCAGGGAAGGTTCCTGTCCCCTGCCCAAGCATGGTTCCTGTCCCCTGTGCCCAGGGGTGTCAGGGAAGGTTCCTGTCCCCTGCCCAGCTCAGCTGCCTTTGGTTCCTGTGGGAGGATGTGGTTTCTCCTTCCTACAGCTCCGGTTACCTGGGCTCAGTCATCATCTGGGATGATGATGATGATGATGATGATGATGATGATGATGATGATGATGATGATAATGACACAGGGACTGTGGAAGGGTCTGACCCCAAGCAGAATTCCCCCAGGCAGGAGCTTTCCCTCCCCTGCTGCCTCAGTTTCCCCATTGCAATGGAGAACCAGCCCATCCCTGAGTTTGGTGAAGTCTCTTGGGTCTCCTCGGGAGGAATTTCTGGCACATCCTCCCCTCCCTCCCTCCCAGGGGTTAAAATTCCAGGGAATGAGGTGAAACAGGCCAAAGGGAACAGAGGGGGTGTAAAGCTGCCCCCCTGCACCCCCAACCCTGGGACATCCCTTTGGCACCCAAGGGGTGAGCTGGGGAGCTCCGGGGTGTGGATTTGGGGGGGTTTTTAGGGTCCTGACCTGGAATTGGAGGTGTGAGAGTCCAGCTGAGCTCCCACTCCCACCTCCATCTCCCCACATGTGGCAGAAGGATGAGTCTGTGAGGCAAGGCTGGTGCTGGGAGCCTACAAATGCCACAGGTTTTGAGGATTTTGGAGGGTTTTGGGGTTTATGACCTGGAATTGGAGCTCCAGGTGAGCTCCCACTCCCCACCTCCACCTCCCCACGTGTGGCAGGGGATGAGTCTGAGGCAAGGCTGGGAGCACCAGGGTGCAGAGACCCCACAAATATCAGGGATTTTGGATGTTTTGGGGGGTTTTTGGGTTCCTGACCAGAAATTTGAGCTCCCACTCCCCACCTCCAGCTCCCCACGTGTGGCAGGGGATGAGTCTGAGGCAGGGCTGGCTGCTGGGAGCTCCTTCCCTCACTCCCGTTGGGGATGAGCGCTTTGGAGCGAGCAGATAATAGCTGGAAAGACAAAGACACCCGAGATTGCTGCTTAATTAATTCAGGAGGAGAAGAATATCAGACTCTGCTACTGATTCACCCCTCGTGAAGAAGACATCGTGTTCCTCCTCAGCCTGGCTGACATATGGCTGTTGATTGCAGCCCACCAGCAGCTCCCGCTCCCGGCAGCATCCCGGGGGATTTGGGGGTGGATGCCCAGGGTGCAGGGCAGGATTTGGGCTGCAGGGTTTGTGATCTCTCCAGCTCACCCCTGCTGCTCTGGGCTGGGAGCAGGATTTGGCTCCAGGGTCTGGATGAGGGTCCTGTTTGTGGCTGCTCACCTGGCTGGGGTTGTGGTTTGGTCTCTCCCTGTTTTCTCCTCAAATTCTCAGTGCAGAAGCTCCTGGCTGCACAAGCCCTGTGGCTCAGCCTCTCCCTGCTTCCCCCTCAAATCCTCCATGCAGAAGCTCCCAAAAATCCCCCTTGGCTGCACAAACCCTGTGGTTTGATCTCTCCCTGCTTCCCCCTCAAATCCTCTGTGCAGAAGCTCCCAAAAATCCCCCCCTGGCTGCACAAACCCTGCTGGAGTGGGTTAATGCTGTGTCAGGGTCACTCCCTCCAGTGAAAACAACAGCAGGAATTTTTCCAAATATTCTCCGAGCGTAGGCAGGGCCCTGAATGGCTTCAGCACTGAATTGTCCCTTCAGAGCTGTCCCTGTGAGCCCAGGGCACCCATGGGGGCTGCTCACTGAATTGTCCCTTCAGAGCTGTCCCTGCAAGCCCAAGGGACAGAAGGGACAGGCCCAGCTCAGAGGATGTGGTGTGAAGTTAGGAAATGCCAAGTTCTGCATGGCATGGACAGGCACAGAGACCCAGGAGCTTTCCAAGGGAGAATCCCAGGATCTTTCCATCAGTACAACAGCTTTTCTTGAATGCCCTGAGCCCTGGGGATGGTGGCAGTGTCCCAGCTGTGATGGGGACAGGAGCAGTGGTGGCTGTTGGTTTGTTTGTTGGTTTGTTTGTTTGTTGGTTGATTTGTCCCTTTGGGATGTGCCCAGCAGTGCTTGGCAGTGCTGTTTGTTGTCCTGGCACTCTTGGAAGATTGGGATTGCACCCCAGCCTGTTCCTGCTCCTCCTTGGAGCCTCCTCAGCCCCTCAGGCTCCTGGGCCATGGAGAAGGGAGAGGATCCACAGCTCTGCCCTCCCAAACCCTGCCCTGGCAAAGGACACTGCCCCCAAATCCTCTGTGGCTTTGTGAGCTTCCCCCATCCCTGCTCTCCTTTCCAGGCAGGGATTTCCTATCTCCTCTATAATCCTTGCCATTGTCTAAGAAACTTAGGACTACCTAAACCGAAGGCCTTCAAAGCCTTAAACAAGAGTTAAACCCTCTTAGTTTCTGCTGAAGTCTGCAGGCCATTACCCTGCATCCCCTAAATGCAGCTCAGGTGCTTTAATTCAGCTAGGACCTTCCCATTTTCTAGCCAGATGGGCTTTGATCCCATGATACCATAGTTAGTGCAGGGGGAAAAGGGGTGAGGAGCAGGGTGGGGTGCTCAGGAGCAGTGGCTCTGTCAGATCTCCACTCTGTCAGCATCCCAAAATCCCCTCTGCATTTCCCCAGCCCTGTCAAGGAGGGGTTTTCCTGCTGGTTTTAATTCCTGCTTCTCTGTGCTAAGCCCAGCCCCAGGCAAATCCAATCCCAAGCCCCAAACCTCAAACCTGCCCCGTATTCAGCACAAGGGGACCCTCCTGGTGCCCAGACCAGGCCTTTGGAGCTGGACCCTGCCCTGCCCTGCCCAGCACACACCAAACCTGCCACGGTTTTGTGGAAAATCCAGGGGGTTTTCTTTGCCTGGGAGCTGATATCGATTTCTAAATTTACCTCGTACAGTCAGGCCTGAAAAACAGCACCTGGGGGGGAAGGATGATGGGGAGTGTGACACCAGCCCCTTGGGTAATTCCCTTGCAGAATTCCCTTTTTTCCTGTGCCAGGAGGGGGTTTGCATGCTGTGGAAGGGAGTTTGGTGCCCCTGGGGGGGAGATGCTGCCCCACTGCTCTGCCTCGCCCGGCTGGGCCCTTCAGCAGCTGCAATTTTGTGTTTGCAATGATTTGTTAACCCTGGGCCCTTCAGCAGCTATGATTTTGGTTTTTTACAATGATTTGATAACCCTGGCCCCTTCAGCAGCTGCAATTTTGTTGTTTGCAATGATTTGTTAACCCTGGGCCCTTCAGCAGCTGCAATTTTGTTGTTTGCCATGATTTGTTAACCCTGGGCCCTTCAGCAGCTGCAATTTTGGTGCTTGCAATGATTTGTTAACCCTGGGCCGTTCAGAGCGACGCTTTTTGTCGTTTGCAATGATTTGTTTCCCTTTCCCTGGTGCTGGGCAGCTGGGAGCAGGTGTCCTCCTGGGAATCCAGCACCTGAGGACCTCAGTAAGTCCCAAAAATGCTCTCCAGGGCTCCTTGCAGCAGCCTGGTCGTGCTGGCTCTTCCTGAACATGCCAACCTTTATCAAGTCCTCGCTCCAAACCCAAACTCCAAACATCCCAACCTTTATCAGGTCCTCACTCCATCAGCCTCCCCTGGGAAATTCCTGCTGCTCCATCCTTCCCCAAGGCCAGGAACGGGGTCTGTGAGCTGGCAGGGGCTGTGGGGACATCGTGGTTCCCCCTAGCACGGGTGAACCACTCACTTCCCAGCCCCAAAAACCGCAGTGGGGAAGCAGCAGGGCTCCAGGGCCAGCCCCAGCAGCTTCAAGAGGGAACTGGCCAGCAGGGAGGGTGCTTTCCACCGGGGGCTGTGCAGCTGCTGGTCCTCCTGCCCTGCTGAGACAGCACCAGAGCCATGGGAAGTGACCTCTGCCCGCTGTGCTGAAAGCAGAAGTGATGCTATGGCAGAAACCAGGACGGAGCTGAGCAGCCCTGGTCACACCAGGGGCACCCACGGGGCTGGGCCAGGCTGTGAGCCCCCCATTTTTATGGGATCATGACCCAAAAGTGCCATTTTCTGCTCCAAATTCCACTTTCCATGCCCCTGTCCCCATCCCAAGAGAGTGTCCTGGGTGGGGGGGGACACCTCGATCCCCGCCCTGGCACCCAGGGATGGGCCAGGAACCCTGGGTGATACCAGTGCCATCCCCACAGTGTCACCATCCATCCCCGGGGACTGCTCTGCAGTGTCACCTCCCCGGGGGCAGCTCTGGTGTCACCATCCGTTCCCAGGGGCAGCTCTGCGGTGTCACCATCCATTCCCAGGGGCAGCTCTGCCCATGTCACCTCCCAGCCCCGGTGCCATCCCCACAGTGTCACCTCCCAGTCCCGGGGGCAGCTCTGCGGTGTCACCAACCATCCTCGGTGCCATCCCCACAGTGTCACCATCCATCCCCAGGGGCAGCTCTGCGGTGTCACCTCCCAGCCCCGGTGCCATCCCCACAGTGTCACCATCCAGCCCCAGGAGCAGCTCCGTGGTGTCACCTCCCAGCCCCAGTGCCATCCCCTCAGTGTCACCTCCCGGCCCCGGGGGCAGCTCTGCAGTGTCACCTCCCCACGGTGTCACCTCCCTTCCCCAGGGGCAGCTGTACAGTGTCACCGTCCATCCCCAGTGCCATCCCCACGGTGTCACCATCCATCCCCAGGGGCAGCTCTGCCGTGTCACCTCCCGGCTCCGTGTGACACTCTCAGGGATCTCTGCCCCGTGCTGGCCCTGCCCTGGCACGGCTGAGCGTGGCACCACGGTAGGCACGGCTGGGTTTGGGTGGAATTTCCCGGGAATCTGCGTTTCCCTGTGCCCGTGGGGATGGATGGCAGCTGGCGTGGATGGGGATGTGAGGACTGGGGATATGAGGATTGGGATATGAGGATTGGGGATGTGAGGATTGGGGATATGAGGGTTGGGGATATGAGGATTGGGGATGTGAGGATTTTGGGGATATGAGGATTGGGGATGTGAGGAGTTTGGGGATATGAGGGTTGGGGATGTGAGGATTGGGGATGTGAGGATTTTGGGGATATGAGGGTTGGGGATATGAGGATTGGGGATATGAGGATTGGGGATATGAGGGTTGGGGATATGAGGATTTTGGTGCCGTTGTGTTCTCCCATGGCAGAACGGGGTCAGTGCCACCCCCACTCTCCTGGGGTGACAGGGACAGATGCAGCTCCTGCTCCAGGACACCTCCTGCTGCTGGCACGAGTGCCTCATTCCCGGTTTTTAACTCAGGCTCCTTGCTCAGTGACAGGATTATTTTCCCCCGATTGTTTCCACTCGCGTTTTTCCTTTCTGGACGCCTCCCCCTTGCCTTTCCCAGGCTCTTCTGTCCCTCTGTGTGACACAGCAGATGACAAGAGCCCGTCCCGACCTCCTGCGTCAGGGCACAGGCAGCGTATGGGGCTGGAGGCGTGTGAATATCCCGGCACGGGGATACGAGGGGGGGTTTGGCATTACAGCCCTGAAAGCTCGGGCTGGCTGCGAGCTGTAAACAGCTCGGGCAGATTTCCTGAGTCGGCAATCCCGGCAGAGCGAGCGCCTCCCGTCCCTGCGCGCCGGGAACGCGGGGAGCGCTCGGGGGACGGCACCGGGAGAGCCCCGGGAACAGCGGGGAGCGCTCGGGAAACGGCACCGGGAGAGCACCGGGAGCGCTCCGGGAACGGCACTGGGAGAGCACCGGGAACGGCACCGGGAGAGCCCCGGGAACGGCACCGGGAGAGCCCCGGGAGCGGCGCCGGGAGCGGCACCGGGAGCGCTCCGGGAACCGCGGGGAGCGCTCGGGGAACGGCTCCGGGAGCGCTCCGGGGATGCAGGGCCAGCCCTAACGGGGTCTAAGAGAGGCTTCTCCTCCTCCTCCCTCCCTGCTGCTCCCCCAAACCCTGACTGCCACCCGCTGCTGCCCTCCCCAGCGGGCAATCCTGCCATGGCAGCGCTGCCGGCCTTGGGGACACCGCGGGGACACGCCAACTAGCCCCGGGGCACCCCAGCCCTGCCCGCCATGGAGGTAGGTCCTGGCAGATTTTTGAGGTTTGGGTAAAATGATGGCGAGAGAGACCCACGGGGGGTTTTGGTGCCGCCGTTCCTCGGGGAATGAAAGCAGAGAGTGAAACCCCCCCAGCGCCATCAGTGCCGGGTGGGAAAGTGCTGCAGCTGGAAGGCTGAACGTTAATCCCTGCATTATGTAAGGAAATTTATTGTCAGGCTGGGGAATGAGTGCAGGGAGCTGCCGGCAGCCCGTTGTGCCCATCCAGGGGTGGCACAGAGGGGGCACAGGGCGCTGCCAGCCCTGGGCTCAGAGGGAGGGTGGGGATTGTGACTCAGGGCTCCTGCTGCTATTTTCAACACCTGGGCTGGGTCTGGTGGGAATAACAGCTCAGCTCGGGGAGGCACAGGGCTGGGAGCCCGTGTGGGGACAGGGACAGGACACTCGGGGTGTCCCCAGTGACAGTGACCGGCTCACGGGATGCTGTGCTGGAAAAATGCTCTCAGAAACGAAGTAACTGCTCAAAAATCCCTCTCCCCATGTCTACCACACCCCTGCATTTCTGTGCTGGCCGTGGCCTCTCCCTGGTGGCATTGCAGGGCCACCAAGTGCCCCAGGCAGGTGACACTTGTGCGGGGGAGCTGACAGATCCAGGCAGCAGCTCCCTGGATCTGCCCTGGATTTGGCAACACTTGTTCTTGTTTTTTCCCAGCTGGAAGGTGCACATGGTCCTTCCCAGGGCTGCTGTGTCCCTGGGATGTGTTCCAGGCAGGAATCACAGTGATACTTTGTAGGGAAGGTCCTTGCTGGGGTTGGACACAGCCAGGGCTCGTCCCCGGCCTGTCCCGTGGGCTGCAGGGCACAGAAAACAGAACAATTCAGGGGAGATGTCAACGCCTCCAGAACTCTGCTCTGAACTTTGCAATAATTGTGCAATTTCTTGAGAATGGTGTTAAAGTGGGGCGTGATGTGCTGGGACAGCCATAGCCCTGAGTTGGGGTGACATCCTCGAGCTGAGGGGACAGCCCTGAGCTTGGGGACACAGCCTCGAGCTGGGGACACGGCCCTGAGTTGTGGGGACAGCCTGGAGCTGAGGGGACAGCCGTGAGCTTGGGGACACAACCCTGAATTGTGGGGACATCCCCAAGCTGAGGGGACAGCCCTGAGCTGGGGGGACACCGCCAAGCATAGGGGACATCCCCAAGCTGAAGGGACAGCCCTGTGGTGGGGGGACACCACCCCGAGCTGGGGGGACAGCCCTGAGCTGGGGAACACAGCCTCAAGCTGGGTGACATCCCAAGCTGGGGTGACATCCCTGACCTAGGGGGGACAGCCCTGAGCTGAGGGGACATACCCAAGCTGGGTGACTTCTCTGAGCTTGGAAAACAGCCCTGAGCTGAGGTGACAGCCCTGACCTAAGGGACACAGCCCCAAGCTGGGGTGACATCCCTGAGCTGAGGTGACATCCCCAAACTGGGTGACATCCCCACACTGAGGTGACATCCCCAAACTGGGTGACATCCCCACACTGAGGTGACATCCCCACACTGAGGTGACATCCCCAGCCTGAGGTGACATCCCCAGCAGCTCAGCTGCCCCTGTGCCCAGCTGTCCCCATCCTGCAGCCCCACTAACCCAGCCCTGTGGTCCCCTGAGCCCCGTTTGCTCCTCAGCCCGAGCCTTTTGCAGGTCTCAGCTCTGCTGGGCTCAGCTCTGTTGATCAGAATCGTTTCCCTGCCCTCGTCCTGCATTCCTCCCGCATCCCACAGCAGCTCTGCCCTCCCAGCCTGCCCTGCAAAACAAGCTCTGCAAAACAGGGTTTTCATCAGGATAAATTTCCTTTCATCCTGTGCCTGCCAGCGGGTTTGCTGCATGGAGGGAAAGTGTGGCTGTTCCTAATCCCCCCCTTAAATCCCCTGCACAGTTGCTGGGATTTAGCATTGGGGCCTGTTAATGCTCCAGGGATCCACATTGTCTTTTTTGGGGGGGTTTGTTTTCAAAGCCATACCCTGATGTGCCTTCCCCAGTGTGGCAGCAAGCAGGATTTCAGCCCAGAGCTGTTCCCTGCCCATCCCAGATGGATAAATCATGGAATTCCAGAATGGTTTGGGTTGGGAAGGACCACAAAACCCATCCAGTGCCACCCCTGCCATGGGCAGGGACACCTTTCACCATCCAACCCAGCCTTGCACACTTTTAGGGATGGGGCAGCCACAGATTCTGTGGGAATTCCATCTCACCCCTCTCACAGCCAGGAATTCCTTCCTAAAAATCCCATTTAAACCTCATTTTCTTTCCAAATCCAAAAGACTGGCTTTACAGAGGGCAACTCCCTCTTTGGAAAAAGAGTTTGAGCAACTTTTCCCCTCCCCTCCCTGGTGGGTGTTTCCCCTCTGGGCCTCTCCAGAGCTGCCCTTTCCTTTGCCACGGTCACTTTTTCCCTTTTCTGTCCAGAGAATTGCACATCTGGGCAAAAAGTCTGTTTCCTGCTGTTTCTAATTTCTGCCTGGTGATAAGAAACCAAAGCAAAAAACCCTCGGTGGAGAGCCCAGCCTAAAAATAGCCTGGGAGTGGGGTCTGAAAACCACAAGCTTGTTATGACTTCGTTTTTATTTTTATATTTTTTTAAAGAAAATTGCCATTCCAGACAGGGTGAATCCAGCTGGGATTGGCCTTTTGCTCCCATCCTCCAGCCCTTGCTCCATCTCTGCTGCAGTGAGGAGCCAGGAAAAGCTTTGGGGCGAAGCTGAGATGAAATCCCAACACCCCCAGGCTCCCAGCAGGACACAAAAAACAGGGGAAAAAATGGAGATGGAATAACAGGAGGGTTCTGGCTTTTCCAAGCCCCTGCTCCAGATGGGATTGTTCCCGAGCAGCATCTTGAGAGAACATTGCTCCCTGTTCCCCCCTGCATTTCCTGGTGATAATAACACACTCCCAAGCAGTGATCCCGCAGCTTTATCCCTATTAAAGGGTCATTCGGGGAAAGTGGGATGGAAATGAGAAATTATTCAGGTCTGCCAAGAGTATTTAACTTTCAAGCAGCTCTTAATTAGAAGCCGGGAGCCATTTACACAACCAGGGAGGTTTTTTTGCATAAGAATCTGCATATAAAACCCAGCAACTGGGAAGATTTAGGGATTTTTTTTATTTTATTTTTTTCCCCCAACTGGTCAAGCAGCACATCCAGGTTGGAGAGCACAAGGCAGGGCCTGGGTTGCAGTCCAGGCTCTCCAAACGTGGCATCAGGAGAGCGATTTCCTCTCCCAAAGCTCCAGTTTTGCCATCTGTAAAACGGAATTTTGGCATTTGGCCGAATTTCCTGCGGTGGCAGCTGGTGTTTGCAAGAGGAGCTTGGCACTGCCAGGTGAGGGAGCTTAGAAAGGCAGAGGAGTCCCTGCACCTGCAGCTCTGGGAGCTGGAGCTGTCCCCAGCCTCCCAAAAACTGGGATTAGGGTGGAAAACTTTGGGGTGAAAGCAGGACTGAAATACGTCCAGGCTGCTCAATCCCTGTGCTCTGGGCTGGTTTGGGGATGAATCCTGGTTTTCCTCACTCCTTTTCCCTGCCTGGCTGGAGAAATCCCATCTGTGCACCAGGTGAGGGTGGAAAGGCAGAGTCAGTGGCTGCTCCCTGCTGAATTCCACTGGGGAAATCCAGCCCTGAACCCCAACTGGAGCTGGGGGTTGAGCAGCTGCTGTGCTCTTTTACTGGGGTGTCCCTGGGGTCACCTGGGGTGTCCCTGGGGTCACCTGGGGTGTTCTGGAGTCACCTGGTGTGTCCCTGGCATCAGCTTGTGTGTTCTTGGGGTCTCCTGATGTGCTCTTGGGATCAACTTGGGTGTTCCTGGGGTCACCTGGGGTGTCCTTGGGGTCACCTGGTGTGTGCCTGGGGTCACGTGGGATGTTCTGGGGTCACCTGGTGTGTTCCTGGGGTCACCTGGTGTGTGCCTGGGGTCACCTGGTGTATTCCTGGGATAAACTGGAATGTTCCTGGGATCAACTGGGGAGTTCCTGGGGTCAGCTGGGGTGTTCTGGAGTCACCTGGTGTGTTCCTGGAATCAACTGGTTGTCCTTGGGATCACCTGGTGTGTTCCTGGGGGTCAACTGGGATCTTACTGGGGTCTACTGAGATGATCCTGTGGATCGACTGCTGCATTCCTGGGATTCCAGCAGTGCTGGCATGGCTGGGAATTCTCCAACCAACCCCAAAACTCCCCAACCTCTCCAGTTAATTATTCTCCTGCCTCTTCCGTGCATCCCAAGCCCATTTCTGGAGTTCTTCCTCCCTCCCCTGAGCATCTCCCTTTTCCTTTTTCTTCCCCTCCAGCTGGACAAGGGTGACGTGACCACCCTGAACCTGCCTGGGATCAACTTGGGTGTTCCTGGGATCACCTGGTTGTCCCTGGGATCAACTGGGATGTCCCTGGGATCAACTGGGCTGTTCTTGGGATTAGCTGGTGTGTTCCTGGGATCACCTGGTGTATTCCTGGGATCACCTGGTGTGTTCCTGGGATTCTAACAGTGCTGGCAAATCTCCAACCAACCCCAAAACTCCCCCAACCTCAGTTAATTATTCTCCTACCTCTTCCATGTATCCCAAGCCCATTTCTGGAGTTTCTCCTCTCTCCCCTGAGCATTGCCTTCCTTTCTCTTCCCTTCCAGCTGGACAAGGGCGACGTGACCACCCTGAACCTGCCGGCGGGCGCCGGGGGGCACGGCGACGCCGACGGCCCCGTGTGCCTGGACGTGCCCGATGGCACCCCCGACCCTCAGCGCACCAAAGCCGCCATCGAGCACCTGCACCAGAAGATCCTCAAGATCACGGAGCAGATCAAGATCGAGCAGGAGGCGCGGGACGACAACGTGGCCGAGTACCTGAAGCTGGCCAACAACGCCGACAAGCAGCAGGCGTCGCGCATCAAGCAGGTGTTCGAGAAGAAGAACCAGAAGTCGGCGCAGACCATCGCGCAGCTGCACAAGAAGCTGGAGCACTACCACAAGAAGCTGAAGGAGATCGAGCAGAACGGCCCCAGCCGCCAGCCCAAGGATGTTTTCCGGGACATGCACCAAGGGCTGAAGGACGTGGGCGCCAACGTGCGCTCCAGCATCAGCGGCTTCAGCGGCGGCGTGGTGGAGGGCGTCAAGGGGGGGCTCTCGGGGCTCTCGCAGGCCACGCACACGGCCGTGGTGTCCAAGCCGCGCGAGTTCGCCAGCCTGATCCGCAACAAGTTCGGCAGCGCCGACAACATCGCGCACCTGAAGGACACGCTGGACGACGGGCACCCCGAGGAGGCCTCGCGCGCGCTCAGCGGCAGCGCCACGCTGGTGTCCAGCCCCAAGTACGGCAGCGACGACGAGTGCTCCAGTGCCACCTCGGGCTCGGCCGGGGGCAGCAACTCAGGGGCGGGCCCTGGCGGCTTGGGGAGCCCCAAGTCCAACACGCTGGACAGCCACCACAACAACTTCGACACCATCCTGGAGGAGCTGCGCGAGATCAAGGACAGCCAGTCGCACCTGGAGGACTCCATGGAGGACCTGAAGGCCCAGCTGCAGAGGGATTACACCTACATGACCCAGTGCTTGCAGGAGGAGTGATACAGGTAGGGCTGGGCAGGTGGCATGGGAGGTGTCACCCATGGTGGCTCTTTGGGGACTACAAACTGCCCTTCTAGCCAAGATACATGGGGAGCTGTGGCCCTCCTCACTGCCAGACCTCCACGGAGGATCTTGAAAGGTTTTCCCACAAGCAAGGGAGGGTGGGAGGAGCTGGAGGACTCCATGGAGGACCTGAAGGCCCAGCTGCAGACCTACCTGACCCAGTGCTTGCAGGAGGAGCGCTACAGGTAGGGGAGGTGTCACCCATGGTGGCTCTTTGGCGACCACAAGCTGCCCTTCTAGCCAAGATACATGGGGAGCCTCAGCCCTCCTCACTTTCAGATGATCTTGAGAGGTTTTCCCACAACCACAGGAGGGTGGGAGGGGCTGGGTGGTGTCCCCTGTGCCAGGGGGGGCTCGGGGACGTGTCCCAGCCCAGCTGCCCTGTGCAGGTACGAGCGCCTGGAGGAGCAGCTGAACGACCTGACGGAGCTGCACCAGAACGAGATGACCAACCTGAAGCAGGAGCTGGCCAGCATGGAGGAGAAGGTGGCCTACCAGTCCTACGAGAGGGCTCGGGACATCCAGGTAGGGCTGTGGGAGGGCTCAGCCCCCTCTGCTCCCTCCGGGCAGGGGTGAGGGACAGAGCCCAGGCTGGGAAGGAGGGTGGGACAGTGGGATCCCTTCTCCCAGCACCCTCCAGGTGAGGCTCTCCCTGTGCTGCTGTCACAGCAAGAGGAAGGTGACTAAACCATGTCCCCAAACCAGGGAATCCCACCCTCACAGGAACGAATTCTTTCCCGAGATCCCCTCTGTCCCTGCCCTCCATCCCCCCCTTGTCCTGTCACACCGAGTCCCCTGTGTGTGACCATGGGCTGTGACAAGCCACGTGTGGGCCAGCACAGCCCCCTTTGAGCCATCTCCCAGCAGAAACCAGAACAAAACCCCCCAGCAGCAGCAGCAAACTGGGGAGAGCCACCAAATCCCTCAGGGGACATCTTTGGAGCCGCTGCCACCAGTGTCCCCTGTGACAGCGTTCACAGGGGTCCCAGGATGAGGGAAGAGAGGAGGATCTGACTCCATGTTTCAGAAGGCTTGAGTTATTATTTTATGATATATATTACATTAAAACTATACTAAAAGAATAGAAGAAAGGATTTCATCAGAAGGTTGGCTA